>NW_001799027.1:1923-201942 GCF_000165425.1 Paramecium tetraurelia
AATTTTAATTTAATTTAATCAATCTTTTAAATTAAAATTAATATATAAAACTCATATTCGTTTTTTAACTTTTGTTTGCTTAACTAAAGAACATATGTTCATGAAAAAACCTTAATTTTATTTCTAAATTTTTTATCTCTCAGATATTAGAAATACAGCGAATATTTATCAAAGTTTCAAGTTTCTTCAACTTTAATGTTATCTTCTACTTTTGACACTGTTATATTCGATTCGATTACAAAAAATGAGATCAAATCTAAATTATATGAAGAATTTAATTTTGAAAGAGGTTTAAGATAACGAAAAAAAAAATTTGTATTTATTTAAATGTTTTTTAATTAAGAGATACTATTTATAGATAAATGATAATAAATTAATGACTTAAGAAGTGATATCTTCTTAGAATCATTAATTATTTTCAATTATTTAAAATATATTTCTAACATTCATTACCATTGGTTTCCTCTTCTAAAATTTATTCAAACAGTATGTTTTGACTTTAAGATAAAATTAATATCCGCACCTTACTAAGGGAGAGACTAAAGCTAGTATCAAGAAACTTATTTATATAAACCCCGCATTTATTTATTGATCAGTCGAAAAATACTTTGAGAAGTCAGAGCAATAAATTATACAAGATAATGTAAAGATCATTACTGGTCCTTCCATCCAAATAATGATCAATAAATCGAGTTTATTTGCAGTGAATGGAGTACTAATTATAGATCCAAGATACCAAAATAATACACATGTTAATAGCAAGCATTGTATGAGAGGGTAACTTTGCAAAATTATAAGAATTACTAAAAAAAGGACTTTTTTGAGTAAAATAATGTCTTCATGCTAAGTGATTCTTAAATCTTTTAAACTAGTTTATTGATTCTAACTTCTGAAATTTTTGGTTAAAATAATAATTATGGATATCAGATAAACTATTGAGATAGTATGAGAAATGATATCTCTTAATCCTAACTAATGAGTAGAACCTAAATATATTAAAATTTTAAATAATAGATCCCAACTATTAGCATGGAATAATTGAATTAAACCTTCTGCATTAAAGATATCGCCTATTTTACATATATATTTATTAAAGTAATAAAGTTTAATTCCAATAAATTGAATGATTCTACTATTAACTCGTCTAAAATAATATATATATTTTATGCCAAAGCAATATGAATATATAATATTTTAATAGCATTTTACAATAATATACAAAACACTCAGGAACCCTACTTAAATTAATTACCCATAAATATTGACTAACAAATCTGCGTTTAATTGATATTCAAAAAACTTACCTATACTGTCTAATTATTCATATCCAATTAATTATTATAAAAAATCATGAATTTGTAACTTTGCCAAAGTAGGACTAACAGTTACAAATTCTGAAGATTCAAAATATATTTGAATATTTTATGGAAATTGAACATTTATGAATTTCAGATATGATTAAAATTGCAAAGTATCTAAAATTTCCAAACATTAACTAGGATTTCCAAAAAAGAATAAGAAGACACTACTGCTAGCTAATCCAATCATCATATAAGTACCAAGAGCTTGAAAATTATTGGCAGTTTCCAACTAATCTGTGTTCAAGATTTTGGGTAATTGTAAATTGATAGTTTAGATTGAGGTATTAACCATCATTTGGTTTTGGTCTTCTAAATTAGCATCGATTTCGGCAGCTAAGACAATATTTGTTGCTGTAATAGATTCTAAGAATTGAATTTAAATTTCATAGCTAACATCAAGTAGAACAGTCTAATCAATTTCAACTACAGGAATTATAGTAATAGAATATGCGTCTTGTTCAATTGAAGGGATAGATGTTTTAATTTTATCAGTAAAATTTAAAATAGTTTCATTTAACTTAACTTTATTTGAAAAGTATAATTAAATGTATTAAATTTATTAAGTTTGATTAAGGTATTATAATTTTATAATAGTGTTAGGAGAACAAATACTAGGTTTATATGGGTAATTATTACAAAACCAATAAGGTTCGATCTGACATGAGCTTGAACAACCATCGCCATCAATCTTATTCCCATCATCACATTCTTCATTATTGGAATATTTAGCATCAGCACATTGATTTTAGACAACTTCATCCTCATCATCATCTATAATAAATGTTTAATTATTAACTTCACAGTAATCCTTTGCAATTATATACCCATCTATACACTCTATGCATGATCCTTAACGACAAATTTGGCATGCTTTTTCACACTAAAACAGGCAATTAAAACAACCATCATAAGGAATATCATTTCCATCCTCACATTCTTCTAATCCACCTACAATATTATCGTCTCCACATATTGGTCTACAAGAATCGTTAGACAATTCAAAGTACTTTTCGCAAACCAAACAAGTGTGTCTATCAGCACAGGATTTGCAATATGGAACACACTCAAATTTACATTAATAGCATCCGTCTCCATTATCATAATTTCCATCATCACATTGTTCCATAGAAGATTAAGCTACTTAACCATCCCCACAATATTGGTAACAACCATAATCTATAAGCTGCCAACCATCAAGACACTAATAACATTTATTTTCAACACAATTTAAGCATTCCAATAAGCAACTTTATTAGCATTTGTAGCATCCGTCAAATTAAATGTTGTTCTAATCATCACATATTTCTTTTTCTATCATAAGCCCATCATTACAAATTGGAGTACAGGCCAATCTATTATATTCCAATACATAATTATCATCACATTATACACATTTATTATAAATACTTTCTTTACAATTTTTTATCGCTGCTATTCTACATTAGTTATAAAAATATCCAAAAATTCCAAAATCTTAAAGGCTACAAGTTAGAGGAGTTATTAATTTAAATTTAGAATTTTAGTTATTAAAGAGATTATGTTAGTAATGCCCATTCTCAATCATATTGTTTATTCTATTATAACATCTTCTATTTTCTTATTCTTCTTAACTCTCAAAACCATCACAAATATATTTACACTACCCATATATTAGTTCATATTTTGGTAAACATTATTTACATATTCCAAATCGGCATTCACGACAATTCAATGGACACGAATATTTACAATTATGACAACCATCATTCTCTACTCTATTCCCATCATCACACTCCTCATCACATGTGATTATTAAATCTCCACATTTCTTTTTGCTAATTGTTTTTTTCTTTTCATTCATCTTCTACTAAGAATTGCAACTTAAAAATAACCATGCCCACTCATTTATATATTCATTGCACTCTAATGAATCATACAAATATTAACACTAAATATGACTTAGATCTTTTTGTGTAATTGGAAGTCTTAATTTCAAATATTTATTATAAGAAATCTTCTCAATGTCTTAGTAAGATGTTTTCCATTTCAGACAATACCCAAATTAACATATTAAGCAATCTTGTTAACAAGAGTATTTACATTAATGGCATCCGTCATATGGATATGTGTTACCATCATCACACTTCTTCAAAATATGTAATAAGAGTATCACCACATATCGGTAAACACTTCTTATTTTATTCATAAAATTCCCATCCTTGTTAACATTCCAAACATACACCTCTTACACAGTTTACACAACCTTCAATGCAATCATAAATCTCAGCAAAGCACCCATCAAAAGGATAGATGTTGTTATCAAAGCAAGAATCATCAATTAAAGTTGGTCTAATAAATAATTAAAAATCTCTGATTCCAGCCCCATTAGATAATGAATTATAACTTTACTGAGAATTCATTGTAATAGTTAAAGTAATTGAATTATTGTTTATGTGGAATATTAATGGATATTTAATCGGACTTATGATTTAATAAGAATGAATAGAATTAGGATAAATTATTACCTACCTCTAAAGATTCGAAACAACTACTAACTGATCATCAATTAGTATATCAAATTTGTGATATTAATTGAAGCTTACTAACTTCATTGATACGCTAACAGCATCATGAGCTGGTAGTTATATTGTTTTAGTAGAATTCAAAGACATAAATTAATAAATGCAATAATCTAATATAAATTTTGAAATACCTCCTATATTAACTATACTATTATACATTAGCCCATTATACTAAAACCATCCTTCATTAAAGTTAGCATAATTGAGGGATAAAGCAGTAAAATATTTAATATATAATATTTAATTATAGCACCCATTCTGGTCACAAGAATCACAACCATCTGGACATTTTTCTATGAATAATTGAAATTTGGAAATTCCCCAATATCTATATCCTGTTATTAATATCTAAACAGTTGGGCTTGAATGATCAGTAGTTATATCCAGTTAAAAAGTCTCATCATAATAGGTTGAATTTCCACAGAGATTAGTTACACTTGTAGAATTATCATAATTTTAATTATGCTTTTCAATATTATCTATATAGACTTTAAAATAGTCTCCATACCATAAGTCAATTCTATCAATATATCTGAATATATAACCTCCAAAACAAAAATTTTATTCTTAGTTTATAATGTGGTTGGAGCTCAAAGGTCTTTACTATGAAAACGTTATAGTTAAAGCAGTTATAACCTCCAAAAATTGAACTTGAACTACAAGTTGTTGAAGTACATCCTGAGTTGTAGTAGTAGTTCTAAAACCAATCTAAATTAGTATATCAAATCGCTACCTAAAGTGATGCTTGTAAAAAAATTTTGATATTAAAGGGTTTCAGTCTTAGATCTTGTTATGTAATGCAATAAAACTAGGCTTTTTAAAATACTCATCTCTTCAAAAGAGATTTTATGAAATATATAATAATAAAATAGTATTTTAGGAATTAGTAAGAAAATCACAAACCCAAATCAAGTGTTTTGTTCCTTCAAAGGGATTTTATATTTTTGGGATTAAAAATTATTATAATACAATATTGATCTGAATAACTTTTTAATCATCCTAAAAATTTAATATAAAGATGCAAATTATTCCTCAAGAAATCAATATTTCTAAACATCAAATTTATTGAATAAATAAGCGTTTCATCAAGATTTTAATTTAAATTTAAGAATTAATATGCAATGATTTTTTTGATAAAGGTTTAATAATTTTTCATTCCATTTTAATTCTTTTTTAATAATATCCTCATCATCTCTCAGCCAATTACAACAAAAAATATATCAATAATTAATGGATCATGTAATGATAATTCTAAAGTATTACAGCAAGATTTATATTAATATAATTAAGTTATAAAATTTAATGCTATTGAATAGATTAATCAGAAATCATAGAATGATAAATTAATTATACCTAAGTTGAGCAAAAATAATCTTAAGCGTTAACTCTGTTCAGATTTAAATATTATACTTTACAAATAAAAACAATCAGGATTTATTTATGTTAAAATTAGAAATGATATAGAATAAATATTATAAGTAAAGATTATATAATTTTAAAACATATTATTCAGAATCATTGTTTCACAACATTTGATATTTATTTGTTTATTAAAAATCACTATCCATATATATATAAAATTTTTGAAAATTTAAGACAATTAATATGAAAAACTATTAATTTAAAGATCTTATGTTCATAATCAATGTTTAAACATAATGATTCTGTAAGCGGACTATCCTACTGTTAGGAAGAAGACAGAGTTATTTCTTGTGGTTTAGATTGTATGATTTTAATTATTGAATAAGTTAAAAAAATACAAATGTAAGTTGGGTTGTGAACTAAAATATAAGTTGATTAATATGGTTATCGTTTAAGCTTTATAAATAATAAAATATTAGTATTTCAACCCGAATAATGTAATAATTCAAACTTAATTATCTACACTCTTACTGATTAAAGATAATTTACTATAAGCAGCAAACTTCCGTTACTGGTGGAATATTTTCATGGCATTATTATTTCCCTCTCATTTATAATAGTAAAATAAATATCCTTATTAATAAAAATCACAATAATATAAATGTGATAAAAGTGTTAAAATCTGGTAAGAAAGAAGAATGTGTAAAATTCAGGAAATAGACTTTAAAGATAGTTACAACTTTGGTACTTTAAGTGATGATGGAGAATATTTAGTAACCTGGTCCGAACATTGTAAGGAAATACGTAGAATAAATTGAATTATTTTATTCTCAATAACTTATTGTATATATTCATAAAAAAATTGGATTATGATTATTTTCTTGAACGTATTATAGATTTTTTATTCTAAATGTTTAAGCATACCAATGTAAATTGTAATATAGTTTTGGATGAAAAATTTTATAAGATATAAGATAACTATTTATATTATAAAATTTATTTTTTAATTTAAATAATCTTTTATTAGATAACATCTTTATATAACATATATTTCATGATTTCTCATCATCTTTAATTTCTAATCTTGTTATAATTATCAAATTTGTGCTAATTTTCTGGGTGATAACCCAAACAACATGTAAATATAAACATCAATCCCATAATAAATGCCATAATTATAAATACTATTCCAGATATTGAAAAAAGCCTCTTAAAATAATTACCTAATGCTTTATAGCAAGAGAATCTAGAATAATTTCAATCAGTACTTTTGATCTTTCACATCTGAATTGACGTCATTAAACATTTAAATTGGATACTCTATGCACCAACCTGAACAATCAAATTTTTCTTCCATCCACTAAATAGCTGATGCATCCATAGAGAAAGCGCTATTAAAATAACTGCATTCTTATGCTTTTATCGCCTAATAGATATTTTACATTTAAATTGTACTTTGCTCTCATCAGTTTTAGAATATACTAAGACTTCTGTTGATGCTTAAGGAGTGATATCCTTCGAATAGTAACATTCACAAGGGCTTTTGCACAGATTTAATTAAGCTTGATTGTACATTGTTTGAACTGTTGTATATTATGGATCTGATGGACTGCAAGTTTGATCCTATGCCATAAAAGCTCCAACAATAATTGCTATAACTCCTACTAAGGTGAAAGTCACAAAGAAGCATAAGTTCCCCATGTTGAACATTACTAAAAAATATTTCCTATTCTTCATTATAGTCCCTAGTATTCCACATATTGCGACTACCAAGATTCCCAAAGCCAAGGTCCAAAATGGTCTTGATAAAAATTTCAACGAGATGAAGCCCTAAGAAATTAGAACATCTTCTTACTACTCCTAATCCCGATAGTTATTCATCCACTTTACCCAAAAGTTTTGAAATATAATATGCACCAATAAAAGCCAATATAGAAAGTCCAAAAGCAATAAAGACTTAAACAAAAGCAATAATCTTCAATGTTTTAATAGGCAAACACATTTCTAAATTAAAATTTTATGCAATAAGATCATAAAATAAACTTGTCTTAGATCACAAAATATATCTTTAAATCAATTTAATTATTATATATGGTAAAGAGATCAAAGATTCAATATTAAATATTTAAACACACCAATTTCAACAAATTGATAAACAAATGCCCTTTAATTAAAATCAATTATGTATAGTAAATAAATGAAGGTTGCTTATAAATCTAAATAAAATAAAAGGATGAAATTTACTATTTCAGAGGCAAATAAAAGCGAAACTTAGGCTAGAGACTTTACAGTAACCCTGTAACAGTCTTCAAAGATGTTCTGCTCCTTATAAAAAGGTTAACATTTCAACATTAGAAAGGGATGGAAGAAACTTCCTCCATGGTTATTGGTAAGTAGTGAGCAATTAACAGAATACAAGATTATTATAAAATATGAAATTACATGTAGCGTAGATGAAGAAAAAACTTTATAACTGATTTTTCTGAATCCCTTGTATTATTAAAATAATTAAATAATACTATTTATAGTCCCTTAAAAAGGACGAAAATCAAGATATTAAATTTAGATTATTACAAATATAATATGTAGCTATTTGCCAAATATCAGTTCGAGGTAGTTAAACAGCGGGCTCTTTAAAAACAAAGATAAGTCTAAATTAATCACAATTTAAATATCTGAAAAAACTCTAGTTTAGAGGAATGGACTTAAGTAAGCTAAAATAAATTTTTAGTTTCCAATTTGTTATCTTAAGATAAACCTTGGTTCTTAGTTTATTTGCTTGATATAAGCGATTATGCAGACTTTTGTAATCACTTCATCTTTTGAAATCACCTTTTATAATCCAAAACTTCAGTTCCTTTAAAGGAAGGTAATTACAATAGCTTGTATGTTGAACTCTTAGAAATTAAACCAAATACTTTCTATATGTTCAAATCTATATATCTCCTTATTATGTATCTCCATTTTTTTCTCTGAAACATATTAAAATAGCTTCGTCCCCACTTATTTAACATTTTCATATGGTTTTTACTAACAACTTTATACTTTGATAAATTTATTTGTTATTTTGCACTTTACTTCTTTATAAGATTGATTCTTATGTCATTACACCAACATGTAAAATTCGTTAAATTATTAGCTTATTACAATATATACGTGTTTTTATTATTAGCAATTCTATGCTTATTATTGTGATTATTTTAATAATGTAAAGTCAAATTAATTAAACAATTATGATTAGATAGGTTTTTGAATGAAAATTTAATGTTGGATGGCACAACTTTAAAATAAGTAGCAATAAGTTCTAGAAATCAAAATAAGTCTTACTAATATATTTTCTATTCTTTTTTTATGCTATTTGAATCAAATTCTGTTTTTGACTAAGAAGATTGTTGAAATTTCTTATCTGATCTAATCTTTAAAATTATCTTTCATTCCCAATTATTACTACAAATGAAGAAATTTTGTTAGAATTAGACTAGCTTATTATTATTCCATATATTAATTTTTTAATTTATTGGTAGAATTTTTTATGTATGAGAGATTTTAATAAGAATGAAAAACAAGGAAGAAATTTATAATTTCTAATTTTTGTTACATATATTTGTGTTTATATTTATTATTGCAAATTTGATTATAAAGGGGGAGAAAGTTACAACTTTATGTTTTATAACTGGATGGAATATACTGAATTATAAGTTATTTCAATCTCTACATATTTTATCTTCTTCACCCTCTAATTCACTCTTTTGATATCTTATAATCTTATCTCCCTATTTTGAGTTTATTAATCCATCTAATCTCTCACCTACTAATCAAAGTCAATTAATTTTTAGAATGATAAAAGATTCACACAATAAATGTATAACGCTTTTAAAAGCAGTAAATCAATTTGGTTAAACATTAATAATTATTTAAAATAATAAGAAATGCAACTCATTATGTTTTTGATCTCTTTAATTTTTGAAGTAGCCAACTTTTAGCGAATCCATTCAATAAATTAAGATTCTTCTCAAATAGGGTATATTGAAGATGTCAGTGATTAATTACAGAAGATATTATAATTAAAAATAAGTATTAGAAGATTACAAATTGAATATAAGATGGTTAGCTATCAAAGAAAGAGAACAATAGTTTGAAAATAGCCTTGAGATTTTGGAATTTAAGTTTCCAAACTTAGAAAGGAATATTCATACTAAGGTAACAGTATTAGAACAACAGAAGAAAAAAATTTATCAAATCTTAAAAATTATTCAAGAAGTTAGATACAATTCAAAAATCCTTTTATAAAATATATAAAAAGTATTTATTTATAAATATACATAAGAAAGTACATAACAATAAATTTCAAACTCTATCTAAATTGACTTTAAGGATAATTGGCCCTACTCTGTAAATGCACTCACATTAATCATAATTTTTTTCACTTTTGATTCTGTGAGTAGTTGAAGCTCCAGGCCTAAAAATAGATATAATAAATCTGATAATTATTGTGATGTTATTTTAATTTTAATTGATTTGAATTAGTAAAAAATAAATCTCCTAACTTTAATTTTATATCAGCCATCAAAATATATTACAGCATATCATTAATAGTTTTTAGAGCAATTTACAAAAATTAGATGATTTATAATTTCAATAAGAAAATTTTATGATCTTTTTTATAAATCAATATTGTAATGTTGTTTTTTCCTTGATAATTTGATTCAACCAAAAAATTAAGAAGCAACAAAATTAATGTGAGATAATTAATTATATTTAAAATTTATGAAACATAATAAGACATGAGAATAGTGGGATACTATATACCAATATTGTCAAGATCTTAAAACGTTGGATGGATCAGATTATTTTCATATTCAATTTTATAGGATGGATTGTAAATAATAATTATCATGGGAATTTATTTTCAAATTTTAAGGGTTTTAGTTTGTTGGAGGATTTGAGGTATTTGGAACTAATACAATAATACCTAGGCTTTGTTCCTTAAGGTCTCATTATAAAATCAATATAAATTTCAAATTTAGGAAGTATTTTTTCAAATAGAAAGCAGAATTGATACCTTTAATGGTGAATTTATCTAAGGGATTATAGATGATATATTATAGTCAAAAAGTTATCAATTGTAGGATGGGATCTTATTATGCGGGTCGGAAAGGGCTTACATTGTGGTTATTGAATTGTTACATTTATAATGAATCATAATTCAGAATCATTAGTGTTAATAATGACTAAAACCAAGACGAAGCTCCCTTTTAAGAAAAAAATAAACATAAATTAAGGTGAGTTTACGATTGAGAGACTTTAATTTGTTTGTAGTAAAAAGTCCTTAGGGTTGTTGATATTGTTCAGAAAATGATTAACATAATTTAATTATTCGTTTGGTGTAGAAAAATTTTATAGATAATTAGTAAATTGATTCATGGAATAATGAAAATTTTTAGTTACTTTTAGAAGATAAAATTTATAATTAAACTGTTTCAAGTATTTCTATTTGGGGATCCAATGGATTAGAAATATAGTTAATATTGCAGTTACTTTATATCATTCATGATGTAAAATAACTATGAGAACTAATCGTAATGCAGTATCTACAAATGTATTGGGAATAAGGTAATTAATGCATATATTGTAAAGTGTTGTAATGGTTACGATGGGTGTCTAGGTTTTAAAAAATGATTGGACTCGGATGGGTCCATTATATTAATTAATGTATAAATTGTATTCATTAATCCCAGTAAAAGCCTCTTTTTTCATAAATTTTAATTACTCCAATTAATGATTCAAAGTCTAATAAAAGGAATAAATTGAGATCTATCTAATAGAACCTAAATAAAAATTTTTAAGGACAAGAGTCAGATTAAGAAATGATATAATTCCAAATTATATATTGATTAATTATATTTTTGTGAATCTTATAATTGTTTTAAGCATAATTAAAGTATCTAATAAAGATTATTCAATTTATTAAGTACCATAAGTAGATAATATGTTTGTTCAAATTAAAATATTAGAAATTTTATAGAAACTGTTTGAATATATAAATTAAATTATTTTGATAAAATAATCATAATTTATATTTTGCAAGATAATCTAAAAAAATTTTGAAACAATTAATCATATTATTTTAATAACTTCCTATTTCCGCATATGAAAATGATCATTCATAATAATCGTTGGATTGGAATATTTTATTATTTAAAATTTAAAGTTATTGACTATTCTCTTAATGAAAAGTGATAAAAATTATAAAAAATAACTACTTTTCACAAACTCATAGATCTATTTTTGTTATATGATTAATCAAATAATTGAATAAGATTGAATAGTTTTACCAAATCATTTCAATAAATTTCGAACCTAAACACTCACCCATCTTGAGAATAAATTAATGGATATTAAATATTATCAAATATTATTAATCATGTTTAAGGAATTAAAAAAATAAAAAATCACTAGAGTTATTAAATCATATAAATCAAAAACTAAATACTAGATATCTTTTTGAGAATTAAATAAGATAGTTTATTAGTTTAGATACATTTAATTAAAACGTTTACATCAAGTAATATCAAAAAATTAGAATTATTGAATCGTAAGAGTAAAAAGAATAAAATTTCTCAATCATTTTTGTTTCCTATATATTTTTCATTAGCCTTTAAAAACTCTGATTTAAATTTTTTCTGTATTTGCATCCCAAGTTACTAAGAAATTACCATCTTTACTCATTGTTCCAAAAATATTTGCTATGTCATACATGTCAGTTCCGAAATTGATTGATTGTTCTAACTTTAATACACATTCTTCATTTCCTAGCCTGTTTTTGTTTTTATTTAATTTTATCAAATTTACATGCGCTCCATTCTTGTTCATTATAACACTTTTTTAACTGTTGAATATGGAAGGAAAAAGAGAGGAACACAATTAGCCTCCACCTTTAACAGCCAGATTATAGGAGTTTATGTAAGTTTTTGTTGTTTTATCTAATTAAAATATGCAAAGGTGAGTTTATAGAGAGGATTAAAATGTAAATATTTCATTATTGATGAAGCACACTCTATAACCCCACAATTCGACCTTAATTTTCTATTTAATTATCCATTTTGTATCCTCTTAAAGCTGTATAACCAATAGTAAACAATCAAATCCACAGGAAATCAATTTATTTTATTCATTCATGCTTAATCCATATACAGGTTGGGTATGGACTGAAATGGTTTCAGAACAGCACCATTATTTTAGATTTTAGAATGGAGAATTCCAAAACTTTATTGTAGTATCATAACTACCTGAGACAATTAAATTTTCTTAATTGTTGAGTGCCACGCAAAGTATACTTTTGGAATGATTTTACAAGGATTGTAAGTATTTTGCTTTTGAAATTAAATTGGTTGACCACATGATAATTTAACCATCATCTGATCCTGAAAAGAAATTTCCTTGGCTAAAAAAGTTGAGTGTGGTTGCTGCTTTGGAATGTTTATGCAAATATTGTATGAATTTGGTCACTCCTTATTTGAACTGGTACACCTTTATAATGGATTAACTGCCCACAAGTAGAAGACTATTATCGTTGTTAATTGCAATAGTGCGACAATAACTTTTTTACTTTATAAAACTGTTAGGCAACAACTCATAGCAAATCGCTTTTTAGGCTGGATCTTATTGCATAAACTTTTAAATATTAATGAACAATCTTCTTCATAATAACTATTATATTGTTCTATATAATCAATAATCAGTAATAGGTTTTAAATGTATGATTTTTAGTCACAAACTTTAACTAATAACATAATATTAGTTTGCAATATTTAAATCATAAATATAGATTATAGACTCTCATTAATGTTATTTTTAATTTATTCCTTTTCCATTATCGTATTTTGAAACTATTAGGTGTTATTGAGGGCTCAATGTTATCCTATATATAGTACCTCATAAACTTTTCTTAAAATTCAATCCATGGACCATGCTTCAAACCTCTATTATATAAACCTCCTCCGCTAATTAATTTATCTTATATTTTACAAAAGAGCATAATCATGATTTGAATCCGATTAAAACAAACTCTCCCATTTTCCTTCTTTTTTCCCATCCTAATATTTTCCTTAAAATATAACTCGACAATCCCTATTATTTATTAATACACTCTACTTCCAAAAATTTTAATATAATTCAATCCACTTCTTTGTTTAACTCCCTTAATCATCATACTCTCCTCCTCCTCTAAATTTATATGACATTAAAAATACATCTTCACGATCGTTTAGTTATATTTCTTAATTTCCTCTCTTAATTAAATTTCTCAGTTTCCAACTTTCTTCCCATTTTAATACTCGCCTTTATTGATGACTTAACAAAGACTCAACAATTTAGCTATAGGAAATAATACTTTCTAAAATTATCATCTAACTCAATCCATTCTCCATCTTTTTCACCTGTATATAGATATGTGCCTCCCCCACTTGAATCAATAAATTACTTACATTCTAATATTATTTGTTTTTATATCCCAAATTTAAACTTTTTTCCCTTCTTGATATATTCCTTAATAGGTGATTTAATTGATTCTTCCCTTTAGTAAAATTCCATTACTTTTCATAATTTTAATCCAACTCAGTCCATTCTCCTGTCTTCAATCCATCATTATAATTTCCCCCACCACTAAACTATCTATTCATTCATTTACATTATAATTGATTATTGTTATGACGATGGTTATCTTATTTTTGATGTCCAAGTTCCAGCTTTTTTTCCCATATCATATTCGCCCTCTATAATTATCTTAAAATTGCTTAAAATAATAAGTTAATTTACTCTTAAAAATTGTCATGAATTTCTATCCATTCTCCAGATTTCAAACCATCTTCATATGATCCTCCTCCTCTATTAAATGAAACTATTTGGATACATTTAGTCATTATTATTTTGTATTTTCCAAACACCTATTTTTTTCCCATCTTAATATTCTCCAATGAAGTTTATTTAGTGGCATCTAAAGTTATGGTGCGATTACCTCCTATATCTCTCATGTATTTCAGTCCAACTTTTAATTTTTAACCCATTTTAATCATACAATCCTCCTCCTCTAGTGATAAAAATATGAGAGATACATCTTTTGATCCATTAATTATATAGCCCAGTAACCAACTCTTTATCCATTTTGGTAACTACCTTCACAAGTAATTTAACTTTAAGAATGAAGAAAGAAAATAGTTTGTGATAGGCTCATTCCATTTTCCAATTTTCTAAGATTATGCATAGTATCCACCTCCTCTTATTTATTTTTGTTAAGACGATAATAAATCCATGCTATGATAAATATCCCATTTTCCTTCTCTCTATCCTCTTTGATAAACACCTGTTTAGATAAATTCCAAAGAACTAATAAGGATAGAATGTCAAAACTTCCTACTCTTAATATTAATTGTAAAGCTCATCCCATTAGCCCTGCTTCCAATAATTTTAATTGTCGTAAACCCCACCTCCTCTATATAAAATTATTTAGTTATCTACATTCTCTTGTATTCAAAAGAGGAATCATCTTTAAAATAAATTTCCCATTAACCAGATTTTTGTCCATTTATATACTCTCCTTCATAAAATATTTGGCATTAGCTACAGGTGAATGATATAGTTAAACTTATTAAAATTTAAGTGAATTTCTTTCCATTAACCGACCTTATTTTCCTACTTTTCATCATACTATCCCCCTCCTCTAATATTGTATTTAAATATAGTTACATTAATTAGCCTTTATATATGGTATGCCAATACCCTTTTTTCCTTCCATTTTAATATTTTCCTGTTTCAGTAACTTAGCATTAGCTAATGGATAGTTAATTATATTTATTTTTTACCTCTGATAGATATTTGACAATTCAATCCATTAATCTATTTTTTATCCATCCTCATTATATCTTCCTCCGATATCTAATTTTTTGCCCTACCAAAAAGCACTCCATAAGCCAACCTTCTACAACTATTATCCATGTGAACCTTCCCATCTGAGATGCTAAACCTATTCTAAATTTTTTATGATTTGAAGGGATTAATTAATATCAGAAATCCTCTCTCTAAAATATAATAAGAGTTTTTACGTTTTCAAGACAACTCCATCTCTCAAATATTATAAATATCCAGAATCTTATAATATTTTAGTTGAGAATTCTGTAAGTTTCAATTTTTATTAATTTAAAACAAATCCTTTTTAATTTATAATGTTCATATTTTCATTTAATTTGATTTATCCATACTATTGAATTATTAAATCTATTTACCTCCTCAAATACACCTAATCTTTTAGAGGAAGTCTATCCATGTCTTATTCCAAAATACAAAGGGAATTGTAATGATTCATATGAAAATGGAGAATCATGATCAATATTTGTTGATTTTTCTTCAATCCATTGATTGATTTGATTCTCCAAAGTCATAGTAATATTCCCAATGGAATTATAAATCGAATTTACATTATTTTCAACCATTTAGAGAAGGATTTTCTTTTAATTTTTCCACTTCTCAAAAATTTGATTATGCCGAATATTTGTTAATTTTTTCAGATCCTTCAAAGACATTTCAAGCGGATGCTCGCCAAATAATTTTAAATAAGAATCATCTCTTTATCTTATTTCCTCAAAAATTTTCCTAATATTATCTTGGGCTTTCTGTGACAAATTCAATATATCAACCAAAATTGTTTCAAAATTTATTTTTATTTTCTTTTCAATAATATCTTCAGTCGTAGAATCATATTCAAATATAGTAGAATTCATCTCTTCAATAAATTTGGTAATTGGAATAATTTTCTATCCAGGAACAATTTTTTAATGATCATATTAACAATCTGGACACATTCGTTTTTAACAATCATGATTAAAGGTACATATATGAGTTATCAATTAATTTCCATGTATTTAACAAAAACTATTCATTTTTTTCTTTAAATTTTTTTTTATTTTTCTTATAAAATTACATTTAGAAATATTATAATTAATTTATAGTCTATTTTATACTATTTTGTATTTTTGATTATATATGGAATAAGTTGATTAAGGTTCATCAATATGCAGAATGAATTATAGGTTTTTGTGTTTGTTTCTTTATAGAACAGAGATGAATCTTAAGAAATTTTATTGATTACTTACCTTTTATGGATAGTAAATAATTTTATGATGTTTATATATAGAAGTATTTTGTTGAGAGAATTCTATTTAGTTACTAAATACAATTGCAAATAACAAAATATATTCTAGTTAAAAACATATGATAATCACTAGATCAATTTTTCTTCTCTCCTTTTTCTCTCTTACCTTGCTCTATCCAAAAAGTTAAGCTTTAGATCATCCTGTACTTTTGATTGAACCCTACTAATTTCATGGTGCTCTTGTTTTTCTATGGGAACTTGTTGAATATTGGAATTTCCAGCAAATTTACTAGGTTGGGTTTAAGATTTCTCGGGAATGTAACTTTGCACATTAAATTGAGGCGCCTCTTATTGGACTCCATAAAGTCGATATTGGGGATTAGTAAGAAAAGGATCTGGAGGTGGTGGGGCAGGCACTGGAACAAAAGGAGGAGGAACATGATTAACCTTCTCCTAAAGAGCTCCTGTTAAAAGGGAATGTTCGGGGGTGTTTAAGAACTATCTTTGTTCGTTTTGCTTTAAGGACTGATTCATAGCTATGATGATAAGAGATTAGGAATACGTCCTATGGAGTTGATAAGACCGCCCATTTAATTGATTTAGGAGGAGAAATTAAATTTTGATTCCTATTATTTTATGTAATCAGGTTCAGGGTGTGTGGGTATCATATTGTCGACTAGAGTTCTGGGAAATATTTGCTTGAATGAATAAATGGGATACTTTAATTTCAGGTTGGTTGAAATCATAAATTTTGGTTTGATTTATAAGGTAGTTCTGAACATTAGTTTAATCTACATATTATTTAGGAGTTTCAATTAAACCCTTGGGTTGAGTCTTGGGATAGTAGAACTTTGTATTGGCATTGACATCTAAGAAGTTTTGTTGGTAAATTGGAAAGTTAACTACTTCCTTATTCTCAAATTATTCAAATTTTTATCTATCCATAGGTTGGTTTTATTAGATGGTCTTCGCAAAGTTGATATGGGAATGCATATAATCAGAGTCAACATTAGGAGTGACTCTGAGAAATTCAGGCTATTGGGTAGTTTATGCTAGATTGGCAGTTTTTTGTAATTCTTTGATTAATTTATGATTCACATCATTGGAGATTTATGTAAATATTTGATCTTAGATTGAATTCAATAATTCTAATATTTTATCTTCTTCTGCTACTCCTTTAGCTTAGTTCATGAATAGATCTGAATAATCTAATGATATTTCATTTGACAATTACTTTTCATTTGAAGTTTTATTTATTATTTATATTATAATCCAATAAATTTATTTGATGGAAGGAATATTGCTTTTCATTTTATTTGCATTAACCACAGGCTCTTTTATGTATATGTTAGTATGTACTGACTCGAATTCCAAAACTCCTATGGGAATGATAAGAAGGAAAATATATGCAAATGGACCTTCCATTACAAAGTATATTTAAAATCATTAATTAGAAAACTATTGGGAGACAAAATATTTGTTAAACTTTAACAATTTTACAATTATGTTTTCTACACGAATAATCGTTTAGGATAGATTTCTTATTTTTTAATATTCTGGGTGGCATTTGGTTTGTATGGTAAATTTGGATTACTAAAGCACTTTGGAAATACTCCTTATGTAAGTCACATACATTCAGTGTGTGGTAGTCTGATATTTATATTTTGCAATTACTTTTTTTATAGGACATGCACAACCAGTCCAGGAATAATAACTAAAGAAAATAATGATGAATATGTGAAGCAATTTGAATAATACTATGACGAAGTTTAATATAAATAAAATACCTCATGTTCAACATGCAACATAATCAAACCAGCAAGAAGCAAGCATTGTCGCATTTGTAATGTTTGTGTTAGTAGATTTGATCATCATTGTATTTGGGTGAGACAGTGTATAGGTTAGAAGAACTACAAGTATTTCTTACTCTTTTTATTCACTCACATATTCTTAAGTCTTTATGGAGTAGTAGCTGGGATACTTTGTTTGTTTGGAATAGCGTAGAAGCAATAATTATTTAAACTTACTTATAAAAATGCAGTAACTGGAGAAATCCATCCTGCAACTTTCTTTAGAGTGTTCACTGTCATCACTAATAGAGAGACCTTCTTTGTTTTCATAATCTTTGTTTGTCTAATTTTTTTTGTCACCCTAACAGCATTTTTCTTGTATCATCTAAATATGATTAGAAAGGATCTAACAACTAATGAGAGGATTAGAAAGAATGATTTTGAAAAATCCTTTCTCAATGAAATGTATGAATTGTAAGAATAACAAAAAAGAAAGAAAGATGATGATTCAATCAAGAGGCTGGCTTAGTTAAAGCAATGTTGGAACTCTTTGAGTAAAAGAAGAGTACAAGGACTTTATGAGGGGTTAAGAATTGTATATAGTCAACCTAATTGATTAAGATGAGTTTGTTTATATTTAAATCAATACATGTTTTTTAGTTATTAAAATTTATACAATGTTAATTGATATCAATTCTAAACTATTTATTCTTGTTATTTGTTGAGGAAATTTTCTATTTCATCTAGTAAATCATTGTATTTTAATTTTTTTAAATTATTTTCTCCCAACTCTTCTAAAATCTTGTCCCTTATTTCTTCACCATATTCATTAATAATTTTGAAAAAATCACATTTTTCTTTTTTCTCACTCAGATTCTCCCAATCTTTTAACATTATTTTATAATAATTGGAATCTAATTCTAATTCAATTAATTCTGAATTTGAGATTAAGATTACAGTTCCCTTTTGATTTAATTATGCCAATTAGTCTTTGCTTTTCAAAAATAGTTCTTTATTTATTTTATGAATAATAAAGATGTAACTCATCCTTGCCTCATATGATCTTTTCAATAATTATTAGATATTTTCTATAGGATCTTGAATTATTTGAATATCATCAATCTCATTCCTTTTGTAAAATTTCAATTTCCTAAACTATTATATAGATTAATATTTTTACTTTAAAATACTTTGAAACTTGATGTGCAAATTTAACCACATGCATTTCTCCTTTTGAATGGCCAGCACATATTTTGAGAATTTATCTCTTGTTGGTGTAGAAGATCTCAGACAATTTATGAAATATAGTTTTAGCATCCCTCTTCCAAGCAATGAAATATTATTCTTCCCAAGAGAGTTAATTAAGTTCAATGAGATTTCCATCTTCAACTTGATTAAATATTTAAGATTAACTAGAACTCTATGAAAATATTTGAAATTTCTCTGATTCGGTGTGTTAAATGAAAGTGAAACTATCATCCATGAGTTTCTCTGCCAATTCACAACAACAAACTCTTAGAACTCCATCTTCTGCGAATTCATCCAATTTCATTTTAACAAGTTCTCTTTATGATTGGTCTTTAATCTATTGTAAAATGACTTCACAGACTTCTTTACATTAGTCCTTTGGATCTGGACCCCACAAATGTGATAATCTATCTTTAATTAAATTGGCTGATTTCTTTTTGCATTCACACTAAGTTTTGTCCCCGAAGCACAAGTCATTAGTTTTCCCAAAGACGTCTTTGCAAGTCTATCTATGAGAATGAGAATGACAACATTGATAGTTCTTTTCTCCAAGTTCAACTTCAACCTTTTTTTTAGCCTCCTCATGACTTTCCTATAGCGTTTTCTTTTCTAACAAATTCTCATACAGGGATGAGAAATACAAAATGCCTGCATCATCCAACATTTTTAGTTCCTTGTCCACTGCTATAGTTGTCGCATATTATTAGATATTCTTAGCTATTTCACCAGCATAACAACAAGCCAGAAATACTAATGACTTTTTAGAATCCTTCATAATCAATTATAAATCTTCTCTATAGACGAAATCATCTGTGCAATTATTCTCAAATTGTAAGTATTAATTTAGTTAGTTTGTATCATTTTCTCCGTGAGCAATAATGTGGATGATTTTCGGATTATACTTAAGAACCCATCTCAAGTTTTCTTTAGTGGCTTGAGTAATTAGATATGTAACCTTTTTGTTAAGAGCAGATATTCTCTTTTTGAAATTGGATATGTCATCGTAGTATTACACTGGGTTGACACGCTTCTAATTTTGATTTACCAAAGGGTGACTATATAGGATGGCAATATCAATTTCTGGATATTAGGGTTGTATTTGATAACATTACTTAAGTTAATTTACTCTCATTTTAAAGTTATTCAAATTGTCATAGTTAATAGTTAACTCAGCCTTTGCCTTTTCAATGCTATTGTATAAGTTCTTTTTCTCTAGCTCGATGTTCTCTAAAAAGTGTTAAAATCTCTGATATTCTTAATAATGAATTTGCACTCTCAATCTAATAATCAATGGCTAGAGTGCATTTTCATCTTTGAACCAAAATTGTCCATCCAACTTAATGAAAGTATTTTCCATACACAACAAATCGAATATATCCACAAATTATTAGGTAATGTAATTGTAAAATGCTATGAAATTAATTATTCATTTACTGTAAATTAATCTCCCTTTAACAATCTTTCCTTCTTGAACATAATTCTTTTTAATATAGTATTCTAATCTCCTCACATAAATGCCATAAATTTGTCCATTGTTATTCAAAGGAAACACTTTTTAACTATTCTCAAAAGCATCTGGATTCTCAAAATATTCCACTTCATCATTTGGCTGAATCCCTAAAATCTACAGTCTTACACAAAATGGGGTTTTCATTCTCAATCTAATTGTATAATTCTATAATATAATAATTTAATTATTATTTATAACATTTTTTAATTCAAAATAATGCAATACTAAATACTTGATAAACCTAATCAAATAAGCTCCTCTTCGTCACTCTTAAATATCTTCTATAAGTCCTTCCAAAACAGATATTAACCAACTCCCCTGTACCATATTGAATGAATATTCAACAACTATTTCCATGCATCAAAACACTCTATCTATTTCATCAATTGCGAAATAAACTCTCCCAATATAGTATAGGTAGGATAAGGATGAGAGTTTGGAGAGTATGTTAAAATGAAATTGATTAATGAAATTCTTTGTAATCTTTCTATTTCAGAGAGTGCCTGCAATTTCCTTTCAACCTCTTAATGTAATTGACCAATTAAAGCAATGATACGTTTTTAGTATTTTTCAACATTCAGTTTTTTCTATTGTAATAACAACATAAAATACTTTCTAATATAATCCATCCCCTTTTTGTAAGCTACTAAAGTTACCACTGTAAATTTCAAACTCACTTTTTACGGCAAATGTTTAAGTAATCCCAAATATGGATTCGAAGATAAGGAGAATCAATTTGAGAGCAGAATCCAAATGTCTTTTAAAGTTATCATCAATGTATTTCTAAATTAATTGAATGAGTTCCTCAATTATCACTTCTTCTTAAACTTCTTGTTGTAATTCATTTTATTCTTTCTTTTTTTCTTCCAAGTTGATTGTAATTTTGCAATCTTATTTAATCTATTTGCAAACAGCAATTAATTTATCAAAATTATACAATAATTTGTATTCAATTTTTGGTAAATTATTTTATTTAAATCCCAATCCTTAACTCAATGAGTTGTCTTATTAAATCCCCATTTATGCTACTTATCTATACAATTTCCCTATTATAGTTTGTGATTCATAAGTGACTGATTGCTCCTTTTCCATATAATCAGGGAAAACTAAGAGAATATATAATTATTGTACTCTTGGAGAGAAGTTTAACATCTAAAAAGACTTATTTTCCAGTTTTCACAAAATCGACTGCATCTGAATGCAATTCGGCCAATTCTAGACAATTGGGATCATTGGCCTTCTTATCAGATTTGTCAGCCCATGCTAAATGCGAATTGTCAATCAAACCTAGAGTCTCAGAATTAAGATAGAAATAAAGAAAATCAAACATATTTTTCGTATCGAAATTCTTATCGACATTTTCATGAAACCTTTAATTGTTTTCTCGAAAATCAATCTTCTTGTATTAAACTTAATTTGGTTTCTTATTATCATAAACCATAGATTTAGCTTGTACTGGAGGCAATAATCTATTATCCCAACAAATAAAATATAAATCTCCATCTAGATCCCCTCCTGCAATCTAACAAGGAAGCGAATTTCCACAGGCTGGAAATACTAAACAATTAATCAATTGACTATATGGATTCTTACTACCATTTCTCTTTAATATCTCTTGTGTTGAAATAGCATTGAGTTTTTTAATATCTCCTGGATGCAAACAAGGATTTCTAGTGACAAGCACTTCCCCTTAGATGTTCTCTGGTTCAACTTAAGTATCATTATTTTCATCCTAAACTAAACAATAAATTTCGTTTGGTTGTAATAAATTATGCTCATCTATGACTCCTAAGACTCTTGCTGCTTTCTCCACAAGTATCGATGTTTTTTTCCTTAGCTACAATAACCCTCTTTATTTTAATTTTGACAATACTCCTTAACACAATATATTGTCCTCCATTCCAATGTTGATATAGGCTCTCAAAGCATCCATTATATTGGGTAGATCAATTTATTCATCACAATAATCTACACTAAAGTATTTGTAAATGGAAGCATCTTTCATTTATAAATCCTCAATTTTCTTCAAATACTCTACATTAATAGAAATACTTATTACCATCTTAAAGTTCTTGAAAGGCTTTCTCATTGACCTAGAGTGTCAACAATAGAATTATGATCTGTCTATTCAAATATCCCCCTCTGAATTTATTGAAGTCCAAGATTTGAATTTTGTTGGGATATCCCTTGGCAGGATTATATTTAATCATAGACCTCCTTAACACAATTGTTTTTTATTCAAGACTTTCATCCAAAACCAATAGACCCTTGGCTCCTTCATATCTAATCTAAATGGCTGATATTTTAATTTTAGAATTCACTCTCATTTTTTATCTGATCTGATCAATTAAATCTTAAGAAATCTTACCTATACCATCAGTGTACAATTTATTATTTTTATCCACTAGATCATCCTTTATTAGAATGTTAATTCCACCAACACAATCCACACTAATACTTGTACTAAGATTCTATCCCAATCGAGCTGCATTTTTGGCAATTTCATCATATTTCAAATTTGTGAAGTTGCCTATAGATTTTATGATATCAGTCCTCTGTTTGCCTGCTCCATTGAAATCGATAAACCAACATGTTCCAGCTCTTAATGACGATGAACTCCATGTAAATAGTTCAAAGTGCTGACCTAAGATTTTTAAGGTGGGGAACATGAAATTATAGTAGTAAGTTTAAGTGATATAGGGGATATTCAACACCATATCTTGATTCTCATCCTCATAATGGACTCTTAAGAAATACTCAACAATATTATAATGCTATCTCAGAATGCCACTAGTGACTTCGGGCTATTTATTAAAATATAAGATTCCCGATGGAGTCATTGACACTCTTCTTGTGTATACCAATCTCATCGTTGGATCCCGTAATTCAATAAAATCTTGTTAGGTTCTCTTGAACACATTCTTAAAGTATCTCAAATGATTCTCATTTTTTTTTTCAGTTTCCTTCTCATCAATAAGTGAGAGGTTTGATGTTACCTTACAAAATGTATTAAATGTTTATTCAAAAATTCCATTTAAATCCTAAGTCTATTTCTCAGAAAGCTTTTTATATCCTGATTCACAAGTCTCTATCAATTCCTATATCGATTTTTATTTATTAAGTTTGTTCTAGCTAATGGCAGCAAGTATATTGAATCGCAAAGAAAAATTCAAATACTTACTATTCATCAATCTAGAATAAGATATGTCATTTTAAAGTTTAATGTGGGCAACAGGATAGTCAATTGCATTTATAACGTGGAAACTCTATAATTTTTATCTAAAATAGTCAGAATTTTAATCAAGTTTGACCAATATCGTTGTATTGTTGAGGAACAGTAATCTCTAAATTTCATTAATCTTTTCCGATATAACCAGATGATTTAAAAAAATGTTATCGACTTTAACAAATTGAGACTTTATTAAATTATTCTCATACTTCCATTTACCATGATAAGCTGCATAACAAGAAGGAGGAGATAGCATTTTAAAGTAGAAACTCATTTAATCTTGTTGATATACAGTTTAACAGAGAGTCAGATCAATGTCTATTCTGATTGAAAATTGATGCATGAATCCTAGTATTAATTAAAGGCATTTTTCATTTCCTTTGGTTTCTTTGATGTAAATTTAATAGGGCATACTCATTTACCTCTAGAATTGGGCAGAAGTAAAGAACTATTGAAGTTGCAACTACTATTACTCCTAAATAAATTGAAGCATTCCTATTGAGAAACTCTAAACTTTAATCAAATTTGAATTCATCATATTAGTAATATCAGGATTGACAAAGTGATTCTACGAGATTAAGTCAATAAAAGCAGGATCTTTTTCGGGGCCATTTAAAAATAGTTTTTCTTAATGCAAATGAACCACTTGACTGCCCTTGCATTAGACGAGAATCTTAATCTGTAATTTTTGTTCTTTATTTGCAGTGTTGCCTATGATAGATTTAAACTTGTTTTCTAATTGCATCTATTTGACCTAATCTAAGTCTTTGGAGAATTCAAAGAAGCAATCGATTGCTTGTTTTAATTGCTAAAACTTGTAATCCGTCACAACTTCATTATCGATATCCTCGTAATCTTCATCTTCTTCATCCTACAGCAATTCTTCCACTTAAAGTATGTCCTTCAAAAATTAGACATCCATAAATCTATTATACTTATTGTTTTGGTCATTGTTTTCATATACAGAAGTAATAATGAATTCCTGTTGCTCATTTACATCAACCCTTAGTAATTGGACATCATCAAATTTTTATTGAATTTGTTTCTCAATTTGAGTTGCTAATTCCAATGCACTCATTTTGGATGCTCCACTTTTTTCAACATTCTTCAATCTATACTGCATGAGAAATTTGTTGTTAGGATTGTTTCTGATCTCCTCTGATACCTGTTTTACTTGATTATTATAAAAATTCATATTTATTATTTTTATATTTACTCTTCATATATTTTATTCCTTATTTCTTAATGCAATTTTTAGTACTCCAACAACTCTTGCTGCACCTAATACAACTTCTCAATATTGCTCTATTAAGCCTTAGTGATCAAAGTTTCAGTTAAATTATGTATGTCATAGATTGTCTTCTCTGTGAGATGGTCATCTTCTTCAACTAATTCGTCTTCCTTGACTTCCACCTTATCGACATCCAAGACTTCTTCCAATTTCTTGAATTTCATTATTTTCTTCATCTTCCTCTAAGTCAATTTTTTTTAATAGCTTTCTAATTCCTTTGGAAAACTAATCTCATAGGTACTAATAGTTACATTCCCAAGGCTTAAAAGCGTTCATTCTGATCAATCTTTACAGAGTCGATCTCATCGATCAATTTCAAATGACATAATATTGATTTTCTGATGTCCACATTCTATTATGGAGTAATTAAATACAGTTTCGATTGGGTTGTTGCTGATATTCAAAATTTCTATCATCTGCGGCACCTAATCAAAGATTATGGAATTGATCTAGTTTTCAGACACATCTAGTAAGGCTAGTTTCCTGCTATTTTTCAATCCTTTCAAAACTGAGATTTAATTATTCTTCAAACTCAAATACTCCAAATTGATTAAGGTGTCTAGATTCTCTATCTCGCTGATTTTATTCTACATATGGATCGATCGCTTACATTTTGGAGGAAGAGGATTTACAGCTTGTCGAACAATTCAAGGTTTTCGATCTTCCCTATAAATGTAAAGGCATAATGCTTACTTATGTTCAGAAATTCTAAGTGTATAGTCTTGAGAGACATCAATTCATTGGTTCTAAATACTTATGAGGATGGGTCCTTACTTCTGATCCTCGGTCATAATGTCAATGAAGTTCTGATCGATGCTGGTTTTGAGAATGAGAGCCAAATCGATTTGGAACTCTTTGTCCTTGAGAGCCAATAATTCAGTCTCCTTTATGTCCACTTACTCGTTTTCGCTATCGTTTTACTCTTGCATGATTATTTGAATTATTATATAAATTTTAACATTTCATATAATTATTTTCGAGGAATGATGAATTTGAATTATAATTAAATTTTGTAATTCATAAATGGCTCCACAATTTATAGTTTGTCATTTGGATTCAAACTTCAAATGCATAATATTTATCAATGATGAGATAATATTAAAAAGTTGTTTTAAAAATTAAACAATTTTAGAGTAATATCATATTATTAATTATTATGTAATATTTAAATTTGTTCATACAACCAATATCAAGCTCAGTAGTGTTCCCATACTCTAGTTTGTAACTCCATAACGTGGATTGCTATAATCAATCATTACATTCTCAATACATCGGATTGGTTTCGTAAATCGATGACACCCAATCAGATGTTCAAACTATATCATAATACAGTTTATATGGCACACTTGTGCATTTAGCAAAAGAGCAAGACGACTCTTCCCACTCTTACAAAGCATTTGCGTTTGCCAGATTTCGAATTAATTCGTTTTGCC
Source organism: Paramecium tetraurelia (assembly GCF_000165425.1). Taxonomy (NCBI): domain Eukaryota; phylum Ciliophora; class Oligohymenophorea; order Peniculida; family Parameciidae; genus Paramecium; species Paramecium tetraurelia. Next base: position 28,855 of record NW_001799027.1, read on the forward strand.
AACTCTCCCCATTTTTAGTGGCAAACGTCGAAATTTTGAATGACGATATCCGAAACCACGATACCGAAATCCTTACCCTGTTCAAAGAGGCAATAAAAGTAAATGACTATTTATATTGTAGATTTATATGGAAAACTTCTCCCTTCTTCAAAACGCCCTGCTAAAACAGAAAATCGATGAGGAAGATAATATAGTGAAATTATACTATCAGGTCTCAAGCAGAATACAAATTCCATTCAACCAAAAAATAAGATTATTATAAATGAATGATAACAATGAGAGAATATCGACATTGATACAATATTTGAATCACAAAATGACACAATACACTACGAACTATGAATTGGAGTAAAAACTTAAGCAGGAACTAATGTCTGAAATGTAAAACAATGGAGATAACTTAATTAATTAAACTCAATAAATTATTCCATAAATCCAAGAATTAGAACTGGATTATTAAAAGTAATACATTGAGTCATTGCCATGGGGAATCGTGTCTCCAGAAACTCTGAGTATATAGCAGTGCAAAGAGAAGTTGGATAAGAAACATTATGGTTTGGACATGGCTAAACAGCGTATCCTATAATATTTGGCCATTAAATTTTTAACTAAATCTACTGGATCCATTATTTGTCTACATGGTCATCCTGGAGTGGGAAAGACATCTTTAGCTTAGAGCATAGCTGAGTCTTTGGGGAGACCATTTCAAAAGATATCTCTGGGGGGAGTTTCAGACGAAGCTCAAATTAGAGGTCACAGAAAGACATATGTAGGGGCCTAGGCAGGCATGATTATGGAAGCAATCAAGAAGGCAAAGTGTGTTAATCCAGTCATCTTACTTGATGAGATAGATAAGATCAATCAATACACAGTTGGATCAGCTTTGTTAGAGGTCTTGGATCCAGAATAAAATAAATCATTTACTGACAACTACGTCAATGAAGAATTCAATTTAAGTTAAGTTCTGTTCATTTCAACAGCCAACTATATAGGATCTATACAGCCAGCATTGAGAGACAGATTGGAAATGATAGAAATACCATCCTATACTATTGATGAGAAGGAAAAGATTGCCATTTAGTATCTAATTCCTAAACAGTTGGAGCTTAATGCCATCGATGGGTAGGTAGATTTCAATAAGGAGGTCGTCAGATATCTGATCACAAATTACACCAATGAGAGTGGAGTCAGATAGTTGGAGAGACAAATCAATTCTATTTTTAGAAAGATTGCACTCCAATAAGTCAGAGGGAAGAGGAAGGGAACTTACAATATCAACAAGGGATTCATTAATCAATGTTTGGGTGAATCCACCTTTGGTTATAAGAACATCAAATTGCAGAGTGTTGGGATGTGCAAAGGGTTGAATGATGGGATGAACATTTTAGAAGTCATAAAAACAAAGGGATAAGGCAATTTATACTAGTAATCCAAGGATCAATATATAGTAGAATAAGGAATAACTGCCTTGTCTTATTTAAGGAATTGTTTCAAACACATTTAATTTCAGAATTGGGACATTAATGTTGCTAACTAGAATTGTTTAGGAGTTTGTGTTGTTGTTGCTATGGTGTCGTTATTCATGAATAAGAAGGTGAAATCAAGTGTTGCATTCGCAGGAGAGTTGAGTCTCAAGGGCTCTATTTTCAGACAAGACAATCTAAGAGAAAGCATCATTTCTGCAGCAGAGACTGGAGTTGAGAGGTATACATGTGATTTAATTTAAAAGCATCATTATTCCATCCTAGAATGTGGGAGACATTTAGAATTTAGAACCTTAAATAAAAAAGAGAATTAGATTGGTTGATCACATTGAAGAGGTTTTTCAATTGGCATTTGAGGATGGATTTACTTACTACCACTACCCTAATTTATGATATATATATATATTATAAAATTTCAAATGATTATATTTATATGTCATATATCACATGTAAATTTCCCCTTGATAGATAGCTGTCTCTAGATTCTGTCTCATTTTACAACATTTTGAGGAAGCATTTTGGATTTTCTCCTTTTTTTCTATGAAGTCTTTTTTTTATTCATGGATGGGTTTATCAGATTGTTTGTGGTCCAATTTTTCGATTTCATCAAACAACTTAATCAAAGAGATGGCCAATGTTTCGCAAGCATGTTCAAAGATTTCTTGGTAGTGATCAAACAATTTGGCAGACTATTAATTCGTTTTAGATATGTAGTAACCTATACAATAGGACCTGTGAGATAAGTTATAATTAATACCATTTTAGTACGACTCTGGATTGAATTAGTTCTTTCATTACTTCCTCTAAGAATTGACTATCTTAATATGTGAATTAGTAATGCTTGAAGATAGAGATGATATATTATTCTTTGATTTATTTTAATCTTTGCATAGCTTTTTCCTTGGCAGCCTAAGAGTTTAAGAATCTTTCATAATAGAAATTATAGCGTTGCAAAACTTCTTTCTCCTTTTCGATATTGGCAGTAGGAGCCACATATTTGTTGCATTTGAAATGATCTTTATGATCAGGTTCCCAAGGTTGAGAGCAAATATAACAAAAAGCCTTACCACAACCTCCTGGAGGTTTACACATCATGTAATTGCAGCCTTCAGATCTCTCGACTGGTTTCTTGCAAAAGGGACATGATTTTGTGTTAACGACAATCCATCTGACATTGGCCTCATCCTTTTTGATTTCAGCCACCCATTTTTTAACCAAATCACAAGGACATGGAGGATGAAGATCTTCTTTGCAATAAAAACAGAATTTATTCTAGCATACACAAGTAACTTCCTTCACTGATGAGCATTGAGGTTTCAAAATCTTATTGCAATCCACTCCAGTACAATATGCGAGATATCTGGAACAATCTACGAATCTTCTGCATAGTAAATTCTCAAACTCATGGGCATTTGAATATTTTCTAATCATCGAAAATGGCAATCTGTAATTGCATCCGTTCTATAAGCATCTCACTACCAAGAATTTATCCTAAAGCACTCTCTACTTTATCGTCTGCGAGATGCAAGACTCGCAAAATCTATGAGTGCATCCCAATTCAATCAAATTCCCTTCAAAAAAACACACTGAACAACATCCCTTGACTCCATTAAAGGTGATTCCATCATGATTGTTGACAATGCCTTTCATCCTTAATTCAGCCAATAATGCCTCTTAGTTATTGAAGTAATTCGTTGTGATGTCTTCTTTATTCCAATTGTAGTGCATGAGTAGCTACATTACTAAGAATTATTACTTCATATGTGTTGTCCTCATTGAAATACAACTTCTCTTTGAGATCTTGAACATCTTATTCAATCTCTTAAATGACATCCTTTATATCCAGGATCTCTACACTATTAATTCTATTCAATAAGTGTTTACCCTTATAACGAATATTATTTTTCTATCTAAATTGAATCGTACTCATCATCATAGTTGTATATTTCATCCCCCATGTTTTTTGTATTTGTTATTATTAATAAATTTCTATAAATGAACATACGGATTATATAAAGTGATTCAAGAATTATAAACACAATTCTATCAACAAAATATCAGCCAAAACTTGCTGAGATAGTCAGAATTTCTCAAATTTGACATTTTGAATAAACGCTGCACAAATTAATATCCTAATCAGACCCATAAGAAACAGTATTCGTTAGTTAGTTACATCAAGCTAAAACTCATAACCTGAAATTTAATTACAAATGAAATAACAACTTTATAATGGTTAAGGATATAGAAGAACACAGAACAAGCTTAATATTCTAACATGGAAAGTATTGAAAAGATGATTACTGATAAGCGAGAGTTATTAATTAAAGAATTCAGAATAGGATTTCAATTAAACGACCTAAGAAAAAAAGTAATTTTCTTCAGTTTATATCTTACTCCCGCTTCGCTAAAGTAGTTTACTAATGTGCAAATTCTACGAAGAAATGTGACAAAGGTTGAAAGATAAATTTCAATAATATGATCGATAAACAAAACTGGATAAACTAACTACACTCATAATCATTATACTCACTTGAATTAAATGGAATAAGTTAATTAAAATATATGGACTTTCACTAAAAATAATCTCATTATCAAATTCCAGAAGAATTTATTGAACATTCAGTTTTATAAGTCTACATACATCAAAAGTTGATTAGTTACTTATAAAATAAAAAAAACCAAATAAAAATGAATAGAGAATTAAAAGAATTGAATTTTATGATAATCCATATTCTAAATATAAGAATTCATCACTCTATCAGTTCAATACAGTCTTTTTGATTTCAGCTTCCTCAACTTCAGATGGTTCATTTGCTTAAATTTCTTTTGAAAGTCCATTCAATTTCTTCTTCAATGCTTCCTTTCCTGCAGCGTAAGCCATCTTCTATTTTACTGGTTGGTTGGTGTCTGGTGACCAGAATATGAAGACCAATTTATCAACTTGTCTTGGTGGAACGTCGTCTGTTTAAGCATGATAATCGTAAACAGCATATCGGGACTTTTATGTTAAAGATTAGAGTTACTTCATTTTGAAGATGACTAACAAATTCAGCGTAAGTACTATCTCTTGCTCCCTTTTGATCAACGACAATCTTAAGAATATACAATGAAGATTACTTCGTTCTTATCTTTGTCCAACTTAAATATAACAAATCTATATTGTTTGCCTAACTTCAGATTGTTGAATTCTGTAACACAATCATCACTAACATTGGTACCTACGTTCATAATAATATCTTAATATAATATTTAAATTTTTGTTAATTAAATCACATTATTCATTTCTTTAAAGGCACTTTCTTAACATTAGGTGATTTAGATCTCATCTGGGTTTAGGGTCTTTGACTCTTCAATAATTAAGGTTTCTTATTAACTACTTATTTATTCGCATTGTTATTGCTAGTACCCAAGGTAGTACTAGTTGTATTTTACACAGTTCTTGCTTTTTTGTTAGAAATGTCCTTCAATTTGGATGAGGGTCGTTAACTACTTCTAGTGGGTGAAACAAAATCCATCTATTCTTTTTACCTAGATGAATCGAGGAAGTCCGACCCAGGGTTGAATGGAACATGAACTTGCTCATGCAGAAAGGCATACTCTGTTGGCTAAATAGATTGATGTTTAGAAACTGAAGATTGTTAAGATTTCTATGAATATCTATGATTCGGAGATTGTGAAATGGTCAAATATTAAAGAGAATTGGCCTATTACGGCACTTGTGTCGAATAAAAGGCCTATTATTAACTGCTTTGACTTGATTGGAAGGACTATAAGTTGGAAGGAATCTGTGGTTTTTATTGTGTCTGTATTTATTGGGATGGTGTTTGATTCATAGATCTATTATTCGAATGCATCTTGACGGTAGGTTATGAATTTTTTTATGATAAAAAAGGATGAACTTTCTTCATTGACTGAGGTTCCTCGTTTTCTTAATTAGACCTTAACTATTATTTTTGCAATTAGTTCTCCTATTGAAAGAACATAGGGTGTTATTGCATAGATGTTAATGTTGGGTTAGAATCTTTGAAATTACATGATTGCAATGTAAATTGTTAAGATTGTTGACATAATAAAGGATGCTATTAATTTGATTGCATAATAAATGACTGCGCCTATGATTGTTGTTCTCTTACTAATACTCGTGATTGGATCTCAATTGCATGTTCATTCAAAATATCATTTTGGTTGTTAGGTATTATGACTTTATTATTGCTGTTCATCGATTATTGCATCAATTCTACTATGCTCTCCTCGTATATCTACAAGTAATTTGGTCTATCTTCTGGTTTAAAAGATAACATTCGACTGACTAATTTATTGTTGGCTCTACTTAGCATTTCATTCAGAACTTCTAATTATATTTAAACTACTAAGTACCTTATTTTATGTTGTATTCTTGGAAATCATAAATTTTTTGTATCTATTCTTATAAAATGAGTTCTAAACAGACCAATCCAATTGTAAAGACCTCACTTTTCTCCTTATTATATTCTGGCTTGAAGACTTTTCTGCCTAATTGAAAAAACAACTCTGGTGAAAGGTAACAGTATTCTTCAAAACCACTCAAAAATCTATTATATTAATCCACATTTGGTAAAAGTAATTTCACTTGATTTGTATACATAAAAGACTGCGGTCTCAAATCTCCGTGATATCTATCACGATTCTGCAATTCAATCAAGGTGTGAATGATTTATTGTAAAAACTAAAACCAAGGCAAATTAGCTGGTAGTTAATTTCCAAATTCAAAGATAGCATCGATTTTAAATAAATTACTACACAACGTTGACTCTTCCTCTTTCTGAATGTCTAATAGGCGAATCAAACCTGGCATCTAACTAATTTACTAATATTGTTCCAATCTCTTCAATTCTTTTTGATAATGCATCTCGCTTTAATAAACTTTATGCACTACAGCTACTTCTTCCATTTGATTTGTGTAGACCTCAATTTCACATCCGAAACTAAAAGATATTATACCAATAATTACACTCTGCTTTCTCTAGAATCAACCTTTTACCAATTTTTCAAAAAGTGTTATTTGGACTGTTAAACTTAACCCATAAATTTAATTAACGATATTTAGTATAAAATTTACTAATAAATATCATCATTAAAATAATATAGTTTTTATACTCTCCTACAGTTCATCAACATTAACAAACTGAAATCATACTCTCATAAGTGAACGATAGACGTATATATCTATTATCTTTTTCAATTAAGTATCTCTCGAAAATAATTCATTTTTCTTAGTGACACATCATAAGAGATTAGATTAATTAGTTTATGATTTAATTTGTTCTCTAAGTAATATTAAATAAATATCGAACAAAGTACATTTTATTATTATATTATTTTCATCCCATTAATAGCTCAGACATAAATTAAATATATCAATTATACATTTATAAGATATTATTCAGTATCTACATGACAATTAAATATAATAATCTTTAAATTTATATAGACTCATTTCGTTATCATGGAATCAGATTAAATTATCATTCTACATTCAAGCATACTATTACTAAAAAGAATTTCATTATTTCCCAATTGTATAAAACAAGAGTCTCTTTAAGCTCTTTCTAGTTTTGTTCTCTATTTGAATGTTCCTTATGTAATAGAATCAGTCTCAGAGACCAAATTCCAAAAATAGTGAAATTTAATAATATAATTCTCTGAAAGAGACTAGAAATCATATATGATGAGGGATTGAAAGATGGAAGAATGTTAGAACTTAATGGTCTAATGTAATTGTGTGATTTGTTATACACTTTTATTATAACCTCAAAGTTTGGCATCTTTTGGTAAAAGATCTGGGGTGAATTTGGTGGCAGCAGCCATATTTCCCTTGATCTTCATCTTTCCTTACATGAAGGCTTATTGAGGATTCAACTTTCCTTGAGCCATAGCCATCATGTCATCATCAACCATGGTGAATGTGGCATCAGCTGTTCCGACACGTCCCTTGGCAATTGACTAAAGATATAAATGGATAATGCATACTCCTGAGCCATTCTTGAGATCAACAGTCCAAACTTCAGGGGTTTCTCCTTTGGCCTTTGAAACTTCAAAGAAATAGATGGCATTGATTTTCTTAACCAAATCAGCACCTTGGGATTTGATGAATGGATCCATCTTTTCAAACAAAGCTGCAGATTTCAAAGCCATTAAAATTATTTAATAATTTATTTAATATATTTTATTTCTAATTTTCTTAACATTATATAAACATATCACATATCATCTTCGTCATCATCTTGACACATATTCATTAATTAATTCATGAGGTTGGCAGCTTTTTCCCTTCTCTCCTCATCTGTCATTTTGGAAGTCCTAAACAATAGATATGATTAATACACCTAATCTTGGTCATATCATGCATCAGTTGTGCAAATTGATCATCCTCATTTTCTAGTTGATCGAGGCCTTGAGATTGTTTTTCACTCACTTTCGTTTTGCTAATGTTCTCCTTCTTCTCCTACACCTTGGGTCTCATGTATGTCCAAGTGTTACATTCAATAATTTCTATGATCCTGGGAAATCCAAGAGTTTCTTCGGCTTACTCAGATAACTGTTTGATTTATTGTTTGATGGGTGGATTGTTTAGGTCTAAATAAATTTATTCAACAAAGCTTTCTAATTTTTTCTCCTCATTTTCCAAAAGCTCCAAATTGATTTTGGTTCCTTCTTTTCTATCATAGATAATGGCCTATAGACCAGGTTAGATTTGGTTTAGAATTTGATCGCACAAATTAATGAATTAATCTAGTCCACTCATGTTGTTGGCATCAACAATAAATAATACGCCGTCTACTTTGATTGTTTATAATTATTCCAAAGCATTTTCTTAATTAAAATAATTGTAATTTATTGTATGCAATCCTACATCACATGTATAATACTTAGTGTTAATTAAACTATTAAATCGATGCCAATTATTACAGTTAAGTCCCAATCTTTTGATGATCTTCATCAATCTTATCAAAAATTAATTCATCACTATTGAAATGTTTGATTAAATCTAACATATTAAAATAGGAATGTACACTAAATTAGTTTCATTGAATAGGAGTGCTCTGGAGCAATTATGATTAAATTGGAATTGGTTTAATCCATTCTTAATAATGTAATTATAAATATATATAAATAATTAAAAAATATCTGCATGATTGGTATGTTTATTAAAACATATATATAACATAGATTCAAACAAGCATTTTAACAACTTATTATGGTTACAATTCGATCATTTCCCAAATGTGACCAAACTCGTCAGAAGAAGGATTTGAATGTGGAGTCAAAGCAAATTAGTAATCCATTGACATGATTCTCTCATCATCTCCATCAATGATTTTCGATCTGTCACTCTATTTTGATATTTCCAAAACATCATACCTTGCTAACATAACAAAAGATTTCTTAAGTCTTTATTGTAAAAATAAAAACAGGTAATTTCACAGAATCGGGTATGCTAGCTCTTGTGAATCTAATTTCATCGACATTCCACAATTGCTTATGTTTAGGTTCAGATTTCTAATTTATGATAACAATATGTACTTCAGCTTCTTGCTTCTTCAATAATACTTTGAAGTATCCCAGGGCGGCTTCACCACACACCTTTTAAAGGGATTCCAAATCTCCTAACAGATAAAGGTTGTAGATTTATTCGAAGATCACTTTTGCTTCCTTTTCTAGTTCATATAAGTCAAAGTCTGGGTCGATCATTCTCATTTGTTTGATGGCTCTGGCAACATCGCTTTCATTTGTGACAGTTTTCTAATTGTTTAACATATTGAATTACTGCTGCATACAAAGACACTTAAACAAAATTGCTGGGGTGATTTTAGATTTTATCAGATAAGTCAGCCTTGAATTATTTCATTTCTGCTTTGAATGTCACATACTCCTTATAGGCTTCACTATTGACTATATGTTGACCTTATTCACTCTGCTTGAGTCTACTTTAAATCTTCTAAGCAATTTTGGATTTGAGAGATGCTTCTTCACTTGTTGCTTGATCAGTAGCTTGGATGGCATTTCTCTTCCATTCTGGAATTTTCTCTTAAATCTAAATAAATTTTAATTCATACTGCTGCCAATTCTTCTTCAGTCATCTAAGCAAATTTCTCCTCTTCTTTCTTTCTCTCTGCTAACTTTGCTTTGACTGTTTCCATCCTAGCCTTTACTTCGTCATCATGACTTGGAAATGTTTTTCTCCATGCTAATTTGGCCATGTTTAAACATGTTTTTCCAATACTTGTCTCCTAATTTTGATTCGCATCTGTTTTAAATTTAACGGCTGATCCTTTCACCTTCTCTGTTAATTTCGTAGCTGATCCAATGGCTGAATCTTTGACGGTGTGTAAAATATCTATAACTAATGAGGGTTATTTCTCAATTTCTTCTGTTTTTTTGTTCTCACTACAAAACTAGTACAGAACTCTTCTTTAGTTGTAAACATTCATTCTTGAAAGTCTATGAGCCTATCTAAATGGTATAAACAAGTTGACAAGGGATATCATTAAATATAAAAAATTTAATTTAGGTTAATAAATCACTTAATTTTGCATATCTATAAAATTTTATAATCAAATTAAATATTTTACACTAATAGTTTTCTCTGTAAAAGTTGAAACTCTATGATGAATTTCATTTTCCAACATTCAGTTTTAATTGTTACATTAAATAAATCTTAAATTTCTAACTTTCATCTCAAAAAAAAAAACTTCATATTATACTCAAATTACCTTAAAATACCTGAAATATTATTTTTAGATTATTTATCATTTTAAGCCAGCAAAACTCTATTAAATTGCTAATTTAGTATTGAATGCTATGTTTATAAGCAGAAATGGAAATAAAGGAAGAATTTTATTTTATTTTTGAACACTACCCTTTTTTTCAATAAAGTATATAATCTAAAAGAAAACAAAAACTAGTAACAATCAAAAAATTTCATTGATCTTATTTTTCTTTATTATCACAACCTGAAAGCTATTGTCGATAATATCGAGAAGGTGATCTGATTACGAAATATGGTATTTTTTGCTAACCGTATTCCACAAATCAGACTGTTGTTATAGGAAGGATTCATCCTTTAATTCTTGAATTATTTATTCGATTAATTTATTTTCATCTTCCAGGTTTATTTTTTATAAGTTTTATTTCTTATTTTGCGTTTTGTGCTTATCAAACTTTGACGATTCTCTTTTTATTATTGTATGAAACCTATTCTTCAAACAATTCTCTGTTCTTTGATTATCAAAGTCTCTTCTTGATATTAATGACCACTTCTTTCCATTATTCAGAACAGCAACTAACAACTTGATTTCTTCTTCTTTGTACCATGGACCTCTAATAAACGTTTAAACAATAGTTATACCTTTCTACTTGAGGGTTCAGCTTATTTATCCATCGCTCTCTGCATTGTTTGCCCAATCTCACGTGAGAGGATTTACAAATCTTACTCATCTCCATTGCTATCAAACTCCATTTATTATATTTATTCTACTCAGCATATTTTTCATAAAGCTAGCTCAATATAGCATCCTCTTCTCGAGACCAAGGATGATCTACAATAGAAGTCGCTTGATTCTCCATCCATTTACTTCTGCAAACTTTCCAATGTCTATTGAACAATATCGATCCTATCTAATCCCAATCAAATACGTCCTAAATTTTAGAATCACTGTTACCATTAAAAGCGGTTGAAGTTTGTGGATATCACCATACAATCTAACGACAACATTAAGTAAGTCAATTTCAGATTAATCCATTTTTTTCATTTTTCCAACATTGTTCAAATTGAATTCATTATGTTCCTTCTCAATTTCCTTATAGGAATTCAAAAGATCAACCCACTAGGGTATTTCAACTTGACGGTTTTAAAATATGATATTTTCTTATTTCTTTTGTAGACTTTGATCAAAAAGTTTCTTTAACTTCTCTAGCCTTGTTACAAATTTACAATTCGCTTAAATTGAATCTGTTGTAGAGGCTAAACCTTCCATATTTATATTGTTAATTGTTTCATATCAATGGGTTTAAATATCATTCTAATAAAACGTATTGTAAGATAAATTGTCTAAAATGTTATTTCTTGCAAGCAATTAATTTATTATAATTAATATATTGGTTAATTACTAAAGCTCATTATTAAAATCAAAACAAAATAATATGGAATTGTAATTTCAAATATCTAGCGAGTAACACACATCAGATAAGCAATTCGCTACTTGGAAGAACAAAAATAAATGCAAACTCTCAGACATTTAAATAGATTTGTTTTATCGCCTGAAATCTTGTTCTGCTTATATAAAATTAAACCAAATAACAAGTGAAACTTAATTTCAAATTTTCACTTTCATCATTTCCCTCCTTCGTATACAATTATTTTAATTCACTTTGTGATCTTTAATTTTCAAAATCACTTCTTAAATTGAAAAATTATCACTTTTTCATGTGAAGATAGGAAGAGAATTGATAAGTAAAAACTTTGAACAAAAACATGTAAACTTATTATTTTTCATAGTCTAACTTATATAATTTTAAATATATTATTTTAAATTGGAATTAATTACAGAAAATATTTGTAATTATTTCCTTTATAAATCTTAAAGGATTAAATAAAATTTCAAATTTCGTAAAGAAGTGCTTTATTATTCCTGCATTTGATTCTTAACAAAAACCTTGCTATTGAATAATTCATATTTTTATTAAGTAAATTATTGGAACTTTTTAATCAATAAAATCAATTTTTGAATTTATTTTATTTTTGATTAATACGAGTGGATATCTATAAATAGACACGCAGAGACCCAATTTTCAAATTGCGTTTGCGCATCTTAAATGCTTCGGTCATGGCAATAATATTAGCGTGTGAACATATTGTCGGCTAATTGGGTGAGTAGTTTTAAAATAGTCTAATAAGAGAGTGGAATTCGATAGATTCGATAATAGCTTTGATTTTATATTAATTCAAAAGAGTGAGGGGGATGAGATAAAGTTAATGATAATTTTAAATATTAAATAAATACAACTAAGATTAAATGGTGACAAAAGATTTAAAAGTGAATGAATTATTGATTATTAATAATATAATGTCTTAAATAAAGTTTAGCTTACGCCAGCAAGTATAATTTGGACAAGGTTTATACTTGGCAAGTTCTTAAAATAATTGGAAAATAGATGAAAGTTGTAGGATGACTTGTATTAAGGTAATTAAGTGTTCAGATATGTAGAGTAATCGATGGGAACTTCTATTTCAAGTAACTGATGAGCAATTAGAGTACAAATATGTGATTGCTGATTATGATAATCCTTCGTTAAACACCTAAATTTGGGAAAGAGGCAGCAACAGAAATCTCTGTAAATCTAAATCAATTGGTTCCCAAACTATAAGTATACTATCATATTCAATAATATCATAGAAGATAAGTGGGAGAAAAGAATGATTTCTCTCAAACTAATGGCTTTAAATAAAAATTCTTTGGCCATGATAATTGGGAGCTTTCCTGCTCTGCCAACTCCAATTCAAATGAAATTGTTAGAAAAGAAGTCCGTGATGTATTTCACTGCAAAATTTTACATCGACATCGCTTATTCGGATTAAGTGATCCAATTTCAATATTATTTGCTGATAAAAGATCCTAGTAATATGTTTTTCGACTTTTAGCCCCCATTGAATTCATTAGTACTCCTATAACTCTTGGTATTTCGGAAAGAACTTAAGAAATATGTCAACCAATCTCCTTTTATAGAATTGCTCTATGTTGATTATAATATTATTTATTTATAGATTTCATTCATATTTTTTCTATGATGTTATTATTGGACATGACTTCTTCGATGAGTAGTTCCACTCAACCAACACTCAAAAAGAAGTGTGATTGAGATTGCTGACCTATTGGTAACAAGTAGTTTTTGAGATCGCTCTAATTTTAACAGAGTAAATTTGGATTAATATTATAAAAGATATAATTCCTACAAATTCCAATTAATTATGAGTTAAAGCATAAATTAAAAAATTAGCAATAGCATCATTAATATAATGGAATCGTCTTAAATCTTTTTTACAATAAATAAACAAGTCAATTATGGAGAAGCAATCTATGTAGTCTTTAATTTCGCCAATTGGAACTTGAGAGAGGCTTTTAGAATGGAATGTCAAAAGGTTTTGTAAATTTTCATTTTTACTAGATTGATCAATGGAGTAGGGAAATCGAGATCTCCTGTCCTTACTTTGAGTACAAATATGTTATTGGACAGTACGATAACATATTGGAAGGGGAAATAGTCTGGGAAGAAGGGCCAAATAGATCTTCTGAAAACTTGAAATTATTGCAAATGAGTTAGAGTAAAATCTAATTCACAGATGTGTGGGAGAAAAGAAATTTGATGTTCTTCCTACTAGACAAAGAGCAAAATAGAAAGAGGAAAAAGTGCCTGGAACATGACATCCTATTATTTGGATAAGTGAAGGCTTTGAATTCACCAGTTAAATTTTCTAATTGTTAATTAAGCTAAAAATCATAATTATACTATATAAATTTACAACTTGAACCAGACGAGATTACCACCCCTATACAAATCCAAATCTACATGCAGACTCAATTTAAAAAACGTATTTATAAATTATTATTTTAAGGTTTCATAGAAATTATCTCCAAAAATGTTAAACTGGACTTCAGAAATAAACCAATCAATATCTGTGAAGAAATATTACCTGAATCTAAATGCTACCTTCTCAAATGATAAAATCTATGTTTTTATATAAAATTAATTTACTGCTTTTTTTTTTTATAATTAATTACATTGATAAACATAATTAAAAATTTATAAACTTCTCTAAAACAGTTTTTAATAACAATTGAATTTATATTATATTAATACATTAATAATTTCGAAGAAATAACCCAAGAAGAAACTAATTTAATTTCGTTGTACTACTTATATTGCAGGCACTGTAAAATAAAATTTAATCTTACTACTCCTTTTTTCTATGAATTCTTCAAAGTGTGCTCAAAAATATTTTTCCTTTTACTGAAGAAATTTATTGTTACACCTAACTTAAACAGAACCAATCTTAAACCACAATTCGACTTTCTTTCCTTATGGAACTTATAGATTCTTTTGAAGTTTATTTTATTTACATAATCTTTTTATATCATTTATTATATCTCTCATTATTAAAAAATTAACGAAGAAATTATAATATAAAGAATAATAATAAATTTGTATATTTCAGATCATTCTCATTATTTAAGCAATTTCTTTCGATAAGATTTATAAGGAGGGTGTAACAACACTGATAATTGCAGCAATCATAGCAATAATTACGATTATTATCAACATTTACCATGGGAACACAAAAATTAATGGCAATTATGTGAATAAGGTCTATTGCAATGCCATCGACTGTCCAATAACAAATCCAACCATCAATCCAATAAAACTAGAACTGAAAACTAATGTGAATGCCTCCATAATGTAAACCATAGTAATTGAAAACTTTGTATTTCCAATGGCTCTAAGCACAGAGATTTCCTTAACTTATTCTAACATATTGGCAGACATTGAAGTCATAAGACTGAAAAATGACAATACCATAACAACTCCAGTTAAGAAACTGAATATGATTTGAATTAGATTCTGACTTTGCTTAATAGATTTTTCGTAATCTCTATAATCCCATATCTTAGCTGAAGTTACTTTGCTATCAATGTACTTTTTGAATTATCCATAAACAGCGTCAATGCTACCAGAACTAGATACAGAAATGAGTAATCTTCTCATAGGGTAATTTTCAACTGCATCAATCAAATTTCCACACAACCTCCTGTAAGTAGGTAAGGAAACGACAACATTTTATTCTTAAACACTTGGTAAACTACTGAATTTAAGGGCAGGTGCTGATGTGATTATTGAGGATGCCCTCATTTGATGATATTGACTATAAGTATTATTGTAGACAACTAGAAGGAAAGTGCTGTCAATGTCAATTTTGATGTTGAGTTGATCTGCATAACTGGTACCAATCATAGCACTTTAACTTCCTCGACTTGTATATAATTATTCAACTGGATTCAATTTACTATTAATTTGATCTTCGACCTTTAGAAATTGATTGAATCCCATGTCCAATAGAGTATGTGAGACACCCACAACCTTAGGTCTGAGTTGATAAACTTAGCCTAAATGGGTCATATACGTTGTTGAAAATCCGAGTCTTTGCATGTAACTATCCAAAGGGTTCGGTGATCCATGCAAAACCAGAGATGTTGCTTCCTAAATCTAATATTATTTTTTCAAATTCAAATGGGGAAAGATTACCATCGGAGGAAGTTATTTCAAGTTTGCAGCCATGCTATTAAAGGGTCTGCGTTGCTTAATTTTCAATCTGCACACTCATCCCAACAAAAATGAAAATTACAAAAGCTATTGATAAGGCATACATCAATGCTGTTCTTCTATTTTTGATCTAAATAAATTACACTTATTATTACCCTATGTGCAGCAAGATTCTTCAACACCATTGTTTTCTTGGCTGAACTTGCCCAAAATAAGAATAGATAAACAGTAAATCTTTCCGCAAGGTATTAAATATTGAATGCGAATATAACCAATCCTAGGAGCATACCACATAAAATGAAGAAGAATATAGACAACAGTAATCCAATGTTGAATGACAATAAGGCCAATGGTAAGAAGTAATAAACACAAATTCCAAACAATGAAGCTATTACAGCAAATTAGATTCTGCCCCAAGGCAAAGATTTGCCCTCTAGATCCACCTCTATTTTAACTGCAGTTGATTTTGATCTGTTGATATCCAATGCAAAACTTAATTACTTACTTAATGCTTCTTTTATGGGAACGTAAGAACTTATTAAAGGTATCAGCAATCCCAATCCGAGGGACATGAATGTGGCATTAGTAGTCGGAGTTGCTTCGATCTCAATTCCAATGGAGGCTTTGAGTGCATTACTGGCATATAATAGAAAAGGTATTGAAAGGATGATACCAGCAACTATAGCTGGTAGGACATAACTCAAAGCTTGAGTCAATACTATGAATACTACACCCAACTTATTAAAACCTAACACTCTCAAAACTCCCAAGTCGTAAGTCTTTGTCTCTACTGAAATCAATAACAAAGTATATAACAGTAAAACACTCAACAAAAACAATATCACAATGATCATATTCAGTATGATACCCAAAAATAGTTAACCGAATCTAGTATCATACAGTTTTTATAAGACAGGCAAATCCATATTGCAAGGATACACTCCCAAATCTCTTCTTATGTTACTGGCATATTTGGTTATCCTTCCTTGTATATTCTCGTAATTGCTATCCATGTATATATTAAATCTATTGGGAATATTGATTCTGATTTCATCCACATAATCTTCAGGATTAGCTGTATACATCGCCTTTAAATATGGCTTATCCCATGACCAATATGCAAGATTATTAAAGAAGTGTTTGTGTTCTACAATGATTAATTTATCAGCATCCCCATCTGGGAATTTACCATATGTTGAATCCAACAATCCTTTCACCTAATACAAGTAAAATCTTTAAGTTGCCTTTTTCAAGTCACTAAACTCCTAATTTAGAAATGTATCATTGTAAGTGGTCGAATTGAATTGTCTACCTAGCTAATCAAAGTAGTTCTCTATATAATATGCCCCATAAAAGTCATAAAATTCTCCATAGATCAACATGTAATCTCCCACATTCAAATGATATGTTTCTGCTAATTTCCTACTCATTATCACCTCTGTTTCTTTCAGTTCATCAAAAGGATATTCCCATCCCAAACCAATTTGCTTCTCTTTTTTTGTATCAAGTGCCACAAATTTTGCTGTTGGATGTGGCTATGATCCTCCGCATTTCTGACCCAATTACTGCCCATCTCTTAAATCATTAAAATGAGCTTCACTTCCAAATTCTTATCTTTTTGATAACAATTGTTGAGCTTTATTTACCGACTAATGATAAAATATCAATGTATACATTCTCACAATCCCCTGTCTTTAGCAAATATGTGAAATTTACTTGTTACTCAATTCTAGGACTTGATTAATTTGCCCTTTCTGGTCCTAACACTTCTTTCACTCTTGTGTAGTTTAGAAAGTCAACTATTAGATATCCTTTTTGTCTAGAAGTTAAACTTTAGATTGACATTAAATATTGAGGAGACTTGTCATGTTCTTAACTTAAATAACTCGGATTTGCAGTCAACCTAATCTAAAATTGTAGAATACGCTATGTCTGATTATCCAGCTGGACCTTCTGCTGATTTCAAAAATATAAGAGGAGCTCTATCGATTATTGACTAACTCACTGCGCTTGCAGCAACCACAATCAACACACTAAAAAACGATACGCAATATCCACAAGGCCTCCTTTTCAATTCATACCATGATTGTCCTATCATAAATAACAACGACGAACAAATAGACATGGAAGTACCTTAAGGAACCATAGAGTCCTTTCTCTATATAGGTTAAGGTTGCATTTATAATTAAATATTATTAAATGAACCATTATATAATCCATAGAATACTTATCTAATATATTAATCAATCTTAATATTCTTAAATAGAAACAATTAGTTTAGCTCTTATGTACTCATACAAGTTTAATATATGGGTGTGCCAAAGTTATACTCTTTTGTAAAAGACCAAATATGTGATGCACGATAAAATATAATTTATTGTATCGTATGTCTTATGAAAATATCATAATATCCCCCCTTTTGCAAATTTAAACTGAAATTGCATAAAACCAACATTTGGTGGAGAAGATAGAGCTAGCCAGCCCATTATTTATGAATAAACTTTTTTTAAATTCCAATTTTTTAATCATTATTAACTATTTGCATTGTGTAATAGCTCTATTCTATGTGTTTGAATTTAAATACACCCTCATTTTCTCTTCTACCTTTATCATCTAAAAACTTTAAGCACAATCCACCTAAGGTTAAATCTCCATGATAATTGCATATGATCCCCTTTACGTTCTTATTAAATAAATTTTAGATTCATAGAAGTTGAAAACTTTACTTGGTTAAAAATGGACCATATATTTACCCAAATGAGATTTTGATAAGGATAAAAGAAGAGATTTTATAATAATATAGGATCATTATGTAATCATGATGGTAGAGCAAACTATAAATTTATTTTATTAAAGAGTATAATAGCAGCTTCATGATCAGAAAATTATTACTTCAGACCAGACTATGATCCCAATGGAGTAATAGATCAATTCTAATAACGGGTAAACTGAAATATTAGAGGAGAATGAAACTTTAAGGAAAGAGAAAATTTATGAAAATAGGACTAATATAAATTAAAAAGTGATCTAAAGATAAGATTTTAAGCTCTATTTCATTTTAATGGTTGAAATGCGGTTGAATGATAGTAACAGATGTTATACCTTTTTGAGCAAAGAGAGAAATATATTTGGAGGTTGAAGTAGAAAAAGTTAAATAAAATTGTTTGGTTCCAGTATTAGAAGATATATAGCAATATCGTTTCATATATAATATCAAATAGATCAAAGGAATTGGAAGGATGATTTTATGAAAAGAATTTCATAAGAAGAATAAAAATATGAAGAAATTGAGGAATAAAAGAAAAGAGTTGAAAACTTTGAGGATCTTTTGGAGGATTTAACAAAGTCTGATAATGTAAATATGAGCATTTAAACAAATTTAGAGAGAGATTAAGGAGGTCAAATTTAATGAGTCAAATATTAAAAAAATAATAGAGGAAGTCGTTAAACAATTACGATCAAAGTATACTACCTAGTGTCATGAGGAATTATCAATAACAAAAATAATTGGAGGAGTTAAATAAAAATTAAGTCAAAGGGCTGTTACTATCAGAAAGATAATCAAATAGTAATTGATGCCAAAAGAAACACTAAATTAATATTATTTTTATATATATATATTTCATTTGTCCTCTATGAAAAAGAATCTCCATAGTTCTATGCACAAGATTTCAGGTCCTCGTTAAATGGTTATTTTCGATGGGGAAGAATCCAGGCTCTAAAGAAGGATATTTAGAGGTTACAAGTTCTGTATTATTAAGAGCATTCAACTGATAAAATTAAATTTTGTTGGGAATAGTCTCCTATTAATAAAGTGAACGATTTCAACTTTCAGAAAATCAATAATGTAAACCAATAGGATATGGATATTCATGTCCGTAATAGTTATTAGCTCCCATAATTACACAAGCGTAAAAATCTATTAAATAACGAATGCTTCGTTGTATCTCCATAATTAACCGTTGGTTTATGAATCATATATATATTTAGAATCTGAATCAAAATTTGGGAAATATGCTAAACGATACACTTAGGATTCGGACATATTCTCACTCAAAATTCCCATTGATAAATAATATTCTCAGCACTCATCGGCATATGGTCAGTTTTATTTTTAACCAGAGTATACGCTCACAAAAACGAAGCCTGTATTTAAATATCATACAGCAAAAAGTCAAATTCTTGGCAACTCTAGGCTAGAATACATTAAATTAAGGTAAGAATTGGCTTGATCATTTTATATTAAAATATACGATTAAATAAGTGTTTAATTAAGTTCTCTATAATTTTCAGATAATTAATTAAAGGGAAAAATAAAATTTAAATTTTATTTTTCAGATGATTCAATTATTCCAAGTAATTATTGCATTTTTTCATTTTAATTGTAATAAATCCTTTGATCAAACTACAATACGTAATGATTGCCTTATTGATTGCATGTTCACAAAAGTAGAATCTCTTCTTCGACTTTGCAATTGATTTTATCCTCTATATATTTATTCAATCATAAAATAACAAGAAAAACCAAGTTCATTTACATTTAACTAAAAACATAAACGAATATTCAAAATCAAGAACAAGGACCTGATCTTCTTCTCCTTAGGAGAGTGCTTTCATTAAGAGAAATCAAGATGGGAACTTTTCTTTCTTATTTGTACAATTTATCAAAAACAACTACATATCGTTTCAATTTGTCCTAATGATGCTGTTGAGCATGAACGTGTCTTTTGACCTGTTCTCGATGTAATTAGTCGATAGCGGCTAATTGTGGGTTATTTAGAAGTTCATCCGTTGCAAGCAAATCGACTTCACTTTATTATGAATCGTTTTCTGGTGTTTTTTCTATTATCACTATGTCGTCCAGTTTACTAATAATTGGAAGGAGAGATTATTAGTTGCTGATAGTAAGGTCTTATGGTTAGTTAGTTTATTGTTATGTTTTTTTAGAATGGCAAACTCCCATAATGAAAGTAAGGAGACTTCTAATTAATTAAATTATTTTTCAATATAACCGATGTGGGCTGTTTAAAATACTAATATAAAAAAAAGATACAGTTTCATAATCAATTCATCCTACTCTTAAAAGCCATCTGTCTTATAGAACATTCCATAAAGGGCGTCTTTTCTCTGCAATATAAGATTATAATTTGATATAAATCTGAATAATAAACTTAAAACAAATGAACTTGATTAAAATACTAATCTTACTCATTACATTGTGTACACTAACTCAAGCTCAAATATTGTCTCAGTAATTAGACAATGACAAACAAAAACTAGTAATAAGCTTAGAGAACTTGGAAAATGAGGCTGTCATTAATTTCTAAAATAAGGAGGTAAGAATTAGTTTTATTTCAGGGTCAATTTGTAGATCAACTTTTTTGCTAGAGAAGTAAATGTGAATGCATATTTACACAGTCCAATACTTCAGAGGAACATATTGAAATTTAGGAATGTAGTGAGAACAAATTAATAATACAAAGAAACAACTCATAACTCATAGCCAGTTTGAGTTCATCTCCATAGAGAAGAATGGTTGAAGTCTACTCTGACAGTGACATGACTGACTCAAAAACTATTGATTCGAGATTGACAATAAAATGGAAATTCAACAGTGATGGTACTATAGAATTTGCCACAATTTGGAACAAATTGACCTGGTTGGGCGTTGGATTTGGAACGTCTGTAAGATATATTATTAATTTCAAGATGAGTAACACTGACATGATAGCTATTAATATCTCAGGAAGCACTGTTGAGTTGTTGGACCTCTATTCAACATCTTAGAACACTCCTCCAACTGACTCCCAATAAGACTATACATTAATTTCGTATGAAGTAGGAAGTGCTTCAGTTAAAACAAGATTCAAGAGAAAACTTTCCACTGGAGACTCCAAAGACAAGACCCTAGCAAAAGGAAGCTCCTATAATTGGTGTTATGTTTATTCAAGTGCTTAATGTATTTCTATTAAATCTATTTCTTAGAAATGGAAAGACATACAGTTAATTTAGGATTTTCAATTACTCTCGCTGACAGTGGAACTTCATCTTCTTCATCATCAGGAAGTAGTTCATCCTCATCGGGAAGTGGTTCTACTTCATCCTCAGGAAGTGGTTCTACTTCATCTTCAGGCACTGGTACTTCCTCATCTGGAACAGGTACTACCTCATCCGGAACTGGAACCACCTCATCTGGAACTGGTACTACATCATCTGGAACTGGTACTACCTCTTCTGGAACCGATACTACATCAGGAACTGGTACTGGTACTACCTCTTCTGGAACAGGAACTACATCTTCTGGAACTGGAACTGGTACTACCTCATCAGGAACTGGTACTACTTCAGCTGGAAGTGAATCTACAGCACCAGGAACTGATTCTAATGAAAGTTCAGAAAATGAAGATTCCGATTCCGATTCAGACTCAACAAAATCCTCATTACAAATCTCATTGGGCATCATTTGCTTGATTTAGATAATTTTATTTTGATATAGATTGATATTGTTAAATAGATAAAGTAT
The DNA here is from genome assembly GCF_000165425.1 of Paramecium tetraurelia. Lineage (NCBI taxonomy): Eukaryota > Ciliophora > Oligohymenophorea > Peniculida > Parameciidae > Paramecium > Paramecium tetraurelia. The sequence continues at coordinate 51,217 of NW_001799027.1, forward strand.
CACCTTTTTAATAAATTTTCTTTTTGAATTTAAAAACTCTATTGTTACATGTTCAAAACCTAATGAATATTATAGGGCCTATTCAATGGATTATATTTATTATTAGTAGAATATCGTTCAAAGCTTTGTTCTTTTTTATCAAAGATTTCTAAGATCGTTTCTTTCCACCTACTCTTTTGATTTGATCTTTATTGCGAGATTGAGCTTTCTTTAAGTCTACTCTTTTTATCACTTTCATTCAACTTATTCCAAATTTCATTGGTTCTGTCATTTTTAATAGGACTGAATTTCTACTAAATAGGAATCATTTTGGAATCTGAGGTTAATCTCTCTTCTGTCGATTAGGTAAGAGATTGAATGCGAATTAACTATCTTTGGGATGTCAATAGTGAGGATTTCTATTCATTCACACATATTTTACTATTTACAGAGATTGAGATGGGGCAGTCATGATTTTTTCAATTTCAATTAAGAATTTGCTCATATCTTCAGGAACTCCCTTTAAGTTCCTTAATTCTTCCTGATACTTAGCCATCAATTAAATTTATGATTCCTTGAGATAATCCTAAAAATTACATATTCATTCTCTTGTTTTTAGATTTCTAACAATTACTAAGTTTCAAGCGCATTAACCTCATTAATAAGACTGTTCTTCTTTTATTCCAAAGCAATAACTTACTAATGATATGGTTACAAATAACATTACCTTCTGAAATTCTTGACTGATCTCGTCTCTAGTAGATTGGCACTTTTACTAGAATTGGAATTTCTAATCTTGAATATCTCTGATGGATTCAAACTTATTTTTGAAACTTTTATCCAATCTCTCCAAATATAATTGCACTCTTTCATTCAAAGCAGAAGTCATATCGGTTTTGGCAATGAGGGATTCCTTATTTTTCTTGATATCCTTAACTTCAGAGGTTTCCTTGGTTTAGTCCACTTTTTGAAATTATAAAGTGTTTGCATTTTTATCTTTTTTTTATTCAAATAGATCATCATAGGCTAATTCAGCAGTGAAGTTGCCCTTGGATTCTCTTATAGTTTCGGATTATTTTAGATCGAAATCATTATCCACATTGTGTTCCTCCTAATTCTATTCGATTAGTGGAATGATGATTTCCTTGATCACATATTGAATTGCCTCGATAGTGTCTGGATCAAGGTGAGTTTCATATTGGCACTTTGAACAGATGGCTACTTTCACAGTGTCTTGAGATTCTGGGTTCTGTTGTTGAGATTGCAAATAATTGTAGGCTAAACATACGAGACAGAACTTGTGATCACAATCCAATTTGACGTAATTGTCAGGAGTTGTTTGACATTAAGAGCAGGCCACTTCGAAGTTCGTGTCGCTGTCTTGTGTTTCATTCATTTTTAAATTTAATATATATAAAATGTGAAAGCATTAACTCATAATTTAACATCCCTATATATTAGCTCATATATAAATACTCTAAAGTTCTAACCAGAACAATGTTTTCTCCTTTCAATAGGATTTTTCCCAATTCTTTGGTTGCCTTTGTCTTGCGGTCATATTCCACGGCTCTGTCCAACACCAAATTCAAATATTCGTCAAAACCCTAAAAAGGTAGAAGCTCAACTAAATTACGGCCAATTTGCCTTGAATACGAAGATTGTCATTTTCCACCAGCCAGATCTCCAACTGAGTTTTCTCTGTAAATAATGTGAAGAAGGCATGAAGGGGCTGTGTTATTTTCTTTTGTGGCTTTCTTTAATACGGGGGATGCTACATATCTTAATTTAATTAATTAAAATGGCTTCAGCCTTTCCTAAATTGCCTGGCTTTGTACCCACCCAAGAATTAGATGTAACATACCTATTTAAGCTCTTTAGAAACCCAACTTCAGAAAGGTGTCAGCTGCCAAACAGGATCAAAACAGAGAAATTGTAACTAATTGAAATTCTAACCTCTTATTTATAGAAACAACTGCCAAACAAAGAATATCCAGTTCCTCGCAAGTAACCAACACAAGTGCCATCACAAACAGGAATGTTCAACCCCGATTATTTGAGCACTACTCATGCTATGCATTTGCCAAAGGTATCCATTCGAATCAGTTACATCTCTAAGAATTCCAACAATGATTCAGAAGAGCTCTACCAACCCAGTTGGGTCAAGATGGACAGACACGTTCTCAGATTCAGTGGCTTCTTCAAAGAGGCTGTTGTTGAGTCAGCCCTTGAAAATTACAGAATTCGCAAACTAACTATATTTTACTATTTGGAAGACCATTCAATTAGCATTACCGAACCTAAATAAGAAAATAGTGGTGTTCCCTAGGGAGCCTTCCTTAAAAGATAGAAAGTAAAAACCTCTCCTTAATGATGCTTAAGGTTCTAAGGGCTGATGGTTCAAAAACATTCATTATCCCAGAAGATTTTAGAATCAATTAAGACATTGAGATATTTGGCAAAACCATTAGACTCTACGATTGCGATCAATATACTAGAGAGTTTTATGAGGTTTCATTATCATATTAAATAACTTACAGGGTATTGGACAACCCCAAGAGCACTCCTTCACCCCATAATCCGATTCATTTGAAACTAAGACCATGACTAAATATATTCCCCAGAAGGATACCGTCATGAAAGACTACTTGGAACATAAATTAGGAGGAGGAAGGGTTACATCTCAAAAGCAATTCTTAGAAAACGATAGGAAAGTATTATGATTCATCCCTACTTAAGGTTCTTAAATTCTATGTGTTTTCCGATATTGAATATGTCTTGCATTACTATCTGGCTGATGATACCATAGAAATAAAGGAAATTAATTCAGCTAACTCAGGAAGAGTGCCATTCCCCATGATGTTGAGGAGGTAGAAATTACCACGAAAGTTCTCTCTCAATCAGCCTGGATAAACATATGCTGAAGATTTCATTAGACCTCAGGATATTCAATTTGGATAACCACTAATCATTTACAACAGAAAATTTGTTATTCAAGGTTGTGATCCCTTTACAAGATATTATTATTAAGAAAAATTTAATGTCGATTTCCCTTTGGGTGGATAGGAAGAATAATAAATGGAACAAAGATCCAGTATTAGTTATCGATAATATCATTAGACATTATTATTCCTCCTCATAATGGTATTGGAGATGAGTAGGATTCCTTAGGATACATTTACAGATTGTAACCAATACCTCCCAAGAAGGATTTCTTTAAATGGGTTGATAATCAAGTGAATCTTAGATTTTTGGCCATGTTCAATACCACAAAACCTGAAGATAAAGACAGGTATTATTTTGAAATTATCCATAGAGTCTTTGTGATTACTTATTTCTTAAATGATGACAGTCTTTTAGTTTATGAACCAACTGTTAGAAATTCAGGTATCTTAAAATAACCATAAATTTGATAGGCATTCCAGATGGCAAATTTTTAGAGAAAAGAAAGTACAAAAACGCTTATAATAATCATGAGTTTTTCTCACCTAAAGATTTGATTGTAGGCAATGAAGTCACGATCAATGGGTGGAAATTTTAATTACTTGATTGTGATGAGTTCACTAAAAAATGGTATGCTGAAAATTTTAAATGACATTTATCTATATCTAAACATAATAATTAAATTAATTATTAAGCAAATGGGGAATGGTTAATGTTAACAAACTAATCTAAAGAGTGAAGTCAACATGATTATCACTGAGGAAAACGTACATTCAGATGAATCAGAGCATAATCTTACATCAAAAATTACTGATCGAGTTTATAAAGTCAATTTTGTTAGAAATGAACTGATGCAGAGATTGCAGTCAATCAATCAAGAAACGTAAAAATTTCAAAATATTACCAAGAATAGTCTATTATATTTAACAGAACTAATTTTATAACTGAATAAATATACTGTAGGATAATTGAAAACCATGATGATTGGAGCACATAAGACTTATCAAATATTAATATAGGCTATTATTAAGATGAAACCTGAAAACACTGAAACTATTCCTGTTTTAAGTGAGGAATTTAATAATTTTAAACTTTTCTATGAATTGTAAACATAGCCAGCCTAATAATTGTATTATAGGCCCGTTTATAATGAAAATTATGAAATCGTTAGAGAAATAAGAGTTAAAAGAATAAGAAATTATGTAATCAAAGAAGATAATGTAACAGATCTCTAAAAAACCTAATAAAGATTATAATATTGGATACAATTGAGCCAAAAAAAGCACCCTAACCTATTAAATCTAAGGGCTGCAGTGATTCAGAAAAACGTATGCAAATATGTTACTGACTATATTGATGGAATAACATTGGATAAGTTTCAAAATAAAAATATTTAAACTAAAGAGAAAATCAAAATACTGTAATAAATGGTGGATTCCTTGCGAATGCTACACTCCTAATAATTGGTTCACGGGGACATTAAGCCTTCAAATTTTATGGTTACTCCGCAATATCAAGTGGTTTTATTGGATCTTGATTAATTAGGAGCTGAGAGACAGTCGGCTGATATGACTTATTTGTATTCGTTTAAGGATGATCAATGCCCAACATTCTAAGGAGATGTGTGGTCTCTTGGATTATGCATATATTCATTGTTCTTTGGACAAAGAATAGAAAAAAATTGGACTATCGATGATTACAAGGGGAGAGATTTCCCTGCTTTTAATATAAGAACTTATGGACCGGTGTAATAAATTTTAGATGCTTGTATTGTTGATAGCCCAAAAGATATCTGGTACATTAGTACTCTTAGTAAGCAGTTATGATATAAGATATTCATGTAACAGTTGAATCACTTATTTAAATCAATATTGATATTTTTAAATATATAATGAATGTAGAATCAATCATCTTCAGGTTGAACATCAAATATGCTTTTTTGAGGATTTCCAAATTGTGATTTGTATTCTTCAGATGCACAAGTTTATGCTAAAAGGATTAGAAATCTTTCTAATTTGATATGCAATGGTTATTATTGACGTTATTCCCAACTCATATCTGGAGCAGCTGGCAATGAAACCTTCTCAGCAATTCTGGCTATAGCTTCCAAGAATTCTACAAAGGTCATTTAGAAGATCCTATCACTTTCTAATTCATCTATTTACAACATCATGGATAAATTGAATGCCTACTATATCAAATTTGAATACCAAATCTGCATCTCTATCAACGAATTTTTCATCGAATAATCCTGCTTGACCACATATTTCATGTAATTCGTCAAGACACATAAATTTCTTCTACCCTGGTTTCACTTTCTTTATACTATACCTGTTATACACATAATTTAACAAGGTTTTGTAATACTTTAAACAATCATCACATTACTCATTAAAGTATCTCTCATCTCTCCATTTTTATGCATTATATTATGACATGATAGGTCTGCATTGCTCTAAAATCATTTACACAGATTCCACCATGTTATTGGCTTATTTTTGTTTCAAGTATTTGTCATCAGAGACTCTCACTAGGAATTCCATAAATTGATATCTACACAAGGCTCTTTCTGGATTTCTATAGTTCCCTTTATATTCAATTGAAGCAGCACAAGTGGCAATAAATTTGAGATCCAAATCAGAAAGCTTAAATGTTTTATTGTCAACCAACTCTGTTGAAGATGAGAAGTCTGTGATTACATTCGATGAAATTGACCAAACATCTCCAGATGGATTGTATGATGAATACCATTTATAAGTTTCTTTGATCATTTTGTAATCTTTCCATAATAAATTTTTGACTTCATTAAATTCATCTGGATTTTTCACAACTTTTGATATTTTACTGCAACTCCAATCCTTTTCAAAACATTTCCTTAAGAATTCTTCATTTTCAAATCGAAAATCCTTAAACCAAATCGAAATTGGAAAGGACCAAATTCTTTTTTATTTCTTTAATTTAGGTGGAATGTATATTGGATCTGGAGTCCTTGGAAGCACTGAAGTATGAGCCTTCATCTCTTTTTTATCCATTAATTAAAAATGCTTCAACTTCTTCACAACATTAATATTGTCTAATTGACAACTCACATTGATTCCATTCACTTTGAGTTTAATCACATGACCAAATTTCATATTTTCATAATTTGCACCTGTAGTTTAATTGTCAATTACTGTAAATAGAAATTGAGTCTATCCAGCAGGAACCATTAAGGGTAACTTATAAGTACCATCATTTCTTTTGGGAACGTAGACTTGCTTATATTCTTCAAAATTCATATGCAAAAATAATGGATCACATTCTCCATCTGGAATCCAATCAAATACCTGTTCTTACCATCCTTCACAAATCCAACACACATCTTCATGTCTCAAAGTTGTAACTTATTCCAACCCTTTAATCCTCAAAGTTTCTCCTAAAACCTTCTGTTACGAATTCTCATCAATAATTAAAAATCCTCTTGGATCTACTACTCCCCAATTACCTGCAAAGTGGAATCCATACATAGTTCTATTTGGTTTCAAACTGCTAGCAATTAATTTACAATCCGGTAATGTGAATTGATTGGCTGATAAATCACAGTGTAACATGACCTTATTTTGACTTAAGAAGTCACACACTTTTTGAGTACAATTAGACTTTTCACTAATTCCAAAACTGTTCCAACTTCCATCGAAAACAATCATGTTCTTATTTTCTACCAATGCCTCAAAGATTTTCTATCCTCCAGACCCTTTTATTTAATTCTATATTTTCAATTATATTATATACCCAGTGAATATATAATTCTTCCAAATTATCCAATTACAAAATGATCTCCTTCATTAAATCACAAATCTCATTTGTTAAAAAGTTTTTGGAAATATTCAGGACTTTCACTTTATTTTACGTATTTAATAAACACTTCAAAATCCTCATGACAAACTTATCTCCAAGCTTGTTGTCTTCAATATTAATCACTTCCATCCTTTATTTATGAGGAATTTGTACTTATTCTCTCTCATTTGCAATTATTGACATAGACAATCCACTCCCAATGATCCAATGTCATTTTTAGATAAATCCACTACTGTTGCTTGCTTTCCAATCTAATTCAATATAGTAACAGCACCATCCTATTTGATTCTGTTGTTGCTTAACAAAAACTCCTTGATCCCCTAATTCTGTCGCAAACCTTCAGATAACACACTTATATATTTATCACCATAATGATGATTATTAATCGATACTTATGATTCACTACCATTGAGTTTAATGAGACCCAATTTACAAGGTAACACATCTACTGATTCTGCCTACTTGAGCATCTAAGTTTATATTGAATCATTAATTTTGTGATATTCATTTTGTTGTTTCACCTTAGTAAGTACTTTGTAATGTTAAAAATAACTGCGGGCAGATTAAGATCCTACTAATTGCTTTGGAATTTAATCCTCCAACTTCTGTTCTGGCGATTCTTATAACTATCTCATAATATCTTTATCTGTTAATTTATCCTCCTCCTTTTTTATCGGTTACAAAACACTAAAACGATCCACTCGCTAAAACATTTATCTTTTCCCCGCAGGGCTGTATAATTAAGGAAAAGGTGAAGCTGCGCTTAAATTTATCATTACTGTTCAAATCATGTGGGTTTCCAACAGACATAGCTTTTGAGTAATCCTCAACTGTCTTGTCGCTGAATTGCAAACTAGCAATCTTACGTTTTGACCCCTAGATTGAAAACTTATTTGATAATCCCACATGCATTTTTATATAAAATATAAAATAATAATGGAACAAAAGAAAATACAATTTTATTCTCAAAATTATCAAAGCTCAATTAATAATGTTAACAATTTCTAAGCAAGTCCAAATTTATCAATTTGTTATTGTCGATTTTGTATCTAACCCTCCTCCGCTTTCTTCAAATATAACTCCACCCTTCAATCAATAGATTAGTTAGTTGTTGAATGGATCTACCTTTTTGATCTTGAGTATCTTGATAGAATAGTTATATCGGAAATAATCCTAATTTAGTTACAAATTTGACATTATTATTATAGAAGGAAATTCTTAATTTTGGATTAATAGCAACTCTAAGTAAATGTACCTTTGTATTTTCTTATTTACTTCTCTTTTGATTCTTTCTGTATATCAGGGTTATGGATTCTCCTTTAGTTATAGGGAATTATTAGATTATACTGTAATAAACTACACTTTTGTATTTAGATTTATTTTATTAATTTTTTAGGTAAGCCTTCTTAAATTGATTCGAATTAAACTGGCTTATTTCGTATTTCATACATATTAAAGAATATAATTTTTAAATCCTAAAATAATATTACTTTATTATAATATAAAAGTATGAATGATTCAATTTATAATATAACAGAACGTATTGATGATAGTTAGAATGACAAAAGTTAGGAAGAACCATAAAATAACTAGTAACATGACCCATAACAATTATAGAGAAAAATACTACCTACACAAATATAGATGCTTATCTAAGAATAAATGCCTATCTAAGAATAAATGCCAATAGGGAACTAGAACTCAAATTTGAATAAGAATTAAGAAAAATGCATTCTTATGGAAAAGGATCAATAAAACTTAGAAGAGGAGAGTATGTATGATTAGAAAATTATTAATGAAATTGAAGATGAAATAGAAGAAATGGAAGAGGAAGATAATTTGAATGAAAACGGAGATAACTCATTTTGATATTTACTATTCTTTTTAAACGAATGTCTTAATATTTCTAATATCATGACTTTAATACTTGAAAGTGTAAAAAATCATTTTCTAAATTTTTTCTAATTTAAAAAATTTGATCAATTATAATGGATTAAAAAATATTATAACATTTTAAAATTGTGATCTTTCCTGAAGAGGAGTAGACGCACTTAATTATAAAGTAGTTTTAATACTACATCTAAGAAATTTACTAGAGACTACCTTACATTAAGCGATGCGATCTAAAATATGAAAATAAATTATTAAATATTTTAAATGAATCGAAGGCCCAATGGTTAAGATGAAAATTTAAGTTGGATTTTGAAGTATACGAATGAATTTGAATAAGAACATATAGAGAGCCAACATATGCATATACTGAAATAGGAACAATTTGGATAATTGAAATAGTCAGATGAGATTTTGAGTGCTTAACTGTTTACTTTTTGGAATGGAAATTTAGAAAACAGTAAATTTATATTAATGCCGAATTTGTTAATTAAAGTCACGCAATAAAATGGAATGTTAATGCCTCCTTAATAATAATTTAATTTAGGGAGCGGTGCATTTTATTTATCATTATCAGAATGCACAATTACCTAAAAAATGATAGCTCATAAATCGCAATAGGCTTTCGGGATGATGTTATCGAATTCAATTGGAACAACTTACTTATTTTTTTCGAATTTTGTGACATTTCGAACCTGGTACAAACAAATGAAATAGTTTTGCAAGCTCACAGGATTCTTAGAAAAATACAAGTTAGGTGAAAAGATATTGCCTGGATTTTACACTTGCACGAAGAAGAAGAAAAAGACTCAATACACATGTTAAATCTATAAAACAGATGACTTTGAATAATGTAAAGAGTTGGAGGATGCAGTTTATAATGAGATATAAATTTTACGAAGCATAAGACACTAATCATTGTTAGAGTTGAAGAGAGTGTATGAGAATAGCAAATACCTATTCATTGTATATGAATATTACAAAGGAGAGACCTTATTTAATCTTTTGAATTCAAATCTTTAACTTCACGAAGTTTAAATTGCATCTGTATATAATTCCCATTTAAAAATAGATAATATATTAAATCTTATCAGTAGTGAAATTTCTTAATCAGCATTAATTTTATCATGGTAGTATCAACCCTTAGAATATATTAATCAATACTCAACATTAGATGTTGCAAATTACATTGATCAATTTATCATTCAAAGAGTACAAGGTGAATGACAAATTAGATTGGATTCTGAATAGGGCAGTTGAATCCTTTTTGGCCCCTGAAATTTTCGAAGGAATAGCTCCCAATATTGCCACTGATATCTACGCTTTAGGGTGTGTGTTATATTTTATGACTTACTATGACCCTAAAAAATATGAAGTAAGTGTTTGATATTTTACATTTAATTTATAGTTAACAAATGAAGAAAAGGATTTCTACACTGTAATGGATAGTTTTGAAATACAGACAAATCGTATAGACGAGAGTGAATAGAAATTAAAAGTGGGTTTCTAATAAAATCAATCTAAGAGTAATGTGAGTTCATCCTAATTGGACCTACTAAGGAAGATGTTAGAATAAGATTCAAGTAAGTTCATAAATATATGAGATAAAAGATTGACTATAAAAGATGCAACTAAACACCATTGGTTTGTTAATGTGAAAAGTAAAATAAAATCATTGAAAGTGGAGAGAAAAAGAAAGAAACCTCTTCCTAGTCTTAGGACTATCATAGAATTGAGGGAAATGAGTGAAATGGATGTTAGAATGACAATTATTCAACAATAGCAAAGCGGGTTAAATGCAATCAATCATATGAATTCAAAACTGCAAAGTACTCCGTCCAATACAAAACGCACTTTAGTTTATACTCAACAACCCTCCAAACTAAGTTAATATGCAGGCAAGAATGAATTTGATGATGATTACGAAAGTATGTTGTGATAATAGTTAGTTCCTGATGAGGATCTTTCTTTAGAAGTTCCCGTTATTAATTATAAAAGAGAACCAAAACGAAAACCGTCAAATATAAGACGGCTTTGAAAATTTTAATAACTATATAGAAATTAATAAAATGAATATTCCTATGCCATAAGTCAAACCAATTACTCAAGATAATACAAAACTCCAAAGCGAAGTCATCGGACTCTTCAAGTCAGGAGATCTTAAATGGAACACTGGTGGGACAATCCAGGAGAAAAAGGATGGACTCAATTGTGTTTTATAAGGTTTAAGAAAATTACAATTGTGGATTGAAAGTATTTTCTCTATATTCTATCTTAATAGGAGAATATGATGTAGAGAAGAAGAAATCACTCTAAAATTAATATGATGCAAGAAGAGAAGAAACATGCAAAAGACTAGAGACTCTGGAGAAATACGAAAAAGGTGAAATCGTTTAGGATACAAGTGGAAATGGAGGCAGCAATTAATAACAATAGAAGTATTATTGTTCAATACCTTAGAAAATAGGGAGAAAAAGATACAAAGAGTGAGTTATCTAATGCACTATCAGATGCTATTGTGAAAGATAAACCTAATGTTAAATGGACCGATATTGCAGGATTGGAAGCAGCCAAATCAGCCTTACAAGAGGCTGTCCTCCTTCCCATCAAATTCCCTGATTTCTTTGAAGGAGCGAGAACACCTTGGAAAGGAATCCTTATGTATGGAGTAAAATTTTAAATTTAACAAATAGCCTCCTGGAACAGGAAAAACCTATTTGGCAAAGGCATGTGCAACAGAAGCAGAAGGAACCTTCTTTTCTGTATCTTCTGCTGATCTCATTTCAAAATATGTGGGAGAGAGTGAAAAATTGATTAAGACACTATTTACCATGGCTAGAGAATAGAAGCCATCCATTATTTTCATAGATGAAATTGATTCCATGTGTGGAGCCAGAGGAGAAGGCTAGAATGATGCAAGCAGAAGAGTAATCACTGAATTCTTAGTTTAAATGTAAGGAGTCGGACATGATGACAAGGGAGTCTTGGTTCTAGGAGCAACAAATCTTCCATGGGCTCTAGATACTGCCATTAGGAGAAGGTATTACTTTAACTCAATTTATATAGATTTGAAAAAAGAATCTATATTCCACTTCCTGATGTGTAAGCTAGAGAATATATGATCCAAAATTCTCTAAAGTAAACCAAAACAACGTTAACAAAAGAGCAATTTGAAGATTTGGCTGTTAAAACTGAAGGATACTCTGGATCAGATATCAGTGTCTTGGTTAGAGATGCTGTTTATGAACCAGTTCGTAAACTACAATCAGCCAAGAAATTCAAGTAAATCCCAGTCAATGGTCAATTAAAATGGACTCCAGTTGCCGAGAATGAAGATGGAACTCCTAAGACATTCATGGAATTAAGTCAAGGAGATATTGCCATTCCTGATGTTTGTTACAATGATTTCTTACTAGCTTTGAAAAAATCCAAGAAATCTGTTTCACAAGATTAATTAGGAGATTTTGAAAAGTGGACTAAAGAATTTGGACAAGAAGGTTGATAATTGCCTAATTATATATTATTCAAATATTAGTATAACATATTCCAAACCATTTTTTAAATAAGTTCATCAAAGATTTCATTATTTTATCAAAATTCCTTATTTTTTATAAGATGTAAACAGATTATCAATCAAATATATAATAATATAAACTTACCAATAATATGAAAGCACAAATTCCTAAAACCAACCAATCATATTTGGAATTAGTTCCAGTTTCCTCCTCCAACTTTACTTCCTTCTCTTTTTAAGCCAATTTGTCCACCTTTTTGATAATCTTTGATTTTCTCATTTTCCAATTTTATTCTTTCAACCATTTTCTGAGATCCTTCATATTTTGAAGGAACAATTATTTGAATTCTTCTTGTACAGAGGAATCAGATAAATCAATTCCAAATTAGGCTGCTTTCTCATTTACAATTGGTTTTGTAAAATTTGATCTACTTATTCTTTCAATCTTCATTTTAGTAGACATTAATTAAGCCAAGAATTGTCTATGTTTTTCAGCCTCTTCATTTTTTCCTTGAGTTTCATATAAATGTAAGATTTACACCCCTCTACTCTCTATAAACTTACCAAGTTCATTGATTTCCTCTGGTATCTGAATACTTGTGTCCTCTTCAAAACTTGGTTCATAGGAAAGGGTATTAAAAGAATATTTTTTCCAATCTTCACTATATTCATACTCATCTTCTTCTGAAGATGAATCATCCTCTACTTATTCTGATTATTTTTCTGTAGGTTATATCTCTTATGGTTTAGGAGATGTTTTTTCAATATTTTTCATTACATTTTATGATATTTCAATACTTGATCTCATCATCTTTTTCAATTCTAATTTAGCCTTGGTAAGATCCTTTCTAATTGCCTCGTCATCATCAATTGAGAGTGCTTTCTCGAGATCTTGAATTGCTAGTTTGTAATCACTCTCCTCAGCATTTATATCATCCAATCTAGCCTAAGCTTTACAAAAAACTAATACTTTTGCCCTTCTGTAGTATGCCTTAGCATTATCTTAAACATTTAAAACATAATCACAAGCTGCAATAGCATCCTTAAATTACTTTTCTTTAATATAGCAAATAGCTAAATTCAGCAACAATTTTATTCTTAAATCAACAATTCGTTAATCAAAATTATCATCCTTATAGGTTAAATCATCATCTAAGATTCCTTCATTTTTCCAATTGGGGTTCTTGTTTTCAATATAAAGGAAAATGCTGAGAGATTTTTCGTATTCATGAGAGGCATTCCCAAATTTCCCTTTAAGCAAATAAGTTAATTTTCATACCTTATTAGAATAAGCTATTCCCTTTGTCTTTTAATTCATTTGCAAAATCAAGTCTCTACTCAATATCCAATTTTCTTTATTCAAGATATTCATTCAGATAATACAAACCAGCTTTAATAAACAAAGGCTGTTTTTCAAAGACCTTCCTTTTAGAATGCATTTCATGAGATTTAATTGCCACGGCCTATTAGAACATTTAATTAAACTCATTCATAACTATATATAATATATTTTATATTAATTAATAATTTAAGAATTAAGGTTAATGTTTTATCTATTTAATAATTATACGCTGGAAACCCTACGCAAGGGTATTTCCATTACAATTCTTGTATTCTAATAAGAAAACTCATATTAACTTTGATTTTGAAAATTCATATTATTTTTATCATAAACAACACTTTCTTTAATTTATTAACATCAGTAACTGCTCTTTTTTGTTAAAACTATTGAGAAATCCTTTGAATGTTCTGGTACGTAGGATTTAATCAATTTTTATAAATTTAACTCATATTCATGTTAGTCATTTTGAATACTACTCAACAACATATATTTTTGCATATTAATTCTAATCCTGAATTTGCATGTTAAATTAAAATTTTTAATTTGTTTTTCTTATTAAATGTATTACTTTCCTTAAAGAGTTAAAAATATTAGCCTACTTTAGAATTTATCTGATCTTTTGGAAAGCTTAATAGAAAAAAATGTTATGGAAACTAATTAAGACTCTGTATTTAATTCTGGGACTACACCTGAGATTAGCCTTGAGAATTATTTAATGAGAATTCAAAGACATGCGAGATGTAGTGAAGAGTGCTTTGTTATTGCTTTAATATATTTGGATAGAATTTAGGAAATAAATCAAGAATTTTAGTATACGGAGAAAAATATACATAGGTATTTAAAGATCATTTAGTTTAGATGTTTCATTATTGCTGTTGTTTTAGCAATAAAGTATTAAGACGACGAAATTTTTAAGAATGATTACTATGCTAAAGTAGGAGGCATTTCAATCTAAGAGTTAAATGATATGGAAGAGAGCTTTCTAAATTTATTAGATTTTGAATTGTTTGTGTACCATGAGACCTTCTCATTATATTTAACCGAAATAAATGAGTGGACTAGATCATAGAATTCCATTAACTTTAATATATGAGTTTTAAATCAATAAAAATTAATGTAAGTTTTTATATTGTTTTTAAAACAAATTTTATATTGCAAATTGATTTTGCATATTAATAATAAAATTATAAGCAAGCTTTCTGAAAAGGAATAAAAGTTATGACGTAAGAGAATAATAACTTAATGCCTGTTGATGAAATCTGGAGACAACTAAGTAAAGTAACTGAAACTGTAAACAGGAATGTGGAAAGGATGTCTTAATTATTAGATCAACTTATTACCCATACACTTTCTAATGATGGCGATTATATAGAAATCCCTTAAAGGAAGGAGGAGCATTTAAAGGAAAGAGAAAAATATGCAAATGATTACAAAAAATGCGTACTCCGAGAATTAAATGATAAACTGAGCTGGAGTATTACAGGGTCTAAAAACATTTGTAATAAATGTTAAATGATTTGCAAAACTAGAAAAGGCTACTTACTTCATTTATTATAAAAACATTGTGAGTACAAATTCTATTTGTGTATAAAATGTTATGATAAATTTGATAATTTTAATAAATTTAAATAACATTTATGCAATAACCACGACGATATAATGATATTTTAATTGACAGAATAACTATAATAATTAATAGATCATGGAGCAATAGAAATATCAAAAGAATGATCTATTAAATAAAATTTGATTTATAATATTTCAATCATGTTTAAAAAATTATATTAATTTTATTTAGGATCTTTTTAATTAAATATAAAAATATTTCAATTTTATAATCTATTAAATTAATTAATAACATCTTGTATTATTTTAAGATGTGTATTTTTATTTAAGTAAATAATTCTATGCTGAATATAATATGAATCTTAAATGATAAAGTGCTTCATAAGAACCAGGTATCAAATGATAAAGTGATTCATAAGCATCAAATAAAGAAATCATTCTGATATATCAACTGCTTTCTCCTCTATTCATAAAGGAGTTCAGGTAATTTTATAATATTCGAGAACACACTCAAATAATGAACTAGCTTTATATTCAGTTGAATTTATTGAACAAAAATTTTAGGCATTTTTAATCAATAATATGTACAAGAAGAACAAAAATGGTTGAATAGTTTATTAACTTTATATAATATAGATATTAATCATTTTTTGGCTAGAGCAAATAAAAATATTCCGAAAGAAATTAAGCTTGCTACTGTTCTAACTGCATGTAATTAGCCCCATTTTGTAAGTAAGCTTAGTTTAGTTTCTTACTCTAATTGTTATTATCCTAATAATATCTTGTTTGTTGGCATTATGGCTATTAATGTGAATGGAATGACTGAGGCTAGCAATAACCCAGCTTTTAAGCTAAGTTTATTTTTGTTTTTAAAATAGTTAACAACTCCTACTAATCCTCCGAGAAAGGCTAAAGAAGCTTACCATTTTGCAGCTCTCTTGTAAGATGGCATCCATTAAGCATGTGCAATATCAGCTCCACAACTCAATCTTGCAGGATGTTCAACAATGTTGATGTAGATTGATGCCCCACTGAATAATCCAGCGAAAACTGTTCCTAAAAGAGTTAATTTAGTTTCGGTATCCATTTTATTTTATTATATTTATGATAATTAATTTTAATTCCGGCTTAAATAATCGTTATAAAGTATAAGTGATTTTAATAATATGCAATTAAAATTTGCATTTAAGTTAATATATTGTATTATTTATTCATAAATATCCTATTCTGCTAATTTCGGATTAAATGACAAATTCTTTTCTTAAGCATTAATCAAGATTTTATTATTTGCTTAATAGTAGAATAGAAACTTAAATGATTATAATTTTCAATCATTTATCTTTGATTCTCGTGTTTTATGTTAGGCTAATTTCATGATTATGTTATTCTATTTTAAATGACTTTTACAGATATCAATTTTACTTTGTTATTGAAATGCAAAAAATTTAAATATGATGCAATTTATTAAAATGTCTTTGTTACTAATTGCTATTTATATTGATTTGATATCAATAATCTGAAGAATATAGAGAACAAGCATGGAATTTAAATACAATGGATCATAAGGAATAAGTAATAACAATAAAAATGAATTAATTTATAAACATGATGTAATAAGACATCATATAGATAATTTATGAAATTAATTATTCTTGCTCTCCTTGTTTCCACATAAGTCTTTGGTCTTCAAACGTCATGCAACAAACTTGATCCAAAACAAATAAGTGACTTACATGATGCAGAAAATTTAGTTTTCTCAGGATACTTGAACATATTTGAGGAATCTGCAAGTGTTTTGGCATTTTTATTTTATGGACATTAATCAGCCAAAACAGTTGACGATTTAAAGAATTATCCAACTTTGATTTACTTGAATGGATTACTTGGAGAAACCTCTTAAATAGGAAATTTCATAGAAGTTGGACCAATCAGAATTAATTCAAAAGGAACCTTTGAGAAGAACGTTAACACTTGGAATTCTTAATTCAACTTACTATTTATAGATCTACTTGTGGGAACAGGATATTCTTATCATAACACATATTAAGATATACCAACGAATGCAGAATAAATTTCTGCTCATTTTGTGTATGCTCTTGAATAATTCCTCAAAGCCGATGATGGATGTGTAAAAAAACAAAAATTCACAGGTCTAGAAACAGCTGATTGGTATATATTTGGTGAAGGTTATGCAGGAAAGTATTAACTTTTTCATATTATAGATAAGTTGTCCATATAGCATCTAAAATTTTAGATTCTTAATCTGCAACATTAAATAAACATTTGAAAGGTATTGGACTCGGAAATGCTCACGTTGATGCAAACAGCTTACTTAGAGAAATCCCCTCATTTGCTTATAACCTTGGGTTGGTTGAACCTAGAGAAAGATCTGAACTAGAAAAAATTGCCTTGAGAGGAATTCAACAACTCGATAAAAAGGATTATGAAGCTACTCACATAACCATCTAAACAGCCATTGGAATGATTCATCAATTCAGTGGAGAAATCAATATATAGAATATAGATTAATTGACTGACATTGAGCAACATATCTCAAATTTCAAGACATATTTAAATTTATAGACAACCAAAGCTAATTTAAAATTTGATGAAAATATTCCATTTTAATAATCTTCAGGTGAAATCATTAATGCATTGGGCTAGGACTTTGCAAAACCAGATGCACTCCCTAAATTAAAAGAACTTTAAACAAAACTTAAAGTCTTAATTTATAATGGTTAAAATGATATTCTGTGTCCAATCCCAAGCACTTTGAGATATTTAAGTTCAATCAATGATGATTTCAAAACAAAAAAATTAGAAGTCTAAATAGTAAATGATAAACCAGCTGGTTATACCTTAACATCAGGATAATTAACCTTTGTAACAATTAATAATGCAGGTTTCCATATCCCATTAGAAAAAGGAGAAGTTATTTTAAAAATAGTTAGCTAGTGGAAATGAAATTATCGATAAACATATTATAATAAATTCATTTTTTATCTTCAAGCGGTGGAAGCTTAACCTCCTTCCTTGTCTATTCAGCATCCTTCCTCCTTTGAAAATCTCTAATTCTTGTTTTCTCATAATAATCTGTAAAACTCAATGTTTTTTCAGTTCCATCACTGTTTTTTTCCTCCCTTCCAAATATGGCCTAGATCTCCTCATCTAAACCTCCTCTGCCATGACGTACGAACAATAATTCCAATGTGTCTTCCACTGTAATCTTGCCATGCTTAGCCTTGTCATACATAAAGAACTAAACAATGTTGAATAGATTTCTAAATAGTATTGAAAATGTACCTCGGTTCCAACAAAGTAGAATCAAAGATGCATCTTTTATACATCATTTGAAATTCATAATAATTGACTCTCTTATCACCATCTTCATCAACTTCCCAAATGAATAATTCTGCGTCTTTAATTGGTAATAGATAATCTACTTTATCGAGTGCATTCATTAAGGTATCTGCATTTATTCCTGGTTCAAGGGGTTTAATCCTGTCATCATTAAAAGTCAACAAGTAATTGAAAACTGAGGTGAGTCTTTGTTGTTCTACATTTGATAATTGCTTTTCTGCTGTGATTTCTTCATATGATCTTTCAACTCTTTTTTATTACTAACTAAGTTTTTAAGTAGCACTCACAGAAAAGGACTTAGAGTGTTATCTCTATTAATTTTGAATTGTGTTCGACGGTTATTAGGTTGAATTCATTTATTTAAATTATATATATATATAAAGGTTAAATGATCAATCAATCAATTAATTAATAAAACCATCATTAATGCAAACAATTTCTCTGCATTCCCTTACAAAATCATATGCTTATTCAAAAGGCCAATCATTCTTTCTCATCAAATACATCACAGTAAAACATGCAGATCTTGATTTCCCTTAAGCACAATGTATCAGGACCTACACGTTAATGAATAGAAAACCTTCCCATTCTCCTAAAATGCATCCTCTATGAATTAGAATACTTAATCAAAATATTGTTTGATACAAACATGGGGCTCATCATATATTTCTACTTTCAGATACTTTACTATTATCAAAATGATATGTTATACATTAGTTACTGTAATTTTATATTTCAACAGTGGCATTTACAACATGAGTTATGCCTAAGATGTCTATGAGCATTTCAGTGTCTTTAGCATGCTCACCACTACCCAAGTACAATTTCTTCTCAATTATTTCATTAGGAAATGTCTTATCCAAGAAACCTCTATTTCTTACTACACTATAATTCAAAAAAGGGTAATTAGTAAAAGTAATTTGAATAGGATCCAAAAGAATGAAGATTTGGCTAATCTTCTCCTTCTAGAATACTTGATAAGCCTTTAACGTTAATTCAAATATCTATGAATTTGTATAGAAGCAATCATCTCCGTAGTCCATCCTTTATGGTTGGCTAGCTGATCTGAACTTAATCTTCGGGCCGCTTGATATTGTCGTTTCTTTCAATAACAACCAAATTATTACCATGGAATTCAAGAAGTCTTCGACTTGATATAATAGTTTATTTGATTCCTGATTAAAATAAATTTTATTGCTAAGGGTCTTCAACAATTTCATCGTCAACTGATTATAGGATCATTGTTTAAGCTCTATTTTTCCGTTGATGCGTATTGTTCTTCTGGGTTATTTTGGAAATCTCCTCCCATAACTGAATAACTTCTTTTGTAGGAATTTAGAATTAATCACAAGCTTGTGATCCTTCACTTTTCACTTTATGTTTAAATATCAAACTGAACATGTCTGATGTATCGAAGGGAACAAAAAAATTATAATTCCTCTTTCTGTTGTTAAATAATTTTTCGAGTTTCTGATGTTCTGAAATTTATTCTGGATATTGAAAATGTTTTTAAACATCTGCAACTGTTTCGATCCTATCCAAATTGGTTATATGAATGCTATTTTTTAGGGAACCGTTTTAATATTCTCTAAAATCATACACAATGAATGGGAACTTTTGAGAAATATTAAAAAAGAACTGAGGAGTGCAAAAATTAATTTACATTATATATTATTAATTCAAGCTAGCTCATCTTTAATGATTTTTATCATTTACTTTATATTGAGATCGATTTCATCTGTGAATGTACCCAACCCGTACTTTTCTACAAAAAATAATAATTGCTTATTATCGCATTTCTCTATATTGCTCATTAAACTGAGTTCCTCAAAATTGCTAGTCTTGCTTGATAAATTCTTTGGTTTTTCGATCCATTGCTTAGTGATTGTACAATACAACTGCAATTATTTTTAAACTTCAACTTTTAAATCATCAATGTATTAAGCTATTAAATCGGTTAAAGTTGGGCAACCTTTGTTAGATGTAATCTTACCATTCCTTTAATTAATTTAAAAACTTTGGGTATTCTGTTCATTGATTTTTTAACGAAAGTTTTCCAAGGAGAATTTCCAAAAGTAAAACAAAATGCATTTCCATTTTAATAAAAAAAAATGATCACAACTAGATGTAATTATTGATATTTACTTTATTTTTTCAAATTATTCAGATAATTTAGTAAAAATCTATAAGTTTTATAACTTCTCTTGATATTTATTATTATCCTTAATCTAAATCTCATGTTGAATCTCCAAAAACTGTTTTGGTGATTACAAAAACATGTCACTTTCAAAAATCTAAGGCCATGTAATTCTATTCTCTTCAGAATATTCCAGCATTCTGCTGATCATTTATAGAATTTTAGGGTTTCGATTATTTCTAGGAAATTGCACTTTTTAATTCTAGAAAAATAAATCAACTATAAAACAACCTTAAAGGACCCTAACCTTATTTTGAGTTGACCCAAATCAAAGATTGATTCATGAATATTCTTTCCAAATGCCAATTCATATAAAATACATCCAAATGACCAAATATCAAATTAGTTCGAATACTTTTTATCATCAAATATTTAAGGAGGTACATATAAGGGTGTACTAAACAAATCTAATCATTTACATACCCTTTTAATGTATATAATCCTGCTTGTTCTGGATTTCCCTCAATGAATCGAGCAAACCCAAAATCTGCTATTTTTATCACATTCTAATGCAACAAGATATTATCTGGTTTTAAATCTCTGTGTATCACATTCTCTTTAACCAAAGCTTAAAAACCATTAGCAATTTGTTTAAAGATATCAACAATTTATTCATCAGAAATGTTGGGACTAACTATAGAATGTGAAATCAATACTTTTTTTTGATAAATTCAGTCAAAGTTCCTCCATCACAATATTCAATAAATAAATAAATGTAATTTGAGGACACTTTAAAGTCGTAGAATCCAACTAAATTCTCTGACTTTACTTTTTGCATCACTTAAATTTCCCTACTCTTAGACATTGATATTGAATTACATTCATTATCTCCTTCAGTCGTTCCTCATTCTAAATCCCATTGTGTTTAGATTGCTTTACAGCTACTTTGATATTCAATTTCTTGGATTTCCCCAAAAAGACCTCTCCACATTTTCCCTTTCCTAATTAATAACTATCAGATACCAAGGGGCTTTTTGTATATAATGTAGTCTCCCACTTCTTTTGCAACTGAATTGTCTTCAAATTTATATGGATTAGACATATAAAAATTAATTAATAAGATAAAATTGTTAAAATTCTCTAATGAATTAAATCATCTCAGATGTGGGTGAACTTAGAATGAGAATCAAAATTATTCATTATTATCAATTCTCAATCTTAAGCTTCTTGAAATTCTGAATTCTTAGTATTTCTCACATAGCAAATAAGAATATTTGAATATTTAATTAATTCAAAATTTATGTCAAGCTAAATCAAAACTCTTAGGTATTGTAAAATAGCTGGCCATCAAGCCAAAAGGATCATCAAGATTTGTGTTTCGAAGTAAACATGTCCAAATAGATATTTGTGTGAATTGTGTTTGAAATAATCCCATCAACATTTTGATCAATGTATAAGCATAGATCAATTTCTGTAACGAATCAATCAAATTAAATTGAATTACAAAGATGCAAATAAAATTGAAGAGATGGCTTCAATACTCAAAAATAAAATTAATTCCTGTATGTCCATCATTCAACAGCAATTCTAATAACTAGAGGATAGAATTGAAGGCATCAAGGGCAGCATTAGAAACAGTTTCACCAATATCTCTCAAGTCTTGGATTAGTTAAGTTCCAATCCTTTAGGCTTTAATGATGAAAATCTGAATAGAAATTTGTATTATCTTTAAGAGGAAAGCTGGAATGAATTTCAAATGTCCATCAACAAAGGGTCACATCTTATGAAACAATATTTCAACATTCTACATGAATAAACACTTAGATTTAAACTATCAAGTGGACATTCACAATAAGGAAGCGCAGCTCAACTTTTACAGGTTCCAGAGGTTGCTTGGCATTTAAAAGGAATAGACCAATCCTTTGAAGCTCAATTCCAAAATCGTTCCGACGTCTCCAGATTCATTACCTATTACTCTGCACAATCACAAGAGCTGATGTATGATATTTTATTATAATATATATGAAGAAGGACAACTAATAAATAATAAAGTTCAATAAGGATACTGGTGTATGAAAGTAAAGGACAGACCACATATCAAAGGAGGAGGGTATTACAATAACGGTCTTAAAGTTGGGGAATGGACAGAAATTGTAAGAGACAATCCATTTTAATATCATTACATCACTCATTATTTCAACAATTTTGGTGAATTGTAAAACGTAGTGGATATCAATTATTGTGACTTGTCTTCAGATGTGCTCAAAATACTAGATGAATATGAGCAACCAAATTTTCTATCTAATTCAAATTCAATAGCTAAGGACTTATCATCAAGAGTCTTTCTCTCCCCCAAGGCATACCCTATTGATAGAGTAAGATTAGGTTCTTATTCGTCGATTGGAAAATCTAGCAGAAAGTTGGAGAAATATCAGTGATATTATTATATAAAAATAAAATTAATATAATCTCTAATATCTATGTATCTAAAAGAAAGGAATACTAATGTTTCTTATTATGAGATAACTTGATTTAATTAAATATCTTTTTTATTAATACTTTTTCTAAATTAAAAGTCATAATAATAAATCTTCAATATCATCATCAAAATCTACTTATTCAGGAGCTGGTGCTTAATATTTTGGTTTATAAAAGTTGCTTGTATTTTATTAAAATCTATCGTTTGACTCTTCAATGAAATCATCTGGATAATCATCTGAACTTTATTGGAACTAATTTTATGCGTTAGATTAATTTTGAAATTTAGATTTGTTGTCTTGCAGAGGTTCAACATCGTCATATGATTCTAAATCTCCTGATGAATAATCTTGTTGTAAATCATCGTACTTAATTGATCTTGATCCTGGGATTGTTGGTTATTTTGATTACTCTTCAAATTTTTAAAGTTTTGAATCATAATTAGATTAGGAATAGCCCATAGATTATTAAGGATCCATGTAAGATGACTGCTACTGATTGGTTAAATAACTTTGCTGAATCGGATTTTAAATTGGTACTTTTTGGGTATTGATTTATTTAGGAAAGCTTTCATTAGAAAGAAAGTCTTCTTCCAAATCTTATTCGAAATGCTATTAAGGTTTCTATTAGTATTAGATTTATTAATTCTTTTATACAATTTTCGAGGGTGAATAATGTTTTTTTTCAGTTATTGATTTATTTTTTGAATTTTATTTACTAATAGTTTACTGCTATTCCTATCCTTAGGATGGCTATTATTTCACTTCATTTTTATCTTATTCTAATGACTATTCAAATTCTGGAGTTGATGGTCTTTTATGTTTTTTCTTTCCGTTTCCCTTACCCTTTCTGATCGGTTATTTGATTTCTTAGACAACTTGTGCTGCTACTAATTATGTGAAGTTTTAAATTAGCTTGGCAAAATTGTTTTGCAATTACATCATTTATGTTTGAGGTTGTTGAGGTTATGTTTTTTGCAAAAATAGTTCTGGATTATTTTATTATAATGAAAGCAGTTTTTGCTTTCTTTTTTAAGTTTTCTTAAGAAATATTTATCTTTCCATCTCATCCTGTTATGCTTTAAGATTTTTCTTGTATTCTAAATCTTGTATCACAGTTCCAATGTGCTCTTTTGATTGATCATATAAAAGTTCCTTTAAATGATCTTCATAAATTGGAAGGTCGTTAACAATCATATATTGAACCAAATCCGGAGTTAGTAAGGGTACCACTTTTTCAACATGTTTCTCTTTGGATTTTTTTAGTAATTCCTCTTTAACTATTTGTAATAATTATTCTTATTTTAATTACATATAAAATATTAATAATTTATAATCAACCAGTTTCAGTTTATCAAAAATAATCAATATAAATAATACAAACTATGGAAATAATTTATGCCAAGCAAATTATTAGTTATTGAATACTCATAACCATATAATAATTACAGTGTGACCAAGTAATTATCTTAGTTACACTTAAGTATTATACTATTTTTGTTTTTATAATAATATAAGTTTGTATATATAAGTACGCTAAAGATATATTTTCATATCATAAAACGAAATAAAAAACTGAATGATCTAGTCCATTCACTTAAGCTGATATCAGCTGAATTGCTCAAACATTATTTTAGTTCGATGACACATTAATAAGAAATTTGAAAATTTAAAGAAAAATTATCATATACTATAACTATGATCGAATAAATCAGTATATTGATTTTTTGAATTTTGTAAAATCTAATTGTCCGCTCTTCAGTTTAGAGGAACTAAGCAATTGTTAAATTTTTGATATTGACATTTTGATGTCTAATGGTGTTTAATACCCTGATTAATGCTAACTATCCTATATTCTTGTACTAGGAGTATGGAGACTTTATTTTGAGATTGCGTTTAGGTTATATTTGAAATTAGTTGGCTTGATTCGAAAAGTAGTTGGGGGAGCATGAATCCTTTGTGGTTTTTCATGCAAAGAAGGACTATAAATTGCCTATGCTTATTTCAATGATGAGAGAGTAGTTTTTTTATTGCTTTTCAATCTATTTACTGTTTTTGGGGGTTGTTTTTGTGGCTATATGAATTATTTTTGATAAAATTGAAGACTAAATAAGGATGATGGATTATAGTTTTTATTTTCTTCTTCTTTCACAATCAAAATGCTTTCATAATCTTAGTCATAGTTGAGATGTTTTTCTTATATTTCGGTCTTAAATCTGCGATTCATTAACGATTATATTTTATATAATATTTTGAAGCTGGAAACTATTCTTATTAATTAAAATTTATGATCGAAATTAGTATAGGGAAAAACTATGAAAAATAACAATAGACATTGATCATAAATATGTTGAAGTATCAAAGTAGAATAATACATAAAGAGAATATCTTAAATTATTTAATGATATAGTAATGATATGATGAATTTGTATTAATGGTTCTTCCCCTTGTTTCGTAATATTAACAAATAAGCAAACCAATTTTGTATTGTATTATTTATGTTCATTATAATAAAATATGCAATACCAAAAAAAATGAACTAAAATATTATAATCAAGGAAATTATTTAAATCATCAGAGCTCTGTATATAACATCTAAATTAGTTATCCTTTATATAATTTAATATTTAATCTAGAAATTACAAAATTTGGAATGAATAAAATTTATAGTAAATTCAATCTAGAGCGTTTGCGTCTATAGCACTCTTAATTGGATACCATCAAATTAGACAGTAAGTTATCTTAATATGTCCAAGGATCTGAAATGAAAAGAGGAACTGGTAAGAATACGATTAGAAAGGTTTTTGGAATTGATGAATAAAGCAAACATGAGTATGACATTTACGAGAAACAACAGCTAGAGGCATTTAAAAAATTGTTAGATTACGAGAATCAGTTCTTATAAGATGAACTTATTCTAAGATTCTTGTATGCAAATTAATTTGATTTTGATACGACAATTTAAGTAAAAATAACCTTGTAAAAAAATAAGCATATGCGTCTTCATCATTAATGGATTACAAATCCTAGTAATTTTAGGTGGACATTAAATGCAGAAGAGATAATAGTAAGGAATAGATCAATATATTAAGAAATAAGGTGCAATATATATAAGTGGGAGAGGTTTGGGTTTTAAGCCAATCGTTGTGATAAATGCGGATAAACTGGATATGTCTACTTACCCGATTGAAGAGATTATAAGGCCATTTCAATTGTGTTTATGGTTGTGAAGGATTACATGTTAGCATCTGGGAAGGTAGAAAGTTGGTTTGTAATAGTTGAAGCGAAAAACACAACAGCATATAAGATTCCATTTAATGTAATAGTGTTAAATTTAATTTGGTAGCATTTGAATTAGATTTTTGATATTTTGAGACTGAACTTTCCTTGTTATTTAGAAAGAGTGTTTATCTTGCAACCTTAGACATCTATTTAAATTGCATGGCAAATAGTAGAGTAGTTTATTCCTTACAATTCTCGTCACAAAATAGAGTTTATTGAAAACGACTATTCACTCTTATTCAACTACATTAAACCAAAATAATTGGAATAACGACATGGCGGTAGGGCTCCGAATGTATATGATTATTGGCCACCTCATATTGAGGATTTTAATGAGGTGGAATTCTAATAGAAGTAGAAAATGGAAACACAAAAGATTAAAGAATAAATAAACGTACTTTAGAAAGTGATGCCTTTTTCTTCAAATATTGATACTACAGTTTCAGATTTATTAAGAAAGTAGTATAAACCTAAAACCAAGATTTATCAATTGGAAACCTATTTGGATACAACAAACTATTTTGTAAATAAATCAATGTCTAACACTCGATTATTGAATGGACCAAAGAAGGAACATGTACTCTCAAATCAAAGTGACCAATAGTTATTATAGCAATTGAAAATGCAAGAGGTGAATATGTCTCTGGAATAGAGGAGTGCAAATTATAATTATTAATAAGGGGCTTATTTTTCTTAGCAACCTTAATAATAGGCGACAGTACCTCTCTAGAGTAGATTTGTGGGTTCGAAAACAAAGTCAAATGAGTCATAGGGTTCAATTTTGAATGCAGCGAATCAGAATGGATTATTACAATCAAGATTTGTTGGTTTAAGAACCTAGCATTTGGTGGCGAATAAGGACATTAGCATAATAGTGAACAGAGAAGATAGAATATTGAACCAATTAATGTGAGGGTTTGGAATATCTTAGAGATTTATAATATTATTCTTATTGATTATGATGATACTTTAATTAATATTGGAGTTGCATTTATTTCGATTAATGTTTTTTAGATTGATCTCATCCCTTGAGGATTAGAAATGTAGTTAATTGTAATATGAATTCTGTTTTCAAATCCGTTTTTATGTATATATTAATATAAAAATGAAGTGGACCTTGATTATTGTGGCTATTTCTATGTATTCTTTACATGCAAATTCAGATCTTGATACTGTTAAGCAATTACTTACAGATTTGAAAACAAATGTGTAATTGGACATTGAAGCATTAGATGCAGCTTGGGAATTACACAAGAAAAACAAACAGTCAGTAATAGATGGTTTGGGTTTTTCGACTCAAGAATAGAGATCAGAGTGTTAAAAGAAGGATGAGGATGTGGAGAGCAAAAAGAGAGATATAAAAATAACTAATGATTTTGTGGCATGGATGGAGAAAAGATAGAGATTGAATTCCAATCGTTTGGGAGTATTAGAATAAAATAGGTACTTTTATAAACTCATGCAAATAGATGTCAATCAAGCAATAATTATGTTCATGATATTAAGAATTATAAAATTGCATTAGCATTAGTGAAGTTTTTGAGAGAACAACTAGATAAGTTAGATTAGAATGCATCCCCTGCCTAGAAGCAAGAGTTTTTGTAAAAAGTGACCAAGTTTGTTTAGATCTATTAAACAGGTAAACTTTTAACAATGGTTGAAAATTTACAAATCAACAATGATGGTTCATATGTGTTACCAACTGTTGAAGGGGATGAATATGATCTCAACGAAGCAATTCTATCTTCAACAAGAGGAAAAAGAAATGCAAATAAAGTTCTTCTATAACAACAACAAACAACCGTTATAGCATCAGGTGATGGCGACGATAAAGCAGATAGCGCAGTTGTTTTGATACCTAGTTAATGTGATGATTCTATCAACACAGTTATTGTTGTATAAAATGATGATGGAACAAATAGTGATGATGATTTACATATCAAATTTACCAATGGAGGATCTAGCACTGGTGGTCATACTAAACCTAAACCTGCTCCGAAACCACATGTAGACCCTGTTCATTAAGAAGATACAACAGGAGAAGAGAGTGGCAGTCATTCAACTGATAATGAAGGTGAGGATGATGAGGAAACTGAAGAATAAGGTACTAACACAGAAGAGTAAGACGATAATAATGCAGAAGAATAGAAATAATAAGATGATAATACAGAAGAACAAGGAGAAACAACTGGTGATGATGATGGCAATGAGGAAGGTGATCATTCAGATGCTGCTGCTGATGATGGTTCCTAAAAGGGTGGTGATAACGGGTCAGGTAGTAATAATGCT
Organism: Paramecium tetraurelia; assembly: GCF_000165425.1. NCBI lineage: Eukaryota > Ciliophora > Oligohymenophorea > Peniculida > Parameciidae > Paramecium > Paramecium tetraurelia. The sequence goes on from NW_001799027.1 coordinate 79,830, forward strand.
GCAGTTCCTGAAGAAGCGGAAGATTTAAGTGTATGATAATAGAAATAATATTAAGGATATCAGAAAAGTGTTAGATGCTATTGAAAAGCATAGCAAGAAATCATTAGATTTAGAATAGGAGGATGAGGTCAGAAGCTCTATGATTTATATTGATTTTAAACTACATATTGAATTAGAAAATCAATACTTTGATAAACAAATTGCTGGAGAAAAAGAAAACCTAGTATCATAACTATATTTAATATTAGATCAAATTAACTAATCAACTCACCAATAGAGTCTCGGTTGCTAGACAATGTAATGCTAGACTCAAACAAATTTCTATTGCTTTTCAAGTCAGCCAAGATGTACTCTCTTTTATTTTATCATTATAGGATTACAATGACTCATATCAACATTACTTGGAACTCAGAAAGTCAAAGGAAGATGAGTTGGCTACATTTGAAGACATTTACAGAATTTATACCAATTAGGTTGTCTGAATTATATTAAATAAAACAAATTTATATTTATACAAATTAATTTATAATATGAGGTTGGACACATCTGTAATCATATAATATTAATTACATTAGTATTTAGCCTATTTGACCAAAGATGAATTGAGAGTACTTGTGGCTGTGGAAATGGGCATGAAGAATCATGAATTTGTACCTGTTTAATTGATTGAAAAAATATCAAAAGTCAAAAGAGCCAATGCTTACTAAATTTTACAATAGCTATTGAAGCATAAACTAGTTTAGCATGTTGCCAAAAAATGTATACATCTCCCATTAATTCATTCTAGATGATGGCTATAGACTCACATATTTGGGATATGACTTCCTTGCCTTGAGTGCCTTCTACAAAAGAGGAACCATCGTCTAAGTCCTTTCTAAAGTAGGAGTTGGAAAAGAATCTGATATTTATAAGTGTATCAATTCAGATGGTAATTTTGTCATCCTTAAATTGGCTCGATTGGGTAGAACATCATTTAGAACTATTAAAAATAAAAGAGACTATATTAAAAATAGGACCCAATATAATTGGCTCTATCTTAGCAGATTGGCCAGCATCAAAGAGTTTGCATATATGGAGGCTTGCCATAAGAATGGATTTCCAACTCCAAAACCATATGACTGGAATAGACATGCCATAGTGATGTCCTTCATTGATGGATATACTCTATGCAGTATCTAAGAACTTGGTGATGTCGATGGTGTCTTTGTCCAATGTATTAATTTGATTGAGAAATTTGCAAGTCATGGCCTCATTCATTCAGACTTTAATGAATTCAATCTTATGATTACAGAACAACAAAAAATTATTGTTATCGACTTTCCTTAAATGGTATCAACATAGCATTTGAATGCGGACTTTTATTTCCAAAGAGATTTAGATTGTATTAACATCTTCTTTTAAAGAAGATATAAGGCCAATTTGCATTCAGATTTGAAGTTACAAGATATCAAAGTTATTAAACATCTTGATAATGAAGTCAAAGCTTCAGGTTTTATTAAATCTGAACTTAATGATAATAAAGAACTTGAAATTTTAGAAGCAGCTTAATAAGAACAATAATAATTTTTGTAAGAAAATGAAAAATTCTAATAAGATGATGATGATGAAGATAATATTGATTAAGATTAGTAAGATAATGACGAATAAGAAGATGATGAAGATAATGAAAATGATAATGATAATAATGAATAAGAAGGCGATGATAAGGATGATGAAGATAATGATGATGAATATGAAGATGCAGATGATGATGAAGATTATGATGAAAATGAAGAAAATTAAAATAATCAAGATGATGATGATCACAAACAAAAAGAATAAAATGATAATCAAAAAAATAAAGTATAATAATAAGATGCTTAAATTCCAAAAGATTTAACAAAAATTACAGAATTGGATCAAAAGAATATTAAGAAATTTGTTCAAAAAAAATTCCGTAAAAAGATGGTAGTCAAAAAGAATATCAATAAAACAAAAGGAATAGAGGATAGCAAAACATTAGCCTAAGAAGCACTCCATTATATATGATTTGTTAAATGTGATTAATTCTATAATTAAGATGTCATTATTACATTAATTCAAAGAAATACTTCAATTATTTATATATTCTATTCATATTTATATCAATTCAGCATGTTAACCATCTATCCTTAAATCTTAAAATAGTCTTTGTTTCAACGGTTTCTCCATCTTTATTTTCCTAATTCTATACGACAAATAATTCTTGTTTATAAATCATGCATTGTTAATGCCAAAAACCCCCTGGTATTTTTAAAGGTCTGCTGTTTACCATATGCAATATATGGTTTTCCCCTTTTATAGTAAAAAGAAACGATTGATCGGAACTAACAGAATTTTCATCGTAACCTCCAAAGATCATCAAAGAATTTGGGGAGATTTGCACTCCAGCTGCAAACTACTTTAATCCCTTGAATAAAGGTATACTATTTTATCTAGATTATAATTACTCTTTATTTGCTATCTGGGGATCAATAGCTTGCCAGATCATATCTTTTATATTGAATCTTTCAATAAAATTCATCTATTATTTTTCATACAATCCTCCAAATTTGTAGATGAATTGATTATTGTAATTTACACAGCAAGAAGCTATAGAAGGGTATAAACAATCCTAGAGATACTCACTTTTTCTTAGTATATAATTGTATCTCTCACAAGTCTTCTCAAGAACTTGATTTTGTCCAAACCCAGAGATTGAGTAAATGTAATCCCCTACAATACAACAACCATGAGATGATCGACTGGTCAACAAATGACCAACATTAGCTAAGGAATATTTATCAAACAAGCATATTGCATTCGATTTGGTGTTAGGATAGTTATTGTCAATTGTGGTTCCTCCAATAAGGTATAACTAGCCAGTTTTAGTAATTATTGATTAATGAAAGACTGGAATTTAAAAGGGTATTTATAACTTAATTTTCTTAATTTCTTTGGGATTATCAAGGTTGATTAAGTTTAATTCTTTACTATTATATTTAAAATAATGAAGCACTTTATTTTATACACTGGGTAATAGGTAATCTTCTACAGTGATGGCAAATTCTGATTGTTTCTTACCCTATTGAATTTCACTGATTTAGGATAGCAATGGAGTCTGATTCAAAGAGGGAGCCTCCTAAATATTAATTGGTTGATTATTTAATTGTTATTTCTCTTCGATTTTGAACATAGTGGTGTTTGTTTTTTTAAATTGAATCTGAATGGATTATCCAAACAATTCATCAAGTTTTTAGTTGAAATTTTGAGAGACAACAAGCAATGGAAATTCTAAAATATTTCAAATAATTACTCAATTTCAAAAGTTCTTTATAAGCCTCTTAATTAGAAGATTGAATCAGTTAAGTAGTATTTAGTAAGTAAATGCTTCTTATCGTTTTAATTTAGCAATCGCTCTGGGTTTCTAACTTGGTTCCTAGTTCGTCTAATTATTAAATTAAATTTTTGATTCTGTTGTAAACTTCTTTAATCTATGATTCCTATACAAATTAAGGGTATTTTTACTTTGAATGCTTGTATCAGGTTATTACTAAAGTCTTGAAGCAATTTTTTGTTGTATGAATCAATTTTATCAATTATTTATTATTTCAATTGCTAGAGTGATTCTCTACAGAGTTCAATATACTATGAAGAATTTTCAATGGTTTTCATTTCTTGCAAAGACAAGATCTAATTCATTTCTTGGATTGAGGAGCGTATTTTCTTGGAGCAATTTGTTCTACAGGATTTCAAACTTTCAATCTGACATTCTTTGTGTTCTCTAAAATGAATTTCAATACACTCGGGACATAAAGGTTAGAGACATTTAGTGTTGATGCACATGTTGGTGCATGGTTCTTGATGTATTTAGCAGAGTTCATTTGAATAATAAGTAAATTATTAACTCATTTATTATTAATTTCAGAGTTTATAACTTTGGTATTCATTTCTAAAAAGATAGTTATTTTAGTTCAATTGAACACAAATTAGAATCTCTTTAGTTTTTTACTCATCGAAAATCAATAGAAAATTTAAGTTGTATAAAATTAAATAATGAATTTCAGCTTACCTGATGCTCTTGCTTTAATAAAGGAAGGGAGGGCAAATGAGGCAGTTGATTAGTTGAATAAATTTATTGAATACTTGTAGCCTCTGAGTCCTTAGACATAATTGTTGGGATAGCAACTTGGGATTGATTGTGAATTTTTCAGGATTGTTAATTTTCAGGACTTTTATGATCCTGATCCTTAGGTTTAGGCACTAAGATTTAAATATTACGCATACAAAGTAGCAAGTAATTGATACGATTTGAAACTTTAGAGTGGGGTTATTAGATAATTTAATAAAAGAAAAAAGTGAAACGAAGACATGATTTAATTGAGAAATCAGAGTAGTTAGGTATATAGAATGAAATAGGAAGAACCTTTGGAGTTGATATGGAATCTAAGTAGTTGGCTGAGTCTCGATTGTAATCAATATCAGAGAAATTGTAGAAGAAGAAACAAATATTCTAAAAGTAATTACTCTGTTAATTGGACATTGAAAAGAGAAGGACTGACTACAAGGTTCAATAGGAAGATAAGATAGAGAAAGTAAGAAAAGCTTTAAAATCAGATTATGATCACAAAATAGTGGCTGTAAAGGATCATTTAGAGAAAGTCAATGAGAAATTAAAAAATAATCATAGAATGAAAAAGAAGACGGAGGATGAATTAATTAATAAACGAAATGAATTATTGAAAAATGCTTCATTGATGTAATATTTTTAATTCAATTCATTAGTGATGAAAAAATAAATAAATTGGAGGAAATGAGGAAGGAATAGATTGAACATATGAAATAGGCAAGATCATTAAAAAAATAAAGATAGCATTCATTCTAAGAGAAGTAGAATTAATAATATGAGGAATATTTGGAGAAGATGAAATAGAAGCTAGATTAAAAAAGTAATTTATATTTTTATTTTTTAGGAGTTGTTGAATTCCATTCTGAAAGTCATAAAGATTTTGGTAAAAGATAAGTTTATGATAATTACGAAAAAAATCTTGAAAATATCATAATAAAGTATTAGAAATAATAACCAATAATAAATAATTTACTTGCCAAATCTATTGAGTAAGTTCAACAAAAGAAGTAAATTGAGATTGAGAAATTTCAGAAAGTAAAATCTAATTAAAAATTACATTGGAGTACTCCAAGAATAGAACCTAGGAAAGTGGATGATGTCTTGGAAAGAAGGGATAAGAGACTGCAAGAGGAGACTATTTTGAGAAGAGAGATATACTAATAAAGAGTATTAAATTTTCTCCAAAATCGTTAATAATTGCAGAGATTATAATCTTAATAGGTTGAGAGATACAATGAATTTTATACCAGATAGAGTGCTAGATTGAAAAATATCAGGAGTTCTCATGAATAGATGAAATCCACTGTAAAGTAAGTATTTCGAGTATTTATTTAAGTTTTGCTTTAATGTAAGCTAATAGGATTGAAGAATAAACAGCTTTAAAGATATAGAGGGCAATTTAATTAATAAATGATCCTGATTTATAAATGTAATTTAAACCAAATGAAAAATTGAATACTCAATAGAAGGTAGCAAAGAAAAAACAAGAAGAAATGTAGTAATTACTAAAATCATTTGTGACAAGTGAAGTTGACTTGTTGAGATTTTCTAAGTCTGTAACTGAGGTTAAAAATGAAGAAAATTAATAATAAAAATGATATCATATTTTATCATTATGACATATATTTATTTATTTTACATCATTATTGCTATTATTACTATTTCTATAATTTTTCTAAATATTGATTATGAATCTTGTTTTGTTTTTCCCATAAATCTTAAACAACTTTTTTCTATTTTTTGGATAATTCATTTCCCTCTTTATCTTTGACTGGTATGCCTTTTTCATCAAATTCAGAGTATTTATCTACTTAAGATAGGAACATGTCTTTGGGATTAATCTTTGCCTTTTCTAATTTTTCTAATTCTTCTTATTTTTTTTTCTCTTCTTCCTTCTTCTTAATCAATTCTTTTTGTTAAATCAGTTTTTACTATTGTTCTTTCTCCAATTTCAATTCCTTTGGATCGTATTATTTCCAAATGGATGGCTAATTATTATGTAATCTTTTACTTGATCTTTATCTTTATCCTCTATCTAAATTCCTAACTCAAATAATTATTCGTCTCTCAATTTATCACATAGTTAAAACAATTGCTATTTATTCTTTTCTTAAGAAGCAGCCAAGACCTATTATTAAAATTGGTTGATGTTATCCACAATTAAATTTGACAAGTTCTTCTCATACTAGAAATGCTTCTAAGTGACAATATTTGAAATAGCTTCAAACTCCCCCTTTCTGGCAGCCAATTTCACTTGATCTCTAATGGAGCATACTTCAGCCATTATTGACTTGATGTCAATTGAATTATTATTTAAGGTTAAGTAATTGAGTCCTAGTAACTAAAATTATTAACAAATATATATATACTCCCAAAATAAAATGGACATATTGAACAACGCTTTGAACTAGTGGAGCTCTGACTGTTTTGCCTGCGATTTGTGCATTAACTTAGTTAATTAGTTTGTCAATTGCTTCTATAACAGTTGGAAAATCGAAATTCTTAAGTAAAGCTGCATGAACAATTTATTTAGTATTTCTAAGTGAATTGCTGATTTAAAAGTCATTTTATGTCCACTTCTAAGGACCTGTGACTTATGATTCTCTCAAATAGATCTTGGTATTTTGGAAGAATTCTTGATAAGCCTTGTCTTTTGAAATAGCTTATTCAACTTGCTCTTCAGAATAGTTCATCACAGCATCGTATTAATGGATTGCAAAATTTAATCTGACCTATCGAGGAGTGTATCTCTTGAGGACTTCGTCAATGGTAAGGAAATTCTTAAGAGACTTGGACATCTTACGATCAGCTATATTAAGATGACCAAGATGAATAAAGTAATTGATCCATTGATCGCAATTGAAACATGCTTCAGCTTGTGCAAGAGAGTTATCATGATGAGGGAATATCAGATCAATGCCACCTGCATGTAAATCAATAGGATTTCCCAAAATGGCACTAGCCATGACTGAGCATTCAATGTGCCATCCTGGTCTACCTTCTCCCCATGGACTAGGCCATTTGGGTTCCTCTGGTTTGCTGGCTTTCCATAAAGCAAAGTCATTGGGACTTCTTTTTTCTTATTATTTGTTAACCTATGATTCTCCTTCACCCTCTTATAATAAATCAACATTCATCTCTGGTCTCATTTTAGGATAAGTGTGCTACAATATAAAATGAAATGATATACTCCATCAGCCAAATATTTCTGAACATCGAAATACACACTTCCATTACTGTCATAAGCATACCCATTAGCAATAATCTTTTCAATGAATGTCACAATTTCTGGCACATAATCACTAACTCTAGTTATAACATCAGGCAATTCTATATTGAGTGCTTCCATGGCCGAAAAGAAGTCCTTCTCCCAAACCCTTGTGAATTCAAGAAAGTCTTATTTGGCTAATTTCGCTCCGTTAATAATCTTATCATCTATGTCTGTGATATTCATAACACTCAATAGATCATAATTAAAGTAATCTCTTAATGTTCTTCTTATTACATCGATTCCCAAATATGTTCTAAAAACTATCAATTATATGATTACCTTGCATGACCCAAATGGGAGTTGCTATAGACTGTGGGACCACAATAATAAAAGCTTGCATTTAAAACCTATATCATACTTCACTTATCTGCCATTTATTGGAATGAATGGGACCAATTCACTTCCCTTCAAAGAATTAGCTAATTTCAAGCCGGTTACGTAAGAGTCTTCTTTAATTGATGGCTGTTTATAGTGAGCAAATAAATCTTTTTATTGTTGCATAAATTAATTAATGGTTCTTGTTGCTAATTTAATCATTTATGAAAGAATAAAATTCATTTAAACCACATTATACTGATTTAATATAAAAATCAATATATTAAATTCCTAACTTCATAATTTTTTAATTTAATAAAGTTACACATTCCATTTCCAATTAATACGCTATAAAACTAATAAATAATAAGTCATTCGATTTATGAATATTAATCCACCAAACGATAAGAAAAATAAATAATCATTATTAATTATAATGGACATAGAATTACTCACCATTTAACAAGATGGCTTCTCTACAGCTTTTTAATAAAGAAATCAAAAATCAAGCATGGAAATCCTAATAAAATAGAGCAATTACATATGCCATTCAATATGCATCTATCAAATCATGAAGTTTGTTTTATTCTTAGCATGTTACCAACATACTCTAGCATCTCCTCTGCGCAATGCTATTTTTTTCACTTTCATGCATGATGTTATTACCTTCCTCTTCTACATGATTCTTGAGTAACAACTTTTGTACATTAAATTAGTGCATTGGCCAACAAATTTAGTTACTAAGAACTTTTTAAAGAAGAAGATTAAGTTTTAAACATTTTTGAATTGAATCACAGCTTAATTTTTTTGACTCTTTAGGAACTTCTTTCATTTTTTAGACCTATGAATGGAATAGTTCTTCTCTATAAGATCTAATAAAAGATGTTTAAGTATCCTCTAACCATAATCAGAATACTGTATTACTTCACTTCAGCTTATTACTTCATTTAATTGTCAAATAGTCCTCAAGAATAGAGTTTCCTAATAATGGAACAAATCCTAGAATTGATTATATCCTGGGTTACAACATTAATTATAATGATTTCTATTGGAGTCATTTTAGTTATTAACATTACTTTAGGAAAGTAGATTGGATTTAGATTCTAAAATAGATTATAACAAAGTATATCAAATAAATTTACTGAAATAAAGTTTTAGGATTTAAATTAATCTATCAAGGCTTGTAATTTAGATTGGTATTATTGCAACTCAATTTTAGCCCTATTTGTTATGAATAAATTAATGATGCTGATACAATTATCCAATTACCTTGTCATTAAAAACATTTATTTCATTCATAATGTTGCAAACAATGGTTATTCCAAGATCTTCGATGTCCCCTCTGTAGAAATGAACTTGAATGTAATGCAAAAACTAATATTCAAACAGAGCTTGAAACTTCATGATTAATATATTTTATAACTTAATATTGATGATAGAGATAAATCTGCAAAAAGGAATCTATTGTGATTAAATTATTCTTTGTCTACATCACTAAGAAATTATATGTTGATCCATTTCATACTAAAAACTGTTTTGATAAATTAATTATAATTTAATCATTTTTTTCTTTACGAGTCTATAAGAGTGATGGACTTTTTATATGGAATTGACAACTTTTCTTATGGTTTCTGAATTGTATTAGAACTTCTCTAAGTTTCAATAGGATCTGCTGTTGGCTTTATAAAGATTTTAGGTCTCAGTAACCAAATTTTGTAAACCCAATTGAAACACTAATCCAATGTGGGTTGATCTTAAGATTTCTAATTCTTGTATTTTAGATTGACAAATTACCATACCTAATTATAAAATGAATTATTACAAGAAAACTGTCCATGTTTAAGAATTATTCTTATTAATCCCAACGAGATTCAATTTTCATAGTTCCTTATTACCATAAATAGCAGCAACTCATCCATTTACTATACTCCTTTTCTGCGTAGAATTGAATAGCGATATACATTATCTTGCTAAGTTTTATGGTTGTTGTACTAACTTGGAGAATTTACTCGTACAATTGTTAACCCAATGTCACTTCAGATCTAAATAAAACATTATCATTATACCCTGCAATTGGAATTTCTTAGGTCAAATCTATATTGTGACCAACACTTTTCTCCTAATTTAAAATAATACTTGTCCTTTTATTAACTGTTGCATTTTGAGATTGATCGAAGTGTTTGTATTAATTTTCAATGGCTCTGCATAATTTAATGGCTTCCAGAATCACAACATGGCTAACTGGGTTTGATTTACCTATTCCCAATATTAATTTTGTGATATTGATTATATCATCATCAGTAGTTTTGATTAGATCTTTAAGAAAGTGTGCTTTGTTGAAATCGATTTCTATGAATTGCATAAACAATTCTGGCCCTGACATGTTGGGATTTGAATGTATATATTACACTAAGAAGGATAAAAAATCACTAGGGGTTGTTTTCTAGTCTTTGGCTCTAATTTATAAGAGGAATATAATAGGATTAACCAGCAAATAATCATCATTAAACCCTGGATAATCTAATAGATTTAATTCTTCATATGTGAATTCAGTGAAGGATTTTTAATCTTTTCTCTTCAGAAGACTTGCCAGATTTTTAACAGAAGTGCTAACTTATTTTTGCTAATCATTCATATTTTTTTAAAAGACATTGAATTGAAAATCCATTTCTTTTAAATCCAAATTAATTTTTCTAATTTCTCCTTCTGCATTCTCTAAATTTTTTAACTCCTCTAGTTTTGTTTCCAATTCAGAATACATTTGAAGCCATTTCAGATTCTCTTCTTTTAGATGTAAGTTCTTTTTCTACTCTACTGCTACTCTTAATTGATGTCCTTTTACTTTTTGAATGTATTTCTCTCTTAACGCATCCAAACTGAACTAGCAATCCTTTAATTATGATTCTACTGCTCCTACTTGAATATCCAACAAGGCTTTGTACCTCGTTTAGGACCATTGAGTATTAAGATCAAGGAGTACTACCCAAAATTTCCATAACTATTCAATGAATACTGCTAGAGTTTTATCATCGATAATTTTGATCAATGTAGTTATAAAGTCATCCATAATATTTATTGCCTTGATGAAAAAATCAAATCTAAAATTGTCTGTAATGTTCCTTTCCTTCTTCTCCTTAATGCCAATTTAATCTTTATCAGTCAAGGCTTCATATAAAAACAATTCCTAAATTACATTTTTATCGAGATTTATCAGTGTTTCATACATTTTAAAGAGCAAATTAGGATGCTTGTCATAAAGACTCATTCCGTGACTCAATTGTTATGTTTCATAAAAGTTGATATTGAGATGATTGATTACAGTAGGAGCCACTAATTTGGCCTCCTTCACAATTTTGTCATGATTGTTGGACATAAAGGACTCCTCTATGTACCTCTAATAGATTTGCAAGGGTATTTTGGATTGTGTTTGATTTTCAATGGTTCTACTAGTATTAGTATAGCATTTTCTAGATGAGGATCCAATTTAAGCACTTTTAATCCTTTGACTGGTTTCTGTGTTTATACGAAGGGCAGGCTTTTTGTTTTTGTAAACTCTCTCTGTGTACTAACTTGCTAAATTGGTGCTCAATGAATAAGCTGATTTTGCAGATTTCATTATATTATTTTTAAAATAAATATTAAGTCACACCCAATAAGTGCATGCATTGTACTTTTGGACAGAAATAGAGACATCCACAAATAGTCTCAAAGCTAACTAGATACCATATAAATTATTTTATAATATTAATAAAGTATTTATAATTAAAATGAACCCAAAAATGTCAATGGTATTACCGTTGCCGCAACTGAAACCTGAAAACAATGATGAATACGAAAATAGAATTACTTTAAGATTGTACATAGAGAAGCTGTTAAATCAAAAAGTTGGGAGGTATGATTGATGTAAAATAGATATCTGGAGATAATTTCAGGTATTGCAAGTTTGGCTAGTGTAGGAATATATATAGTTTCAACGTATTTTGATTCAGTGGAGTGGCTAGCTACTTTGGACATTGTGGTTTGTTCTTTATATTTGACTGAGTACTTATTGAAATTGTTTGCTGCTCAACACAGATTCCAATACATATTTTCTGACTTTGCTATAATTGAGTTGCTGACTTTGTTTCCTCTTTTTACCATTCAATCAGTGGGAAATTGGAGTTATTTGTAAAGACTAATAAACATATCTCGAATTTTGCGAGTATTTCGAGTAGTGAGAATGATCAACAAACTGCAACAGCTATCGGACATTGAGTATGGAGGAGTGACTAGATAAATATATGTAATATTTTCAACTGTTACGACAATAATTATTGTAACTGCTGGAGTGTTGTACGCATTCGAATTTCCGAAGAGACAAGATCTAATAGCGAGTGATCCAAATAAAGGGTGTTCAAATCAGATCGACAAATGCCATTTCCATGAAATGATATACTTCACAATAGTGACACTATCTACAGTGGGTTATGGTGATGTAATTCCTTATAGTGAAGAAGGAAGAGTGTGTGTTATAGTGCTGATTATTATCGTGCTCGTGGTGATCCCTAAACAGATGAACGAATTGATTAGACTAATGGGATTGCAGAGTGTTTATGCCAGATCATTTTATAAGCCTAATCACGAGATTCCTCACATAATCATTTGTAGTTATGTGAGTGTGCCTTCTTTGAAGAATTTCTGCAATGAATTGTTCCATCAAGATCATGGAGGATAGGACAAAAATGCCATCATTTTGAAACCCTCAATACCCAATACAGAAATGGAGGACTTCTTGCATAATGAGCGATACGAGATGTTCCTCATTTATTTGTAAGGAAATCCCATGGTAGAGAGAGATTTGAGAAGAGCTGCTGTTACTTAGGCCAAGGCTTGTGTTATCCTAACCAATAAATAAATTGTTGATAGTCATTCTGCTGATCACAAGAATATTCTCATTGGATTGTTGATAAAGAAATATGTGAATCATTTGACTGGCTGCAATATTAGATTATGTATGCAATTGATCAAACCAGAGAGTAAGATGCATTACAAACAATCCTTGGGTGTTAAAATGATAACTGATTAGATCATAGTGGTCGAAGAATTCAAGATGAATTTGCTGGCCAAATCTTGCTTTTGTCCTGGCATTATTAGTTTACTAGGTAATTTAGTTACATCTGCAGGGGAACAAAAGGAGAGCTTGGATTCCGAATGGTTGACTCAATACACTGACGGAATGGGTCATGAAATATATCGGACTGATTTGAGTTTCAAATTTCAAGGAAAAACATTTAGTGAAGTAGCAGCCATCGTTTACAATGAATTCTCTGGCATACTCTTTGGATTGGAATTAGACTTTGAAAAGTAACCCATTATCAGACTCAACCCTGGAGTGTACATCATAACAAATACAAAAAAAGTTCATGCGTATATTATCTGTCAAGATAAGAAAGTTGCAGATCTAGTTGCCACCTATGACATGACCACTGAAGAAATTGCCAATTATCATTTCAACCTCTAACAAAACGCCTCTGACAAAGACAACCTTAATGAAGAGGAGGATAAAACTGAAGATCCCTTATTGTCTGGCAAGGATCAACTTGATGAACAAGATATCACAGAGAAAGATTATCTCCTCCTCAATGAACCTGTTTCTTTGATGGATGCAACTTCAATCTTCCTCTTGGAATAACCTGAGATCAACAATCATATTGTCGTTTGTGGCATCCACCCCTCCATCTATTACTTTTTGCTTCCCTTGCGAGCCAAGTATTTAAAGGAAATTCAGTATGTCGTCATCTTAGCACCTGAAAAACCTACAGAAATTTGGGAATAAATCAATCGATTCCCAAAAGTCAAATTCGTTCAGGGATCTCCACTTATCTCTGAGGATTTATAAAGAGCCAGCATCCATTGTGCAGACAAGGCTGTAATATTTGCTCAGAGTTCTGATGCCAACAAAACTGAGAGTGAGGATTTCTTAGACTAAATGCATGATGCTGAGAGCATCTTCATTTACAAGGCCATTAAAAAGATTAACCCCTCCATTTAGATCATGATTGAATTAGTCTCCAGTTCCAACATCTAATTCCTCCTTGACAAAGATTACAAATTCCAAAATGATTTCAAATATGAATTGGTAAGTTGTTTATGCTAATTAGACTCCTCTACAAGCCTCGGGAGAAGTCTACATTTCTGCCATGATTGACACTCTCACTTGCCAAGCTTATTACAATCCACATATTGTCACCATACTGTAATAAATTCTCACTGGCATGAGATCGTCTAATCCTTTAATCCAAACCATCTGCGATGATTTAGACATCAAGGATTCAAATCTCTATCAAGTCCCCGTTCCTGAAGACTATCTAGTAAATCTTCGTTCCTATTTAGAATAAAACCTTCGGTGAACTCTTCAATTATTTGTCCATCGAGAGACACTTGATTCCTTTGGGTCTTTATAGATTGGCTAAGGCTCTCGATAATAAGCATCCTTATGTTTATACGAATCCTCCAGCCGAGACCACTCTCACTCCCAGAGACAAGGTCTTTGTTTTAGCTCATTAATTACCTGCAGATTTGAGTGGAATACCCTTTGACGTTAATTCTGATCCCAAACAACTCAATACTAAAGAGGTCGAAAATAATAAGGCCTTGAACTTTCTCTTAGAAAAGCTGAAACAATAAACCTCCTCTTAAAATGGCGTTAATAGGGTAGGTGGGTATTTATAGCATTAAATAATTAGCTAAATAAAAAAATGACAAGACTGTCATATTTTAAGGTTAATAAATCAAGTAGACGAGAAATATCGAGTCCGAGAACATGAATCTAAGTAATCAATAATCCTATCATAATAAGATTTGGCATCTCTACATGTATTGGACCAAGTGAATGAATAAATTTCTATAGTTAAAGAATAAATTAATGATATTAAAAACAGCTTGCTCTAGAAGGAAGATGAGATAGTGGAAAAGTGTAGAAGAGCGATCCGCTATGAATTAGGAACAGTAATTTAATAATAGTGAATACGTTTTTTATTATATAAATTTATATAATTTATAAAGTATTATGTTGAAATATGTAAAATTACCAAATGTAATTATACATATACTAAAAAAAGGAAATTATTAACTATCATTGGATTCATTTACTCATCTTATTGTTTTATGAATTTCTTCAATTTGACGTTAATAGATATAATCCAAAACTAATATTGTTTTATTTTTAACCAAACATTTATTAATAATTATAATCGAAAAATACATCTAATTATTCCGATGTTTCATCTCTCCTTTTCCTAAAACCTTTACTCTTGTAAGTAGATTATGAGAAGGACAGGTGGTTTATCGATACTTTTTAACCATCCTTTGAGCTCTTACGCCATAAATGATGTCTTTATTTTTTTATTCTAAAAATATCAGCATAATGTTATCATTACTAGAAATAGGTTATTTTTAATTTCAGACAAGACCTCAAACAGTTGGGAAAAAAGTATTTTTCAATTATTTTCTAAATATTTATGTATTAAAGTTTATATTGAGATAAACTGGATTTTATCGTTTTTTAAGGATTGAATTTCTAAAAATATAACATTAATATTTTTATGAAAAACCAGACCTTGATCTTAGTTTTATTAGTGTGTGCTGCCGTCTAGGTTGTTGGAGAACCGGTTGCCGTTGCCTAATCCTTTGTAGCAAATGACTTTTCAGATGCAGATGGTATAAAATTAAATATAAATTAAATAGGTTGGACAGTCGCTGGAGCACCAGCTCATGTTACAGAATGCAGTGGTGTGAAGATGTTTGGAGGTTTTGGAAAGTTTGGTGCCAGAGCTGTTGCAAGTAAGGTCTTTGAACTTCCACCCCATTCATTAATTAATTTAAAACTTTAATTTTGGAAGTATGATACATATAAATTAACATAATAGGATTGATTCTTGGGACAATGAGGAAGCCTATGTTTTCGTCGATGA
This sequence comes from Paramecium tetraurelia, assembly GCF_000165425.1. Classification (NCBI taxonomy): domain Eukaryota; phylum Ciliophora; class Oligohymenophorea; order Peniculida; family Parameciidae; genus Paramecium; species Paramecium tetraurelia. The sequence goes on from NW_001799027.1 coordinate 95,494, forward strand.
CTAATTAGCATGGTCAAGAAAGTTCTAATACAATGAAGGTGAGGGCCAAAAATGTGGACAAGGAGGTGACTGGAAGGAAATGATTGTTAATCTTAACTTGAACATCAAGCACACTGGTCCAACAGCAGTTGTTGTCATCACATCCAACCTGAATGAGGCTGCCGATAATGTAAGATACACTTATAATTATTTTAGGAATCATGGTCTTTTAGAGACTTTGTATTATCTGTGGAGAAATGCCCAAATGGCTGTGCTGCCTGTTAAGTGGATGATAAAGCAGAGAACTGTAATTTCTGGTAATCATTCACTTCCAGTTGGACAGAATTAAATTCTAATAAACTTGGAGCTGATGGCTGGGATGTTACTGGTGGATTGGCTCATTCTACCTAATGTGGACGTAATTATTGTTAATTATAAATTTAGCCGCTGGAATTTTCGGAGGTTATGATAAAATGATGAGGGGAGCCGTTGTCAGTAAGGTTCATAAGGTCAAACCCCATTACAAGCTCAAGATCAAGGTTCTATGGGCTAAGATTGACTCTTGGGATAATGAGGCTGCTTAAATCAAAATTGATGGAAAGATAGTTTATGAAAGAAGATTCCAATGGTACGAGGGTTACTTTGGTAAGATTTGTGGATGCCCAGTGTTTGAGTGGAAATCAATGTTTGTTAGAACAGAAGTAGATGTAGATCATACTGGTGAACAAGTTAAGGTTGATTTCACTTCAACTCTTGACGAAATCGAAAATGAATCATTTGGTTTGAGAGATTTGTACATCTTCTATGCAGCTTGTGCTGACAACTGTGCTGAATGTACAGGACCAAAAGATTCTGATTGCAAAAGTATTATAATCCATATTATCAAAATAGAATGTGCCAACAATTGGGCTTTGGTTGGAGGCAAATGCTAAGCTTTACCAAACTTTGTTCTATTGGAATAATCTTTCTTGGAAGATAAATTCACAGGAATCAATGGTTGGATCCTTACAAACAACAAGGCCGGAAGAACAGTGGCTGAATGCAATGGTAAATCAATGGTCGGAGGTTTTGATATTATGGGTATTGGTGCTAATGCCAAGAAAACATTTGAGATCCCACCACACAAGAGACTTAGATTACAATCAACAATCTATAAGATTGACTCCTGGGATGGAGAATTCATGATTATCAAGGTCGACGGAACAGAAGTATGGAAGACATCTTGGAATCTTTAAACTGGAGGTGCCAATATCTGTGGATAAGGTGTTTGGTGGGATGGTTTCACTAACGTTGATGAAATCTTTAATCATCAAGCTCCAAAGGCTGAAATCATGTTCACATCCACTTTGGATCAAGATGCCATCGATGGTAATACTACATTTATTAATATTTAGAATCATGGGGTTTCAGAGACTTCAAATTATGGTATGAACCAAAGGAAGCATGTGCAATCTTCTACAGTGAATGCGATTTTAAGGGTGCTTCATTTGAATTTTGTTCTAAATCACCAAACTTCTAGAATGACAACATTCCTCCTTAAATTAGATCCATCAAGATTCCACCTTAAGGAAGAGTTACCTTATATGAGAGCACCGATTACAATGGAAAGAAGATCACTTATACCACAGACCAAGCTTGCATCCAAAACTTTGACGTACTTTATTTCTACTATAATATTAGTTTTCATTGATTTAAATGAGTGGACACGTCGAAGGTGGATGGATTGAAGTAGAATAATGATCTTAATATATTCATAAGGATCTAATAATAACATAAATTTCAAAATATATATATTTAGCAATATCATTTAATTTGCGACAATAATCCAAATTATTCAAATAACTTATCGCAATAATAGAATTGGTGGCCAAAAAGTTCTGACAAAAATTAATCAATAGCTTTCATTTGTTTCTTCACTGTTTCATGATCCTGCAGAGAAACCCTTAGATTTCTTTCCTATTATATAATTTTAGTAGCCTCCTTTATTTCATCAATTGTTCTTTTGCATTCCGAGACAAAGGATCTTTTCTCTGTCTGGATTGTAAATCTTAAACTAAAGTAAATTATTCCTGCAAAAGCATCTGATGTTTCAGAACTTAAGCACTCTACCTTAATTTATTTTATCTGTAGGAAATACTCTTTCTAAGCAGTATTCATAAACTTATTGCTGTTTCTTTAGACTCTCGTTTCTTCTTCGATCTTTTTAACCAGTCCATATTTATTAATGATTGATTCAGGAACATTGAAAAACTCTAATATCTCTTTTCTCATAAGGATGGGGTTCTGACTCATACCATCCAACCATTGTTGAATATAAAAGAATTTCTTTTCAATTTCAGCATCTCCATAAGTTGGTTTAGGTAAATGTCCATTCGCTATTTGGTATAAGTCTTAATATTGACAATTTTCGACCCATTGATCATTCTTAACCTTAATGGTAATTGGAATCAGAGTTTTATGCTAGTAATTAATTAGTTTTTTCACAACTTATCTTCCAACTGTGAATTGTACTTTTTCCATCTTCTATTAAATATAGACTCCACTCTCACTTTCATCTTCGGATAAAGTGGCAGAACTTAGTTCATCCTTGTATCTTTCGTAATCACTTTTCTTATCATCAAATTAGTCACTATTTTAGGATCTATTATCATCGTTTTTATCTTAAAATTCTTCAAAACTTTTGATTCTCTTAATCATCCTATTTCTTTTGGCAATAAGACCTTCATCTTTTTATTTCTTCTTTTTCTGCTACTTTTTCTTATTCAATTCTTATTGAATTTATTAAGGAATCACAATCAGTTTTTCAGGATATTGATTATCTTCAACATAAGCAAAATTTTGAGGAGTAGATTGTTCCTTTAATGGACTGTCCGCTCCTAATTTATCGATGCCAACAATTTCAATGACTTATTGCTATTATGCTCGAATTTTAGGTTAATTACAATTTGAGGATTGGTAATCATAATATTTGGTTTCTTCCTTATTAATTTTATCATTTTCATCATCAGAGACAATAACTTGTCTTTGTTCATAATCAAGATCCTATTTAATTTCTCTTTAGGAGAGGGATCTCTTCTCTGAGACTTGACTTCGACGATGCAAGTTGGTTTTAGGTACTTCCTCTTTAAAAGATGGATGTGAGACATCTTCTGATTGGGAATTCTCCTCCATTATGATTTAGGATGATCTAACCTTCCTTTTGTTAAGTTATTTGGGTGATTCAACAACTTCAATTTTTTTATCCCAAATTTCATCATCGTCCTTTGAAAATTTGATATCCATTGGTTGAAGATGTTTGGCATCTGATTTGGTAGATTGTCTGGTTTAATTAATTAGGAATTAAGCCACTTAAGATGCTGGATGATGCTATTATTGATGAGTTTGGTGAGTAACTAGTAGTTGATCTTGAAGAGTGGATTCATTCAATTCGTGCAATTCGATTTCTTCTGAATAAGCATTTGGTTGGAATCTGAACAAGATCAAGTATTACACAATGAAACTATCTTATTATTCGAAGAATTCACAAAAAGGGTCTATGTTAGGGTATTCTAAAATAATTACTATATTCCAACGGATCATCGCCTCTTTGTCTTTGATAAATCACCAGAAGGGATGACAGCACTAAACTAAGGAGATCGAATAATTTGAGTATGGGTTCATTGCAGATTAAATTGAATAGACAAATGAAAGGCAGAAAGGTTAAGAGTGATTCACGATGAAAGATAACTGTGATTCCGAATGAGTAAAATAATCCAATTATTAAGAAGAGACTACATAAAGCAGAGAGTAGATCCTGATGGAAAAGTGCTACAATGAATTCAATTAGTTGCACAATTGCAATTTAAAGTTGAAATCCAATCTTAACTTTTAAAGCAATGGTTTCTGGTTTATTCCTCACTTATTTGTAACCCTTGATTTTCATTTAAGCATAACCAGCATATACAAGAGGGAATAGTCCAATAGCAAATTAATCCATATTAATTAATAAAGTAATATTATATCACTGTGCAAATGTCACCAATTTATCAGGATGACTAGGTTGCTGTTCTGATTGCGAGATTTCAATTGATTAGCCATCTAGAGTGGCGTTGCTTTCTTTTTTTGTTTGTGTCATTTCAGAATAACGCACTCTCTAATGTAATCTCCTATTCTCTCTTTGGATGAGCATGATGATGGCAATTACCAATAGAACAATAATCACAAAAACACCTATAAAGACATATATAGCTGAGGATTATGTGTGATGATTTTACCTGGTCGTATTGGTTGAGTTCATCAATGAATAATAATTTAATTATTTAATCTTATTTTCAAATTATTAATTGTTTTCATTCTATTCCTTTCCTTAAATGAGACAATCTAATTATAACATTACTAAGTAAATGTTTAATAAAATTATTTCATTTATTTTATGAGCAACAAATCTGTCACTTAATCTGAAAGAGTAAATGGTGAATCTGCATTTAAAACTTAAATTACTACCAAATACAAACTCACTTTTATCTTTTATGACATAAACATAGAGAACAGAAAACTTATAATGTCAGGCTATATTAAGAAGAAATTGCTGGATAGGAGTATCCACTCTCTATACAGTTACAAGAAGTAGAAAAATAATTACCCTACTCTGAAAGTGATAGTATTCAAGAAACCCTCCTTTGATCCTTTTGATCATACTGATTATATTTAGTTTAAAAAATGAAAAATAATTTTGTCAAAGAATGTAAGGATAAATTAGATAATTATTTTGAAACAATACCAGATACGAAAGGAGACTTTTAAATATATATCACAGAAAAGATTAGATTTACTTTAAACATAAATGTCCCTCTTAGATACAAATTGAAATCCGAAATTTACTGAAATGAGACATTATAATTAGATCCTATAAATGAATCAATAATAAATTAAACGTGCCAATGAGAATAAACAAAATGAAAATAGAATAAGAGAACCGAAGAGAACCGAAGAGAATCGAAGATGAATAAGGTTTTGAAAGAATAAAGTGCTTTTATAAATTTTGAGTGATTTGAAAGAATATGGATAATATATTATCCAATAGATATTTCAATTAAGGAATTAGTATTTTCATGATTACATCAAATATCTATAAAGGGAATTATTGAGAAAAAGGATCTCATCATAAGTAAGGCTATGTAAGTTCCAGAATACTTGAATTCATCTGTTATTAGCAATGCTGGATCTCAAATTCAAACTAAATCTAAACATGTCTTTTTCTAGTGCATTCTCAAGCTAACAACTACCCTCTCTTTAAAAAGTATTATAATGAATGAACTCAAATTTTTATATTAATTGCCTTTCCCTTAAATTCAGGAGTATGACTTATAACCAGGTGAACAAATCAAGAAGCCATCCACCAATCAGATATAAAAGATTTTGAATCTTTAAAGATTAATCAAATTGAATGAGAAAATTGTATTCACATTCAGAATAGTCAGTGAACCTTCATTATTACATTTATTTGATTCTAATGGTTGTACATTATTACATTCAGCAGCTCTAAATGAGAGAAATGGAACTTTTAAGATTTTATTGATAAAACGAATTGATTATAAGAAGACATATAACGAAGGGAGAACTATTTTGGATATAGCAATTAAATAAAAAAATCAAATATTAATAGATTACATTTATCAAATTAAGAGGAAAGGACTTAAAGAATTGCATTCAAATAATTAAATCATTCTCAATCGAATATCATAAAATTTAAAAATAATATATTTGTAAGTAGAACCATTAGAATCTACTTGAATATTTCAACAATTTTAGTAGGCTTTAAACTACTTAATAATTTAATTTAAAAGGAGCAGCAGTTAAGTTGATCAGTATTTTTCGATGGTAGATCGGAAAAGTTATATCAATTAATTTAAGCCTATAAAAATCGTTACAGATTTTATTTATAATTATTTAATTTTATAATTTTTTCAATCAGAGACTATAAACTACTCATATTCTTCGATTAACTAATGAACATAGTTCAAAATTTTGTATTCTTCTAAAGCAATTTTGAAACATTAGGCAAAGTCATAGTACTGTAAGGAGGTGATTTTGAATCTTTTGTGGATGATTTACAAGTCTTGTTTCTTGAAAAACCTAACTCCATAGAGAAGTAGATTTAATTTGCAAAGGATGCTTTGACTCATTTCTGCTTCTTCAGTTTCATAGATTTTATTTAAGTGTCGTTAAACAAATTCATATTCCAAAATGGAGACTAATTTTGGAATCAGATAGTCTTGACCTAAACTTAAAATTTGTTGTTCTCTTGTTTCCCCTAAGATTATTGGTTTGATCTCATCCCAGTCTTCTATGAAATCTTATAATACTAAACTATCATCAGTCAAATTTCTTACAGATTCAACTGCCTTTTATTTGAACTTATCAAAAACCTTTTCATTAATGATAGCTTTCTTTTAATGAATTAAGTGTAAGTCTTCCCTTGTGATAGCCTTGATGTTGTAACGAAAAAAGTAGTGAAATATATTACAGCAATGTGCAACAAAACGTTATCTGCCTCTACGATGAATCAATTCAGATAACATTGCATCTTATGCACAACTATTTACAAAGGTTTCAATAAATAAATTAAATCCCAACTAATTAATATAATATTGGAGATCATTTTTATTTATGATTGCATATTTATAAATGTCCATTCTTCTTAGGAGTTACCTGATATTCTTCCACGGTATACCAGTTTTCTGTAAGGTTAATGATAGGTAGTATTTGAAATTAGTAAGTTATACATTTGTCAAGCCATATTTTACATGCCTTTCTCTAAGTACTTCACATGAATAATTTGGAGAATCCAGATGATAAATTAATTGAAAGAAGAGTCTAGCAAATTTCAACTCTTAAGTGGGCACATCAATATTTTCAAAATACGGAGCTAATGTGACATCTGATAATATCTTTTTGTACATTGATTTTGTGATAGCTTTGATGCCATCTTCACCTCCGTAAATCTCGAATTCTAATACTTCATTAAGGATATAAGGTCGAATATTTTCAATACGTTCGCAGCAATGGAACATCTTTTCAGTTGAGATATTTAAAAGCATGTACTTATTTAAAAAATGGTATTTGAACTTGAAAAAGTGAGCATTAGTTAACTGCATGCCTTAATGAATTACTCTTAAACGAGTCAAGTCTAAAAACATTTCCTGATCATATGCAGTTGCTAAAAGATTTCGAAATACTTATTTGACTCCAGGATAGTTTTTATTTGGAAACTTTACACTTAAGATATTATCTCTTCTTGTGATATCTAAATATATTTGATCCACTTCATAATTCAATAATTCATCTGTTCCTTATGGTTTCGGAGCGACTTTTCTCTTTCGAGATAATTCCATCAAATATCCTTAAATAAGTTAATCTTATGATTTCAGTGGGACCAATTATTATTAACTATGAAACCTTGATGATTTTTGAATAACACTATTGAATAATTCAGAATTTCTAATTAAACATGAATTCTTTTCCTTTTATCTCCATCTATTCTTACGAAACAACACTAGACCTGACATATTGTTTTTTTCACTCTCCAAGGTTTTGAATCGCAAACTCAGTGGAGGATCAATGTGAGTCACTTTAGAATTAGTGATGGCGTAACTAAAATTTTATTCAATTTAAATTGAATTCCCTTGTGGTTGATATTTGGTTAATAGAAACATAGGATTCAGTTTTGTTGACTTTTTTTTTTCTGGCAACTTTTTTCTGATAGCATACGTTTCCAAGAAATCTTTAAATGATTTCTGAGTGTCTGATATCATAAAAAAAAATAAAAATATAAATCAATCGAAAACAATATGTTTCTTGTAGTCATCAATAACATCCAGAACCCATTATAATTTAGATGGTTCATCCTGCATTACAATCTTCATGGCCTAAAATAAATGATTAATTTAAAACTTATTAGAATTCAAAATAGGTTTATTCTCGAATCCGCAATCTCTTGTGGAGAACTTCGATGTCAGTGCGTTTGTAGAAGTGCATTCCATACAGAATCAAATTTAACTTGCATTTCAAATTAGGGCAAACCCGAGTTTCATTATCCTTTGATAAGATGATAATCATATTACTTCAAACACTTTGTAAAGAAGTGGTCTTTACATAATCTCATTCTCTAGTTTGTATGCGATGCGATTAACTACACCTTACCCTCCAAATGATTTAATAATAGTCTTTTTAGGTCTATTCATTAGGATGGGTGTAATTTCTTCCCAATCCTCTTCGAAATCGCTTAATAAAATTGGATCATTAGTTACTTTGCTTACAGCTTGCATTGCCTTTTCCTTGAACTTCTTATAGACCTTTTCAGAAATGATGGTCTTGTTTCTATGAATAGACTCTATATCATCATCCGTGATTGATTTGACATTATCTCTGAAGAAATAGTGAAACACATTTTCACAATGAGCAGTAAATCGTTACTTGCCTCTCTTCTATACTAAATCAAAGAGAATAGGCTCACTCGAACAGAGACGCACAAAACTATCAATAAATTCTCTATATCCTCCTGGACTGTTATTAATGCATTCTTACAGTGAGGGCTTATTCAATATGGCAAACTTATAAGTATCCATCTTTCTAAGTAATACTCTGAGGTGTTTGAATCCGATGCCAACCTTTTGTAAAGTTGTGGATAGATAGAATTTGAAATTAGCCAATTGAACATGGGTCAATTTATATTTGACATGCCTTTCTCTGAGTACTTCAAGAGTGTAGTTCGGAGATTCAGTATGATCGATCAATTAGGCAAACAGTTTAGCAAATTTAACAGCCTACTCTTCCAACTCTATGGCCTTGAAATAGGGACTTAATGTGTAATCTTTGAATATCTTTTCATACATGTTCTTAGCTATTTCATTGATTCCATATTCTCCACCAAATATTTCAAAATCGCTTCTCTAATTTAGAATCAAAGGCTTAAAATTTTCCAATTTGTAACAACCCTTAAAAAGTAATTCAACCGGTGTCTCCATCTCCATATATTGATTGATGAAAAGATATTTGAATCTAATGAACTATTCTTTCTTTATGAAAAGTGGAGCATGAATACTCCTCATTCTAAATGGGTCAAGTAGTATTTCTTAGGTGTATCCAATTCCTAAAATACTCTTATAAATATCCTTGAGATATTTTAGGTGTTTCCCTTAGTACTTAGTCTTCAGCTAACGGTCTTGGGTGACTCTAAGATAGAGGGATTCAGAATGTTAATCAAGTAATTCATTACTACCATACTATTTGATTTAGGTCTTTATTATCTTTTGGAATTTAGTCTCAAAAAATTTGCTAATGATTTCCGTTTGTGTCTTTAGGGGTTGTTTTAACTCTCGATGATTCTGCAACACTTTAGGTCTTCGAAGAGATACAAGTTACTCATGAACATTTCTCAAACTGTTACTATTGGGGTTCCTGATTTTATGTTATTAGGGAGTGAATTTGAAATGAACAGGAGTGTTAGGCAGTACGATTTCACAAATCTGGGAATCACTAATCATAGGTAAATGAAAAAGTGTCTGAGTAGGAGATAGCTCTGGAATTTTAAAACTCTTTTACTTATTTCCAAAGTCTTAAGTTGTCACTTGAGTTTGTATGTCGTGTTTAATGATGAACTGATTGGTTGGTTCTTAGCGTAGGAGACTGCTTAGTTGTTTTTCGCATCTGGATTTCTTAGAATTTTTGGGTGAGACTTGGAGAGTAGACAATCGTCCTGTTAATTGGAACTTTTGATCTTCTTTGATTTGTTGCTATTGTATGAAATCTCTAAAGGTCATGCTTTTGGAATCATTTTTCAAATGTTCAGTTGGGTATTTGAAAGGGCATCCCAAGGATGAGGTTACATTACTCATAATTATAAAAATTATATTTATCCTAATATTTGGAGACATTGTTAACCAACTAAATCTAATTGTAAGATCAAAATGATTATGAATTATTATATTGCGTATAAAAATGCATTGATTATATTCAATGATTATTTTGATTTTGGTGGCCTTTCTCAATATATGCAATGGCCAACTTAAATGCAAGGACTCACACAATTTAACTGTCTAAATGGAACTCACAATCTTGATCCCTAACTACGACTGTATTCTCAATACTACTGAAGAAGCCTTGGTTAATATGACATCGTAGAATGCAAGTTTAGTTATCACAGGAGAAAAGCTGCAACTTAATGAGAATGTCCACTTTGAAGGATTCTCTGCTGTCCAATTTTTGGAGTTAGAAGTAAACACAAATACACATTCATTAATCTCCGATTCTCCAATCTTATTGAAGAAGGTCACACTTCTGAAGCACTGTCGTTTCCTTGCTACACACATCAAAATTGAAAATAGCACGATTACTTAGAACGTGTTCAGAAATAGACAAATGTTTTCTTCGCCCGTTGTGATTAACGGGTTATTCATCAAGGACTCCTCCCTCTTCCAAAGTTCAATCACTAATCATTACTTAGAACTATAAAACCTTTTTCTGGAATCAGTCCACATTATTAACTCAACGTTAGGAAGTGTAGATTGCATTAATTAAATTGCCATTTAAAATTCATTTATAGCATCTAGTGAATTTTTAAACTGCAACATAATTTAAGAATTCTAATTGTATAACACCTTTATCATATTGTCCACCTTGATAAGAGCATCAGGAAGTGTCCATATTTCTATTAGAAATGTCTCACTTAGCAAGGCCACTTTGTTTATATTGGATAATGAAAATTAAGTCCAAATGAAAAACATCAATTTTTCAGAAATAACCTCCGATACCTCATTAATTACTGTCAACAGTCCCTACCTTAACATAACCAATATGATGAATTATCAATTGAAAGTCTAATCGATATTTTAAATAAGTAGCACTGACATGTTTGTTAAGAACATAACTTGTCAGAAACTAGATGGAAGTATATTACTGTCAAATTAAAGTTAAGATCTAACACTCTTAATTAATCAATTTAATTTGATAGAGAGTACTTCTAAAAGATTATTTGACATGAGTGGGTCTTTTCAAATTCGAACTGGGATATTCAAATAAAATAACTGTTCATTAATAAATAGCTTAATAATTCATGAGGTCTGGATCGATTCAATGATATTTCAAGATCTCAACAATTAGCTAATATTATCGGTTTCTGATTCTAATACTCTTCATTTGACAAATTTAACAATCACATCTTGTGAACAAATTATGTTTGCCAAATTTAACACTGTCATTAGTGTAAGTCTACAGAATATTAAATTGAGTAATTGTAAGGAATGTAATTTTTTAGTTTTAAATCAAACAAACACATTTATTAAAGACATCACTATATTGGATGTCTAGAATTTCTTTAGTACTTTAATATTCTCTTGGAATACCAATATTGTATTGAAAAGACTAAACCTTAGAAATATATATTCTAATGCTCAATAAATCGTCACCTTGTTTGAAAGCGAAGTGATTGAACTATCGAATTTAATAGTGAACAATGTAGATTGTCAATATTGTTAAGGAATTATTAAAATTTCTAATTTCCATTCAGCTCAAATTTTAAAATCTAGTTTCTCAAATTTATCCACATCTTAGGGAACATTGAATATTGAAAACACAACTAACTTCACAGCAATAAACAACCAATTTATTAATATAACTGCTATTGATGGATCTAGTTTTTACATTTTCAATTCCTCCATCAAAATATTGCAAAATGAATTCATCAATTTAGCTGCCAAATCAAAAGGAGGAGCCGTTTATCATATTCAAGCATATAATACAACTTACTATATTGAAAACAATAGTGTTTCAAATGTTACATCCACAAAAGGACAACTCACATACTTAGTTACAGAATCAATAACAGCATAAGTTACTGATTTCTATATAGATGGACCTGTGTTCTTTGAGATTTTTAATTAGACCTACAGTCTTAATAGTCTTATAAGAAAATAGGTGTTCTTATCTTTTCAGAATTTTAAAAGCGGAAAGGAAATTAAATTTAATATAAGTATTTTGGACAGTGACAAAAATAAATTGTGTAAATTCCAAGAGAACATCTATTTAAACAATTATTCATACCATTTTGATTAGTATAGATGCAATTATGAAATTACATACTTGTATTATCAACAAGAACCTCAAGATGAATAACTTGTAATAATAATTCTGTTGGAATAATTGAAATTATATAATAACAACCCATTTTCTCTTTAAGTTTTACTGAACTTCACTTAATGTGAAATTGGAGAATAATGGATACGTAATTCATGTCAAAAATGCATCTATGGAACATATAGTTTCGACACCTAGGCTCCCTGCATACAATGTTTACCATAAGCTTAATCTTGTTTAGGAGGAGCCGAGATAGACATAAAACCAGGATATTGGAGACCACATAATCTAACAGCCAGCATTGAGCGATGTAAGCCCTAATTATCAGTGTGTTTGGGTGGCAAAAATAATTTTACTTGTGGTGAAGGGTATTTAGGAGCAATTTGTTAAGATTGTGATTATTACTCGATTAGATGGGAGAAATCGTATGCTAGAAGTCTCTCCAATTATTGTGCCGAGTGCCAATTCAATTTGATCGATCAAATTAAACCAATTCTAGCATTCTTGTGGATTTCAGTAATTCTATACTAATTAATCTTTAGAGTGTCCTCTATTTCTCTGTTTGTGGAGCCTTGAAGATGGCTAGGGCTTAATTGGTTGGACGTTATCTTAGACTTATTGGATTGCACTTTGGCACCAGATCGTCTATGACTATAGATCAAACTGAAGTGTTGCTCAAAATGATTTCTACTTACTTTCAGTTGCTCTCCATTCTATTAGTTCTTAATATCAAGATACCCCAGCCATTTCAATTTCTATCTCAAATCATTGGAAACCCTCTTCAAACCTTTGGATTTCAGATTGAATGCTTACTCATTAAAATGCAATTCTAAATTGAAATCGTGTACCTCAAGTAAATATGGAACCTAATTACTTCAATCATCTTTGTATCTCTTTTTATTTTCACTTATTTCATCTAATCTCTTTGCAAACATTTGGAAAACTCAATCCAAACGATGTTCATAAATAGTTTGATTCAGGTTCTGTTTTATTTCTAAGGGGATTTGATTGAAGGCTTGTTTGAAATCCTCTTTTGTATCAAGGCATCCGGATAATATTATATATAGGCATCCACCCAATATATATGTTATACCCCTGAACATCAAATTTACATAAGAGCCTACATAATACCTGTTTTATTGACTATTGGGTTATTCAAGCCTTTGTTTTACTTCATTAAGCTTAATAGAAATAAGAGCAAACTGTGGACTTGTTAAATTCGATTGCCATACGGCTACCTGTTTATAGAGTACAAGAATCAATACTACTATTGGGAATTCGTTCGATTTATAGTTAAATCATTGTTTTACATCCTTTCTACATTGCTGATTCAAGATTTCAAATTATTATTCCTGTTCGTCATTTTGGTTTTACTCTGTTATTTAGAGTTACTCAACAGGACCCAACCATATTTAGAGTATAAGTTCAATGTTTTAGATAAAGTTTCAACTTAATTAGAAATTGTCAGTTTAATATTAGCTTACATTTAGGATGATAACAATAATTAATACATAGTAGACATTACCAACATTTTAATATCCATAATTAACCTGATTTTCATTCTCTATTTCATTTATAAAATCCTAATAGAGTTGAGTTTAGAATATAAGAAGAAGATCTAAGAGAAATTGATTGCTCTGATTGAAAGGTATCCTTGGTTGGGTAAATGTATCAAGAAACCAGTTCCTTCGACGATGCCAGCGCGTATCAATTATTTATGGAAGAAGGCCAGAATGCATGTTTATAATTTTATTTCTCAAATTGGAAGTACTTCCGATACGAAAAGTCAATCGTCAACTGTTTATCGTAGCCTTGATGTTAGTTAACCGAAATTGCTTTTCACTCTTAAACCGCAACTCATGAAATACTTGTAACATTTTTGTTAAATTTTTAAGGTAATGTCCCCATTCTCATTTGCCAAATTAAGGTTAATAATTAGAAATTTCACAATAGTCTAGCTAAAATGTCTCTGTAAATTAGAGTTAGATTTTGGAGAAACCCTCATAAATTACTGATTAGTCGCTTATTTAGCATAAGCAAGAGTAAAATAACAAAGATGAAGAAAGTTCCTAATTGCAAAGGTAGGCCTCTAATAAAAACATAAAGAAAACCACATCTGTTTTAATTTAACCAAAACTTAAAGTTAAAGTGATAAAAAAACAACGAATTTGATAATTATTCTGTATATAAATTATATATATTATGAAGGCACCAAATCATATCTAAGAATATCCTTATGAAGTAAATGAATTAAGAATTCTCAATTCTCAAAATTATTGTAAATAAACTTATTTAATTATAATTTAATTATGAAAATTTAAACACCAGTGTTGCTCTTATAAGTAATATTAAAAATTTTAATTGTGCTGTTTTTTTGATAATTTCAATTATTGCATCATAAGAGGATTAAATATAGATATTTCAATGAAAAATTATATACAGTTACATCAATTTAGTTTGAAAGGGTACACGTTTTAGTTAGAAATGAAATCTGTTGCGGGAGTCAAGACCTAGAGCTTTGCTTGTTTGGGGGATAAATATGAAAACAATTCAGTTCTTGGATATGAGGATATAAATACTTCGAGGAGAGCTAATCAGATTCATCAGTGAAGAATGGATGAGCTATGCAATCGTAAGCACTATATCTTAATTTGGGATCGAAGTTGAGCATCTAATGCAATAGATCGAGAGCATTTTCGTTTTGGATGTGAGAACTGATTCGAATATTGCCTGCTTGGTTTTACCCAAGGTCTTCATAGATGGGTTTACCGACAAGTAATTTGTGAAATACTGCTCCGGCACTAAAGACATCAATTTTTTCATTGATTCTGGTGGATAGGAAAACCTCTGGTGCAATGTATCCTCCAGTGCCAGCTCTTGAAAAGGGGGATTAATTGATCATGCAGAGACCGAAATCAATAATTCTAATTTTGAGAGGGTTGATAGAGGCAATCATGATATTGTCATATTTAATATCTCTGTGTATGATTTTTAATTAATGCAAGTGATTTAAACCTATGTTTTAGATATATAATAATACCCTCCAAAATCTGTTACATAATCTCTTGGATGATGTGCATAGGCAATTTGTTGTTGTACATTTTCTGAAGGTCGTAGAGTGTGCCTTGAGATAGGTAATCCATGGCGAGGTAGCAATTCAAATCGTCGATGTAATATGAGTTGAAGCCAAGTACATTGGGATGAGGGTGCTTTTGAATGAGTTTAAGTGCTTGTAATTCTTCTGGATTCTATTTTGTATAACTTTGGTTATTTACTTCTTGATGACGAATGAGTTTGAGAACCTGAAACTAGTTTTGTTATTTGGCAAGGATTATCTTAAAAATGATTTGTAAATAATGATACCTAGCATTTCTAGTTGTTTTTAATGTGCTTCACATACTTGAACTCTTTTTCCCAGTCACAAAAAGCCATTAAACCACCTAAAATGTTTTTTAACTAGCTGAGCTGGTCACTGCTTCCACCGAAGGAGTACTTCCTGGTATCATGCTTACAAAGACTGAAGCCCTCGATGGCTTTGGAATGGCTAGAGGAATATGTTTATATCTTACTTAGAGTAATCCCAATTAAGAACATATTGAGTAGTTTAAAAGTCGATTTCCTTTTCAATTTTCTCACTCAGACTCGATTTCTTAAGTCCACTCAATGATAGTTTGTCAGGATAGACAGTTAAAGTAACAGTACATCCGTTTCTAATAATTTATGATAGCTTTGTAGTAAATAAAAAAGACTGAGAACAATTTTTCATTAGTTTAAAATTACATGCAGTTTTACTCTCTATATAATTTTCATATTCGGACATAAAAAATATAAATGAATATGCATCATGGGCATTAAGATTCAATCTTAAACACCTCACTGGCCATAGTAGTAATAAATTCTATTGACATAGAATCAACACCACAATACTTTTGACATCTTGGTAGACGACGAATCCGAACACAAGTTCTGGACAAACAAGAGGAAATATCAATTCAAATGTCTTTTGAGAAGAATAGTCCTCATGCTCTACAACTCTGGTCCCGTTTATTTTACCTACTTGATTGTGAGTCTCTACATTTTTAAATTATTACGCAAGGTTGATACAGACAAGGCGTTTCGATAATAATACATGAAGTAATGTATTTATTTATTGCAATCAAGATAATACGTCTACGACTACATGCTCTGCATTTGCATAGTCTGCATTTACACAATCTTTCTATATGGACTGTTCAATCATTCAGGTAACTCCAACTTCTAAATATGAAAGAATTGTCCGAAGTCAATCGAGAGTACTTTCATTGGGCAGTCAATTGTGTCTTGTTCATCATGTTGTATGCCATATTCATAACGCAAAAGGAATTGGTTAAAATTGAAGAAGTGGAAATCGAGAAAGCAGTAATCACTATTTCAAATTATCGTTTAGCAATAAATTAGGACTCAAAAAGATAAGGAGCAGAGATATGTGTTTTCCTTCAACTTCTCCTTCCTATTCAGTCAGCAAAATTTCTACAACATCGGTCTTGGCAGAGCCCACATGGATTTCATCAAAGCTCAGGATTCCCAGGACAAGGACAATCTTAACACTATTCAATAATTCTCTAAATAAGTCGATCACATCATCGACAAAGAGAATCTAGACCCAACCATGATTTACTTCAGCATGTGTTCTGATTTCATAAATAGTGAAATATAGGCATCCCCTATGGCAAAGAAGAGGAAATCTAAATTGGTAAAGGAAGTAGAGAAGGCTAAGTCTGTTTTGGATTATCTGCAGGATTTAGGATTTAATGGCAATCGGAGTGTATTCCAACACTTTCTCTTGCCACATTACATCTACACCAGAAAATTCCTAATCCCCGATTCTAATTTACAGATCATCGTGGTCATAACCTTAATCACTCTGAAGGTCTTAATACCGATATTCTTTTTGTTTTGGCCAATTCATCCTTACACTCTCATCTACTCAGTGATATTCATGGGATTCTACATGCATTTTCTATCCATTATCTTCCAATTAGTATTGAATGATGATCTGAAAACTAGAAACTACATTCTATAGGCTTTGAATAAGATTATCACTATAGACATGGACCAAGAAGACGCACTGCATGAATTAATAGACATTACTTGTTCACTCAGTCTTCAGAGTTGGAATCTGATGAGAACAGTTGTGATATACATTGAGAAGAAGAAGAAAATAGAGTACAATTATGTCTATGGTTTTCTTGCTCTTTATGGGGCTATGTGTTTCGGTGGATTTACATTGTGCAATTTTGAATTACCATTCATGCAAGCCATAAATTATTGCGATGACGATGTTCTTCTGTATAACATCCATGCAGACATCGTATTATCTTTCATCATCTGTATGGGCAGGATCTACTAAGGCTCTAATTTCAATCAGACTTTTAGTGAAATAGATGCAGTAAACAATGATAATTACATTAGAACATTCACAAACTCACTGCAATATATGAAGACTTATACACATTATTTGATTACTATTTTAAGAACAAGGATATAGTTGACAATAGAATATACAGACAAGTGATTGAATTGATTTACACATATTAAAAGAAGAAGATGCAAATGCCATTGCAAAGGAATATCAAAAATAAGGTAGATGTAATTGAGACTGAGGAAATGATCATAATGAGAGATAAGGTAGCTGAGATTAAAAGTTGTTTGGAGAAGATCTAGAGTAATGTAGAAAGGGATGTGAGGAAATGTCATGATAAATTCATTGGTATTTTCGATGCAAATTTCAAAAAACAAATGAGAATCATGATTTTTGTTATAATAACATTTGTACCATCCTTATCAACAAAGTAATATTATAGTTATTTCTATTAGAGTGTACAAATATCTCAGTTAAATGATGTGATTTAAATTATTATAGCTATATAAATATCAATATTTAATAATATTCCATAAGTCACTTAGTTTAGCATCTTCAGGCAGTTTCTAAATGGCCAAGCCTAATTCTGGAGAATACACGATATCATTTTGAGTGTCATTGCTTTCATTAGCTCGATATCTAGCAGCTTGATTGTACAGACTCTGCACGACTTATACTTTTTCCTCGAATTTCTGAACAGTAGGTTGAAGTTTCTCTTAAATTTCAATTCCATAAATGGGATTTTCAATATAGAATGAATGCAATTTAATACATTCCTTAATCATGCTATCAATTTCATTGTTTCTATAACCCACAAAGTATCCTCCAAATTCTTAATAGGTCTCAACTATCATGGTATAGAAACCTTTCGTAGTTTTCTTACTAATTTTCTTGACTGCAATCCAAGGAATGCTAATGTTAAACAGATCATTTGTGGCTGAATACCAAACAAATCGAACGTTGGTAAATATGAGAGTACCAGATACGTCCTATTGATCATTTGCCACACTGATTGTATTAATATATTGGTTGATTATCTATTCTTTTTCTGAGAGATTGAGTTTCTTCTGAGAAATCATAGCGAATTGCACTTTGATTTCTCGATGTAATAAAGTTTGAGTGTATAGTCTGTAGATATTGACTAAGGACTCATAGAGTTTTTTGTCTGAACTATGGAAATTGAATTCATATTTTTATCCAGTAGCTAGTTTGGTTCGAAAGAGAGTTCCAAAAGTGCGATTATTGTTAGTGACTTTCTGCTCGATGTGGAATATAGTGCCTAAGCCAATGCTGAGATTGACACTGCTATTACGTTCACTCCACCACAAGATCCTTACGTTGCTGATTATTAATCGACCGAGTTGATCGGGGTTTCCTTTGATGTCTTCAACATCTTACCACATGAACAGGGTTTTTTCACCTTTCAGCATGTTCAACTTGGAGACAGTAATGTCGAAATGGATACTGCGATCGTACAGAAATTCTTCACACATAATAAATATTTCATATTTAAATATTCACAAATTTAGGATGTACTCTCTTATACAATTGGAGACTGACGACATCGTTGGGTTTGACGAAGTTATTGAACATGCATTTCATTAGACCATGTGTGCCTAAGGGTTCCAGGATATTTCCCTAAGAATAGATATGAATGAAGTACTCTCAATCCCAATTTCGTAGAGAGTTCAATAGGTTTGAAGAATTTGATATCATCTGGATTGAAGAACATCATTCTAATGACAGCTTTCCTCTTGTTTATTTTGACTGGGTATCCAGTAAGTACAATTCTCTTCAGGATTACTTGGAAAGTGTCACATCTCTGAATGTCTCCGACTCCCATGATTTCACCGCCTCTGAAGTCAAAGTCATTTTACCAAAAGATGACAGGTTGTTGTGGGAATGAATTATAAAAATAGAAGGATGCCAGATAAAAGGTATCATCCTTGATTTCCTTCACATATTTGGTTTTACTGCAATTCTAAATATGGGATGAGTATACTTACATTAAGAATACGAGAATAGATTGGATTGATGTGAGCTCTTCTGAATCCAATTTAAGCAAACACTTGATGTTTTGATTTGAGAACACAGTTATGCATCTAATGTCTATGGAATCTCACATGCATTTGTGTCATCTTCCTTTCGTGTTTCAACAACCCAGAAATAATATAAATCTTATTTGGTTGAGTCAGTCTTTGCACTATCAACTCAGGTACATTTTTCAATGTAATTTTGATTCTCTATCCTGGCTTTATTTATTCACTCTATTTCATTTCCTCCAACACATCTGACTTAATCTTTTTCAGGAATCTGAAATTGTAGATTTTCTCAGCCTCATCTGGTAAAAAGGTAAGTGGATCAAATTCACTAGTCCTAATGTTCTTCAAACCCTAATATTGATCATATCGTTCTCTCAATTTAACCTCCACTCCATATTCAACTTCATCCTCATAATCCAAATCTTCAGTGTCTCTATGCACAATCTCAAATTGCTCTCTCTTCTTCTGAGCTTCCTCCTCAAACTCTTTGTCTAGATCTTCATAACTAACATCACTCTCCTATTCAATCATTTATTCTTCCTCCTCCTGCAATTGCATTCCTGCTATGTCCTTCAACAAATCATCGCAATCTCCAATATCATGCTTTTTATCCCTGCAGATTGGATCCAGGGATTCTGGTTAGGCTGTTTCGAATACTTACTCAATCATCCCCAGTAACTCAATGCGTGCAATTTAGAAATCATCTACTCCTGTGATATGCACTAACTAATCTGCACTTAAGCCATTCTATCCTCTCCATGTACCTGTGATACTCAACTCTCCATTCACATAAGCCAAATCATCAGGCAACATGTATCCACGAATGTCTCTCCATTCTACTGGTTACTCATGTAACACAACTACACTCCTCATCAAAGTTGAACAATCGTCGACTATATGAGATCCAGGAAATTCACTCTCGAAGTATCTTGAGAACAACTTCCTAACTACACTCTTCTTGCTCTGACTTATTTCATCCAAATCCTATATGTAACACACCTATTAAACTAAACCTTGGGCTCTCAAATTGCTAAGCAACTTATATCCCTACTCATCAAATGCATTTGCATTGCTATGAGGATCCAAACTTATTGTGTTTGTATTGCAATCTCTGCAAGACAAAACTGGACATACTATGTCTGCCACTTTACATGCATCGAGTATTTACTCAGGATTCCTATCTAGGAATATAAATCTTAATGGCTATTTTATTAATTTCCCATTTGCCTCTACATTCAAAAAACAATCTTAAGTGCAATAGGAACTTATCCCCACTGATTATACATTGAGATGCTACAGTAATTGAAATCTTTTTATAATCACATCTCATACTTTAATGCAGCTATGTTGGCTTATTAATTCATTGGAAACATGGCTATGATTTTTGTGTTCACTGCCTTAACAACTTTCACCTTCTACTCTTAATTCTTTGCTTATTTCTCAATCTGAATTTCCTATTGAGCATCCTTACTTTTCGTTTGTTTGATCTCTTGCTTCTTTATTTTCTTCTTCAATTTGCCCTCACTCCTCTACTTTGCTCGACGCTTCGATTCCCCCTTGAATGCCTTATTTCTCTACGATGGATGACCCTTAGGCATAATTAAAATGATTTAAAAATAATTAAATATTTAAACAAACAAATATGAAAATATATTTACAATCAATGAGATTATCAATTATAATTCAATACACTAATTTATTGTCCACCCATCTCCCCTCCATCATCTTTCCATCCCTTCTGTAAAACACCCCTCTCCCGTTTATTAAGTCCCTCTCGAACTACCCTACAAATCTCTCCCCATTCGTTAAATGCAAACTTCCCTAACCCTCCTTGTTATCCATCCAAAAATTACCACTATATTTTATCCAATAACTAGAATTATCACTACAACTCTTACTCCTCCACATAATCAAAGTCCCTATAATCAAAGGATTCCTCCAACATCTAAGGATGCTCATTATACAAAGTTCCAAAACCGTCAAATTGATCCTCGTTCCACTTCCCCTCATACGCAGGCTATCCTGTTCCGTAATATAATTTTCCTACGAATAAGAATAAACAATTACCTTCCCCATGCATTTTATTCTCTTTCCATTCTCCATCATACAAACCACCATCCTAATAATAAAATCTTCCTTATCCATGTCTCATCCCATTCATTTTCATACCCTCATAACGTGATCCATTTCCATAATGTTCCACTACGAACTCTGCCCCATCAGCTTTCTCAACTTTGATTTGAGACGTCTCACATGGCAAACTGAACTCTTTTGTTATCGTATTCTTAATCTACTATGGTAAGTTGGTAGAGTCACTTAAAATTTTGGAGGATTCAAATTTTCCTTATCTCTGAGTATTTATATCTTCATCTTGTTAAGCGTCTATGTTCACATCAAATTTGGAAGGTCTACTACACATTTCTGAATGGAAAATCTTGGATAAAGAATCACATTAATCTTATGATGCTGGAAATACTTAAATTGGGAGTATATTTGACTCTGTTTATTAATTGACCTATGCAGATTTCGAATTCTTTTAATGCATCGATTACTTAGGAGGAAGAGAAATTTGTTGAATTGAATTTTTATTACTAAGGATAGACTAATCAGTTGTTGTTGTTGTGGTTACTATTGCATTATTTTTATTATGTGTATATAGCTGATTGTTTTTATTTTAGTATTCATAATTCAGCTATCTCGAACTAGCATTTTAGCTTTGAGTTTTTTATTTTGGAAGTGACCTATCTCTTGTTTATAATTAGGCTTATTAGATTGGAATAGTATATTTATTGACTGGTGTTGAACTTCGTTATGAAGAATTTGTTTTGATAGTGTATTGATGAGCATATTCAATAGGTGATATAGCTTGAACTTGATTTATTCTCCTTGATTGATTATTTTATGTATTATATGCAAATTCCAATTATAATGAGTTTGAATTAGGTTAATGAATTGTCTCCATCTACCCAATTGGCTAAGGTTGTATTATCTATCTTGGAACTACATTAGGTACTTGTTATTATGAGTAATATGAATTTCCTTATTAATTAATAATTTGTTCCATTTATATTAGATCAGGTCTTTAGTCTTCTTATATAATGAGCATCATTGAAATAAAATTACAAAATTGTTATCCAAATCGAGTTCTTAATTTTTGGAGTTTTATAGTCAATTGGTCTTCCAAAAATTTGCCTTGGGTGTAATTGTAACAGTCACTATTTACTTGATTCAAGCTTAGGTGTAAGAAAAGCATCCCCAAAGTAAATAGATCACTTTTATATTGATTATGCTTAGGCCACCAATTATTTGACCTAATTGTATTAACTAAAGTAGGGGACAAATAAATTGACTCCATGCAATTAGGATTCTGTAATATTTGAACATAATTAGTATTCTGTTGGAAATACTGAGGATCACTTACTTTCACAACCCCATTCATTAAGAATAAATACCTAAGTTATAAAGTATTATGCGAAATTTAATTTCTTTATAAGCACGCTAAACCAGATATTGCTTGTTTCAGATAATCAATTAATTGAATTTCATTGATAGTCTGTACTCTGTCTAAATTGCTTTACGGATATTCAAATAGTAAATTAACCTTGTAAAATTATCCACATAGTTATTGTTCAAATTCATAAAAGTAATTGCTGAGATTTAGAATATTAGGATGATTAATCTTTTGTCTGCTCTAAAATTGATGAATAGTCTTCTTAAAATGATCTTCATCAGTAATATTGATGGCACGTAAGATTAATTATTAATGCGGATCATGTTTATGTTATAAGATCTTGCATTCAGGGAAATCTGAAGATAATGGTATCAATCTTTACCATTATTGTGAACATTCAGCAAGGAATAATGCTCAAAGAGCTTGTTAATTGGCTTTGAATCGGCGGCTCCCATTTGATTTTCAAAAAATAATTAACTGTCTATATATATTAATCACTCATTTTAAGCAAGTCTATCTTGTGCTATCCTAAACAGTCTTTGGGCCAACTCAAAGTTTATTGCCTCTTCTTCTGGCAGGGTACGTAGACGCTACTCGAAATAAATAGAGTCAGCATCAAGATGTGGACGATCATAGTATTCCATCTCCTTCTCACTTAGTTTTCTATCCAATTCACTTTTCAAGATGTATGGTAAATTGTTCACTTCCTTTTGCACAACTGCCATAACTTCAGCGTGTTTATCGAGCCAATATTTTTCTTAGAGCATTCTCAAATACTTAATAAATAATCTGATCTTTTACATGTAATTCTGCATAGTTCTACATAACTTCATTCAGCTTCTTTTTATCTTCCGGAGAGAGTTTGAATGTGAAACGATGTTTGTTACGATGATCTTCGTAGAATTTGGTAAATAATTTGATTCTCTTAGCATCTAGCCAAGGATGGATAGACCCTTCTCCTGTAAACTCAGGGACATAAATATTTAATCCCCTGAAACGTCTCTTTTCCTTCCTAGCCAATAATTTTTGCTTAAATGTTTTGTGCACCACAAAGGAGAATTTAGGCGTGAAAAATTACATAATTAATTTTTATTAATATTTGATTTCGAATCCATTTTGTTTGACTGATTAAATACAGAATTCAAATATCGAATCATCAAGCTAATTGCAATCTCTTGGATATTTGTTCATTCATTCTTTGCAATTGTTCACTCTTCACATAAAACGTACTCACTTTCTTATCGAATTCCTGTTGTAACTATTTTATGTTGATGCAATTGTCATTCCTTTCTATTGAAGTAAGACCTGCAATATAATCCGTAATATCTTTAAGTTATTTCTTTAGATTCTATCCAAACTGCTTTCTAAATTATGAATCCACAATCTTCTCACTCTCCAAAAACACATTGCATACATTGTTCACCTAAGCGAATTTATTACCTATTGCGTTGAAGAATCCCTTTACTTACTGCTCTGCACTTGTTATAAAGGCATTCACACCAGAATAATCCTACAACAGCAAATCTAGTTTCTGTTTCAATAGTGTTATCTCAGATTCTCGAATTGTTGTTATCATCTTTTAGATTTCGTAGATGTTCTTAATACTCTTTAACATCATTAAGGCCTTCTTCACAATTATCATTTCATTCACCTACACCAGAGAACAAAGATCACTTAATAACAATTCCAGCATCTGGTATTTTGAATCGAAATCATTCTAACTAAAAATTTAATGTTAATATAAGTAAGCATCCTTCTAACCAATCACATACATTTTGTTTATCGTCTGTAAATTATTATTGCCAATCATACTGGACAAACAAACCAAACTTTCCAAAGATTTCCTTAACTAATCAGAGATCCTTGTAATCTAAGGTTTTTGTAAAAATTATAAATCATTGCATTCACTCTAAAATTTCTTCTACATCTCCATCAAACTATCCATTAATTGCAAGAGATCCTTTTCTAAATTTGACAACATAGTCTAATCTAAATTGATAACTCGATGCTTCTCAGGCTCTGCCAAGAATTCATCAAACAATTATGGCTCTTCCAATATTTATACAGGTAGTTCTATAGATTATCGATAATCATTTGATTTAAAAAAGAATGGGTTCGATTTAAACAACCAGAATGCATCCACTTTTTATAAATCTCTCTAAATCTGAGAACTCATGCCTTCGAGAGATATTAAAAAATGATCCAGTCTCTCTCGATCCTTCATCGGAAATGCAGTGTAAATACTCTTAACAGGAAAAAATTAACCGTACCTTTGAATAAGAGATCTCATCGGATGTTTGTAAAATACCTTTCTATTCTTACCTTGTTATTGCACTTCCAATAGATTTCTGTAATCTTGATTGCCCCTCTCAAAATCTATGATCTTTTGATAAGCTAATGTGAATGTTGATATGAAGTTTTCCCTGTCTTCATTACTTTTGAATTATTATAACAAATTTTTTAGTGAAATGTATTATTGCTACTTTTCTGCCACCTCTATAAACTCCTTATCCTTTGTGATTCTCTGTATTTTGCTTTGAGCCTATTATCTATCAAAAGAGTCATCCAGAGTAAACTAAACCTTCTTTTAGATCTAATTTTTTTGTTGCTTTAATTCTTCGTTTTGGTTTGCCACTTCCTTATTAGTCGGTGACTGAATGACTTACTAGGATGTTATAGTCTCCTTTTGCTCAACTATATAGTAATCATTACCTTAAGCAGATTACCTCAACACCGAAGAAAAATATTACTAAAAATATAATACACTATAACATACCATGTATTCTCTAAGATCTTCATAGAATTTCCTTGTAGTTTGTAAAATCGTAGTAAGTCGTTTTATATACCTTTGTTATTTTAATAGTTGCGCCTTCATAATCTCGATTCTCCTCTGATGAAAATCATCATTAATTTCTTAAGGCTCTATTTGTAACTTCCCCTTCTTAACATCGTTGGTGCTAAAAAACAAAGCTCTTGAATTTTTCATTGGAGGCCTGTCAAGAGATATAGCTATTTTGAATTCGTCTATTTATGCCAAATCAGTTTGCAGATCGACTAATTTATTTGTTAACTATTTGTTCTTTTTTTCTAAGTTTTTGATATGCTTATATCTAGAATCATTTATAGTGAATATATTCTTTGATTGTTTAGTCTCAAATGGTCTAGAACTCAAATATTCTTAACTACTGCTTGTTTATAATTTCATATATTAATATATATATATAATATATATCATTTTTTGATACTTGGAAGCTTGAATTGCTTTTTAATATCACAAATACTCTTTGTGGTTGGAGTCTTGGATTTCAAGACTGGCTTTTTTGTAATTTAAGTACATTCTAATAAAGGACTCTTGGAATCAAAATCTACTGATTTCTTTATTATTAAGGTTGAAGCTCCATTTTAAATTTATTATCTTTTGAGCAAATTAGTTTAACTTTAATTGCTATTCTTGATTTTGCTCAGTGGATACTTTTTTTTGTATTTATTTAAGTAATCATTTAAGTCAATTTTATTTATTTCCAAATCATCCCTCTCTTAATCCAACAACAATTGTCTTTACTTTTAATCATTCTTGAGGATGATTTCCTCTTTTTCCATCATCTCTTGGTCTCTCTTATTCATTAAATTTTCATCATTTGGCTTCAGTAATTCCTCTTTGGTTTACTGAATCATAAATTAAAAAGAACGAGATCCACTTAAAATACAATCCTATACAGCTTCATTGAACATATTTAAAATAGTTAAATCATCACTATCTATTTTTTTATATAATAATGGTAAAATCTACAATGATTATTAAGTGATACCTTTATTAATCTCATTCTGACATTTACAACTGGATCTTTTGAAAATATCAAAATATCAAAGAATTCATATTGTTTGAATAATTTCTTAGAAATGTATTCCGAAAATGATTCAACAATGTTGATAAAGGTGATTCGATTACAGTAGCTATCAGACTTAAAATAAATTTCGAACAATTGATTAATCCAATCCTTCCTCTTTCTCAAATCTCCATACTGACTCAAGTATAAAGCGATATTATCACAACACAATTTTTTAGTTTTTGGAATACCCTTAGCAATAACAGTAATCATCGCATTCATTAACATATTGACGTCACTAAAAATCTACTGGCATTTTTTTTGAATTGGTCAAGAAATTCTATTTAGAAATCCCAAAGATTTCGAGTAATTAGACTATTAAGTAATTCAAGTGCTGGTTGACCAAATTGCGGTTGTTACTGACTAAGCATATTATGAACATAATACTTGTTTTTTGGAAGGAATTAATAATGGAGGCGAATCTCAATATCAGAATTTCCAATATTGTAACACTCTTTGATTTCATGAAGTTCATAAACACCTAAAACAGTATCTCAGTATTCTCAGAAAGGAGTACAACTTCATGGAAACAATTGATTACGGTTCTTACAATAAACTCATTGGTGTCATTGCAACATTGTAAATAAGATTCTTAGAAGTATTCAAATTTCTTAGCTGCCAAAGATAAAAGAGCAGGGAAATTACTTATAAAGTTGACTCTTACATCAATGTTCTTACTCTTAGCATATGACATATATATGTTAAGAAAGAGTGTGAATTACTGCTAATTCAAATGATCTTTTATCTATTTATTATTAATGTAGATAATTACAAGATGAAATATACGTCCGCACATTTTGGACATTACCAATCTATTCTCCTCATTTTGACTTTGGATTGAATCAATAAACTATTTAGTGCATCTATTTTTAATCTCCTCTGCTGATAGGTTATTTGCAATTGTAAAAAATAGTTTCATACCTGAACTCCTCACAATTTAATCAGTATCATAAAATAGCTCCATTATTTTTTCCATTAAGTAACACTCTATTAAATCACTGGAAATCGATTAGCACACTTTAATCAACACATCATCAGCCATAATCAACCGGATTTCCTTATCATGATCTGAACATAAACTCCTAGCTCTATCAAGTATCGGACCTTTAATTTCATTTCCAAGAAGCTTATCTATTAAATTTACATTACTTAAGCCAAAGTGCCCATGAGTTTGGCAGAGCTTTAACGGGACATTGAAGGTTGGGAGCTATCTGTTAAAAGTAATATCAATTATTAGATTGGAATGAGGATATTGTTTATGCCTATTGCTCTTAGGAGAGTATCCATTGTTAAGACCCATTCATTTAAGACTGGAAGCGACCAAATCTTCAATATTTGAGTTGTCAAATCGTAGATTTGTAATAACTCCTAATTTGAGAGGGAATTCTCTTTTATTAACTTCTAAAGAGATTTAGCTGCAATAATTTAATTGTCTTCTTCTTGTTATTAGATTTCTTCGCTTGAAATTGTAGAATTAATATATTTACATTATAACTTAAAAAAGAAATTCAAAAGCATTAGGTTCCTTTAAAATCTTGTGTAAATTAGAATAAATCTAGAGATAAATCACAATAATCTACAGCTTTCTTCTGCAATTGTTATCCCTTTGTTAAAATATAAATGGATCTTTAACATTCACTTAAATCTTCTTCCAAAGTCAACTTCTTCAACTCATCTTCACTCTAATATTTATGTAGAATATCTACTTTAGTACTAGTTTTATACTCCTGTTCAGGGAAAAACATATAGATTTAAATATTAAAAATAATAATGAAAAAGGCTTTATATGTTTAAATTCGCATCGTTAATCACCTATTTGATTATTCTTCTCATTGCAATTGTATCATATGCATCATAGTCTATTTTCAGATTCAAATTGATTACCTCTTTTATGATCCCTCAACCAATACACTTGATATTTAGATTAGCATTTCATAAATTTTAATGTCAATTCATTTTTTTCAAACTTTATGTAATTTTGGATTTCTCAAAATATTCCTAAACAAACCGTCCATCTTTATTCTCTTACTGAATCTATATAATTGATACCTCCAATTATTCAGTTTTCTCTTAAGCATTATATTTGCTAAATATAAAGTTATTTTAATTGCTGAACTTTAATCAACATTTTGACTTAAATATTTTTTGAGTTTTCTATGATTCATTTCAAATTAGTCACAGCTAATCCAATGCAGAACTGATCCCTCCACTAAATTCTTAGTTTAGAATGATTTTTTAATTTAGTTATCGAAGTCTACTTCTGATCTTAAGTTTATTCAATTATTATTCTACAATATAATCAAACTGATCCTTGTATTTCAATCTACTCAAATTATTAATCATAATAATAGGGGACGCAGAAATCAATTTATTTAAATAAAGGATTGGTAAATATGGATGCCAATTTTAAAACAGATTATCAAATCTCAATAATTCAAAGTTCGAAAGCAGGGAGCTTTAAAGAGCATTTTTTTTTCAAAAATTTTTATTCTTTTAGTGAATATAAGTGAGATTAATTAAACATATTTTGAATAAATTTTTGTAATAGTTACTTCTTTGCAAAAATATAACTTATTTTATTTGTGTATTACATATAGATATTATTATTTCTATTTTTTATCTCAAAATTATTCTAATCTCACATCATAATGAATATTCTCTAAGATAAATGTGATATCCAAAAATCTGTATTTTCTAAGATATCTCAGTTGAAATAAATTTCTATTAATGAGACTTTTGACATATAATAATCTTGTTTACAATTTTATTAAAAATGAACAATTTTGTTTAATTACTTTCAAACTAAATCCAATTATTCCTATTCATGGAATATTTTTAGATCTTGCTTTGTTTTATACTACATTTAATTGTTGTTTAATATATAAGCTAAACTTTCTTTTACTAATTATATAGGTTTATTTCTTAATTCATTTGGTATCTGATTCTTAATATTTGCTTTCTTTATACATTTAGGATCTTTACTAGCCAATTACTGAAACCCAAATTTTTCGATACAAATTAAAAATTCTTTATTCATTAACCTTATGTTTAAGAGCTTCGATTTTAATTTTTAATTTAAATCATATATAATATCACACCTTAAGAATATACTTCTCTCTATTAATCATTTCTTCATAAGCATCTTAAATGGTCTTAGAAACCCCTCCAAACCATTTCGAATTTTTTACTCCCTCTATATTAAATCTCTTTTCTGGATTTGGATTTACCATTCCCAAAAAGAGTTCCCTATAATTAAATTGTATAAGTACTTGAAATCGAACGAAAACTCCATTTTTTACGAATGAATTTCCCAAAACTATTTGTGATTCTCCTAGATTATCAAATTGTATAATGCATCCTATTAGTTAGCTTTCGAAAATGGTGGCTAACCCTTATACATAATGAATAGAATGACTCCCAATGAAAAAACATCGGCTTTAACTCCATCATATATTGCTCCATACAATACTTCTGGTGCTTAATAATCTTAATAAGTATTGTGATATAATACTCTTAGTTCCAACCTTAGTCTTCAATTTGCCATCTTTGTATTTATTCAGATATGAGGCGCATGCAAAATTACATAGTTTTAGATTAAATTTTCTATCTAATAATATTGACTCTAATTTTAGATTTCTATGAACGAATCCCTATCCATGCATGAAATCTACCACTTGAGTCAATTGCTTAAAGTAATAGCGACACAGACTCTCTCCAAAATTACCAGTCTTAGCTATAAATTCAAACAAATCTCCTTTTTCCAAGTATTCCAAAACTAAGCAATCCATAGTTATAATTTCTCCTGAATCTCCCTATAAATAGAAACTTGAAATTTACCTTGAATTTCATCTGCAAATTCTTATACAAAGTGATAATATTGGAATGACTCAATTTTTCCAAAATTTTTGCTTCATTGTGACATCTTATATCGCTGGCAGGACAAGTATAAACTTTGATGGCATAATTAACTTATGAATTTACATCCTACACGTGATACACACTTTTAAATAACTTAGATTATTACTCTGCCATTGATCCAGTTCCTAATACCTTCAAGAATCGATATTCATTTATCACTGCACCAATTACTTGATCCATAAAATTAAAAATAAATTTTGCTTACACATCATATCATTTTTAAATACTAAAAAAAAGAAGAAATGTTATAACTTTTTAATTATTATTAAAATATACTATGAATAATCAAAAATCAGATGATGAAAAATACAAAAAATTTTAATGCAAAATTTGCTTAGATTTAGCCACAGAGCCAGTCATCACTCCATGCGGTCATCTTTATTGTTGGCAGTGTATATATACCGTAAAACTTTCAATAATTTTATTCTAGTGGGCCTAAAAGAAGAATCCATTACAATGTCCATATTGTTCCAATGTCTTCGAATTAGACAAGGTCACAACTATCTTCACAGGGGATTCACAACAATCAAAGAAATCAGAAATTCCAAAACGACCCACAAATCCAAGACAAGAATAGACCAACTAATAACAACAATTTGGAAACTTTTCATTTGGCTTTGGTTTTGGAATGCCATTCATGATGATGTCCAATTTCAATTTTGGATAAGGACAATAGGCTAATGCAAGGGGTTTTATGTTAATATTCTTTCTTGGATTTATAATGATGAATTTGCTTCCCATCCTCAATTTCGATTTCTATTTTTCAGAAACTTCCCAATAAACATAAAGAAGGTCAAGGAGACATCAAGACAAAAATGATGATTATTTTACAATTTTTGGTATTGGCTTAGCCATTACACTTGGATTTGCTGGCCTTAGCTATTTAGTTAAAAGGATTTTGAACAAATGAAGAATGAAAAATTTTCATGTTTTGTAATCTCAATATAATACACTCTGCATTTCGAGAATTAAAAATTTCATTAATTTTTAAAATGTTATAAATTATTTAAATATTGTGTTAATTTCATCACAACCTACTTAGCCTTCTGCATTGAGTGGGTCTCCATATAAGTTAATTCTCAAGTTTTAAACTTTTCCATTTTCAGTGAATTGTTAATTTGATTTGAGAAAATAAATATTATAAACTATTGAAGCCATCCCAATTAACAAAATCAAATCTTTCATATTCTGGAATCGTTTGCTATCACAGATGTCGTCAGAACCCTGATTTTTTGAAAATTACACCACAGCGAATCAGCCTAACGAAAGATCTAAAATAAATTATTTCAAAAAATTGGTATTGGCTGTTGAAGAGGTTCAATAATAAAATAATAATTAGATTAACAGGCATTTATATATAAAACTACATGTTTCATAATTTGAATTTATTTTTTAATGAATTCTTCTCAAGTTCTCTAACTTCGCTCAATAATTTCTTATACTTTTTAAGGTAGGTTTAGAAATTTATATATTTACACTTTTCTATTTTTTTTATAATGGATTTCATAGTTTTTTTTATCTTATCTTAGAGTTCTTATTTATTACTACTTCCCATCAAATTAAATTTTAAATTATTGAATTTTTATATATTATTTTAAATTTATGTATTTATTTTTTGTACTCAATTCCAACCAATCCAATAAAATTTCTGAAGGTTAATTTGAATAATTTAATATTGTAGATTCTTTGCTAGAGCCTATCATTGACCCCATCGATTATGATTCAAGAATTACCCAATTGATCAGACAACTTCAGTAATTATCAATGGCTATTCTATTTAATTATATTGGTATATTTTCTAATTTGCATCTTAAATTATAAGATTTTTACGAATATATGCTTTATTAATGGATAATATAAATAATTGTTCCATAAAATGATAATTAATTAAAGAAAATAAAGCTTATAGCTTAAAAAACTATTAAAGGAAGATTCCAATTTAGATTAATATAATTAAATCTTAAATAATTTAATCTTTTGAATCAAAATGATTTAAAAATTCGATAAATATCTAAGAATATAAGAAATCTATATATATAACCTGCATAATTTTTATAATATTTAGTAATTTTTGAACTTTGAGAAAAGAATATTAAATATTTGATTGTAATAATTATTTACAAAAAAAAATGAATATATTTGAATTCATTTTAGTATCTGTAAAAGCATCTTTTTATATCTAGCTACAAATGCTGGGATGAATTCTTTTTAAATATTATTTGCTCTGATATAGATTTGCTATGCCTTGATAAATGGTTCTCTTTAGGTTGCAATGAATTTACGAATATTTTAGTTCACGTGTTGCAATGAAAACGATTATGTTATTCTATGATTTACTTACTATTATAAGGATAATTTATATTTTGGATTATCATAAATTTTATGGTCAAACTCATACAATTCTTTGTTCTAATGATATTTTTCTGTTATTTCTAGTATCTTTTTTGGTAATTTTGGTTGTCTCTTGTAAATTGTATTTATTGTTTAAGTTTATTCATGGTGAACTAAATTGAATTCTTTGAATTCTTTAGTTGCAACAAGTGTTGTAAGTATTTCAATAGGATTACAATTGTTGTACTTAATAATTCTTCTGTCATCATAATACTTGCCATTGGCAATATTGATAAATGGAATATTAATAGATCCTTGAATAGAAGACATAAAGTCTATGGCTTTAGTTGGGAGTGTTTTTTCGAACATAGAAATGAATTCTAAGGCTGTAACCCTATAATAAGACTTTGGTGATTCTAAAAATCCGCTTGTCCATTTCTAATGATAAAATTCAGCCCTCTAAATATTGCCTTGATAAAAGTATGCAATTCCCATGGCATCATAACATTGAATTTCAAGATCATGATAATCAAATGCCCATGAATACATCAAGGCTTTTTGGACAATAAGTATTTGCTAGTCAAATAACTTATACCTATAAATATATTATATTTTACTGTTTAGCACATTATGCTAAAGCTAATAGAGTTTTGACCTTCAATAATGGATTACGAGTTAGATTTGATAGCGTATAGCAATCCTTAAGAAAATAGGTAGCTTTTGAATATTCTTGGCAATCTAGGAAGAAAGTGGCTAAGAACAATATCATTTCTGAAAAGGTTTCAGTTAACTATATTGACTTATTTGTATTTTAATACATTTTCTTATTATGCCAGAAGCATAGGAGTTAAAAACAGATTAACAATTCGTTCAACATCTTTCCTTCTAATTATGTCCTAAAAGATGAGTGAATTCTCTTCAAAAAATAGAGCTATATTGTATCTCTTGTCATTCTTGTTAAATCTTTATGTATTGATGAAGGAATTCACTTTTTGTTCCTAAAAAATGAATCACATAAATTTAATACTCTGCTCATCTGATTTTTTGAGTTCAAAGGTGAATGGGGAGTCATGTTTGGGGTTCTGATCTCAAATTCATGGAGATTACTGAAGTCTAGATGTTTTACTGTCTGATCTTGAGTTCTTTCAAATACTGACAAATCTTTTGGAACTGGCGATGTTCGCTATGAGAAGGATTGTAACTTAGATTAGGGTTTTTACATAGTAGTAGGTCTGCTTGGAGGACTGTTCAATAGATTTCGTAAAACAGAAGACATTTAGCTTTTTCTATAATGTTTGAGTTTTTCCAAGATGTTTGAAGGAGTTGAAGGAGGTGAATAATTGGTTTACATAAATAATTATTAAATTTAATGGAACCAGATCCAAAATTATTGTCTCTCTTAGAGAAGGTTAATAATCCAATTGAGTTGTTCAAAATACAGATAACTGTGAAAGTAAAGTGGCAATACAATAATTATAAAGGGAGTTTATGGATTTAGTGAAGATTGGAAATTAACAGATGAAACGAATCCAGGAATATTTGCAAATGTAGTTCGGTACTAAGGGGAAGATATGTTTGGCAAGATCAAGGGTCGAGAATTGACAGAGAAAGAGAAATTTGAAGAGTATTAGAAAAATAGTAAAAAGAATAAAAAGGACACTAAGAGTCCAGAGGAAGAAGAATAAATGAAAAAGGCATTGGCATTGGAGGAAGAGGAAGAATTGAAGAAATAATAGCATTTGGGGACTTTATAAGAGCAGGATAAATTGTTTTTTATTTCTGAGGACAAATTCAAAACCATAAGCATCTAATATGAAGAAACTCATACTATTGAAATTACAAATGTACGTTAATTAGAGGAAGAGATTCTTGAGAACAGAAACTTCATTTATTTTATTAGATAACCTGCAATCACAGAGGAAGAATTAATTAAATTGAGGAAAGGTAAGACTAAAAATCTGAATAATGCTGAATTAACTTAAATAATATTTAAGGGAGCTTTCGATTTATCGGATTTATTAGAGCCAGGATGTACTCGTACAACTGTGAGAGCATTTTTAAAATAAGAAGAAAATGCAGATTGTCCTAAATACAATAGTGATAAGTTGTATGTCAAAGTAGAAATAGAGACAGAACCTGCTCTCACTCCTTTGGTAGAAGATATTCCAAAGTTGGATATTGAACCAATCATTGTTTAAAGAATACCCAGCAAATTTGAGTGTGTTGGGTAATTTCAAAGTATTCATTATTCATGATCATCTCTAGGGGACATTAAAGAGGCTATGAAAGCTTTAGATGAAGAATATTCTAAACTTTATCCTAGCGATCAAAAAGTCAAAGTTAGTGCTAATTTAACAGTTTAAAAAAGGCAGGAGTTATAGAAAAAAAAAGAATCTTTTCTTAATGAAATTAATTAATCAGGAAAATATAAAATTCTTTAAGATAGATTGAGATCCTCTATTATTAGAGTTTGCATTGACAAATTTGCTAAGGAAGGGTTATTTGTGGGAGTTAATAAAGATGAATAAGACAGACTGTTTGCAGAACTTTATGTTTTCATGATGGAAGAAATGCAAACAACGCTTGGCGAATATGTACTGAATAATAAAGAAGACATTCATGAAGACTTATACTAAACCTATGATTAAAATCAAAGGGATCGAGACGTAGTGTTTCAATCTTTGAAGGAATAAGCATTTAAGAAATTCAAGCGATTTGCTGAACAATATGAAACTATCAATCAAGTCGACTAAGCACTGAAATACTATACTAATATGGTCTTGGTAGATCCTAAATCAGCTACTATTTTTGCTAAATATTGTTTTAAAATTCAGAGATTTAAAGCAGCTGAACAATTAATCTAAATGGTCAGAGAACTAGAATGGAATAAAGAAAATGAATTATTGATGGCTTGTCTTTATATAAGAAGAGAAAGATTTAAGGAGGCCACAAACATTGTTTAAGACTTACTATCAAAGGAACCAATAAATACACTTTTTAATCTCCTTATGGCCTTCATCTACAAGCAATAAGGAAATCAAAATATGGCTGACAAATATCTAAGATGCACATAAAGAATTTTTATGAGAACCATGGGCTTATTAACAAAAGGGTATGATAACTAATTTTTATTCAAGATTTCCAAAGCAATAACCTGATCCTCATGTCTTACCAAATTTCAAATAATAAATGATAGAACAATAAGAAAAAGCTAAGAAAGCTCCGGTTTTGACTTAAGAATAAACTGATTAAATACAATTAGAATTAATAGAATATTTTGCATCTCGTAGCTTATTTGACTTAGCCGAGAAGGCCCTTGTAAATATAAAAGATAAAACAACTCAAAAAATTAACATTATCAAAGCCTTAGATTCATATTTTCAATGAAAACTATTCAGAAAGCTCCAAAAATCTAATTCCAAAAAATCTTTAAATCAAAAACCCAAAAAATTATGAGGGTCTATTCTAATTAAAGGGTGCTTTATGGCTATTAAACCAAGATCAGTTTTTATGAAGGCAGAAAGAAACATTTTTGAAAAAGCTTTATCTATTCAACAAAAAAAAAATCCTTTGATATTCTATTGGAGGTTGGGATATTTATTTATTTGAAACGTAAGGTCTTGGGCAGGATGGCTAAGGCTATCTTTTGGAACGAGCATTAGACCTAATAAAGTTCCTTTCAAATAAGTTCTTTAACCTGGTTAGGATTAGGAATATCCAATTTGAGATTGAAGGATCCAATTGCAGAAGAATGTCTTTGTCAAGCAAGCATTCATGAACCATTTAATGGGGAAGTTTGGGGTTATTAGGCACTTAATTGCTTGTAACAAAAAAGAGGTTAGTAGGCTAAACAGTGCTTGCAAAGGATGGAGTAAACAGAAGTAAATGATCTAGATTTATTGATCGAATTGGCTGAGGAGATGAACAAATGTTAAGATTTTGAAAGCTGTCGATAAATATTGATGAGAGTCTATAACTCAAAAGTCAAAATTCCTAATATGGGTTAACTTTTAAAGAATCTAGGGTCAGTTCATGCAGAATTAGGAAGAAAAGAGGAAGCCAAACAGTATTATGAGGAGTCATTGTAATATTTGGAGAGTGGAAATGAAAAGGCTAAAGTAATTCAAGAAATGAAGCTTTTATGAAGATTTCCAATTTCATATATTTTATATATATAATTATAAATTTAAATATCCGATTCATAAAATATCTTACTTACTCAATATTTACTTAACATTTTATATCACATTCCAATGTATTTTAGTTCTCCTTCTTCTTAAAATTAATCTCAGCATTCTTTTCTAAAGTGCTATAAAAAAATAATTCTATAAACTTTAATCAAGGTATAAATTTTAAAAAGAAAAAGGAGCTTTTATGATTATAAATATAAATATTTTAATAAAAATGTTAAAATATTGATAAAGACATTGTTTAATTTAAACAGAGTTTTTTTTTAGAAATATTTATATAGAAAAAAAAAAAAATCCATTAAAGTACGATTGTAAACTAACATCTAAAAAATGATGAAAGATTAGTCAACTAATTATAGAATAAAATTGAAAAATCAAATTGAGAATATAAGGGAAAAGAAGAATTTTTTGCCTAAATTATTCTATATTCAATAAATATATTAGATTAAAAAAATAGAATATATGCTATTGAGGATAATTAATTAATAAATCCATAAGGATAACTAATTAAGGGAAAAATGCTTTATTTATAGGATGATTATGATAACAAATACTACACTAGGATAACTTTATTCATTCACTTGAGCTAATACATATGATAAGCTTAAAATAGAACTCTTAAATACATCTAAATAATCGAATGAATATAATTGTAATTCTTCATATAAGTCAGTATGTTTTAAAAATTAAAAATGATTCATTAATTACAAATATACATCAATTCAAACAATATTGTGCATTCGCTTTAATATTCTAATGCATATCGCTGTAAATTTTAGCCTGCCCTTTTTTCTTGTAGTAGCTTAACTAATAATTAAGGACTTGCATTAGAATTCTCTTTAAAAAATTATTCAATTTATGTATAAATAGTTTTGATTTTAACTGATTTCTTCATAACGCTTAATCTTTGTTTTGCTTTCTCTAATTTTTCATTGGGCACTGGTTTTTATTCATAATTCTAATATGATTAGAAAATATAATACATCTTGTCTTCTAAAATTTTTAGCCAAAATGGCTGATTGCAATTTTGTAATTGATTGTGCTGCATCTTTAGCTGATAGTAATTTTAATTATTGTTATCCTAAAGAAAAAGCTTTAATCTTTTAAATTGTTTCATCTATATCTTATTTATAATCATTGCCTTCTTCTTATGCGACCCTCTTAATTAAAGAGTTAATAATTTAGAGTTGTTTTGTTGCTTCCTCCTTGATTGTTTTCAACCCTCTGGTACTATCTTCCATAAGTTTTAAGAAAACCTAATTTACAAACTAATATAAGTCGTGATATGAGATTTAATATTATTTAAGATTGATTTCCTCTCCATTTACTTTAATTATCGGAGTTTCTGAGAAAATAGTTTGATTGGGTGCAAGTCTTCTCAATTTTTTCCCATATGGAACCAGAGATACAGGAGGTTCAACTCTAACTAGTTTGTAGAAGATTTCTTCTTTGATTTATTGCAATTTATTCGCAAAATCAACTTTTGAATCTTAAATGTATTCCATCTAAGAACTGATTAATGTTGAATTATGAATCCTATTTTTCAACTCAGCCACAATTGTATGAGAAAATGTTTCTCCTATTGCCAAAGTAAAGAACTTAAATTAATATTCTTGCTCATGAAATAAAGAAAAGTTTTCTGCTAAATCATCTATGTAATCCTCCAATTTATCTTCACCAACTCCATCTGTGATAAATATCACAATAACATTTTTTTTCAATTTTTCACTCTTTACTAGTTTTATTAATTCATGAAAACCCAAGGATATATTTGTTCCTTCTCCTTTTTGTTAATTTAATTTAGGATTCTATTATAATATCGCAGTATCATCAAATTAAATACAATATGAACTTTAGATATCTAATAAGAAATGATTCCAAGCCTTGCATAAATCTTCCCAGCATTCACTCATGCTTCCAGATCCATCAATCACACCAACGACAGAAAAATTATCATCTGGTTTTTGATCCACTATTGTATAGAGGTAGAATTGTTTATCCTAATTCATCTTAATAATTACTTAATTAAATATAAGATTAATAAGTTTTATCTGATAGCTTTTAATAGAATATGTGAATTAAAAGGGGGATTGACTCTTATTAAAATCATCATCGTGATAATTTTGTTTTTTATATGGTGATCCACAACTTAGAATTTTTAATAAAAATTATATCTTAAATATTTTATAGATGCTAACATTTACTGTATAGTATGATGGGAAATAATTTAATTCGGAATGCCAGAGTTATAGAAAGGTCCAAGATTACGTTGATAAGTTAATTTCTACCCTGAAATTATCAATTTAAAATAAGCAATATGGATTATTCATGAATAATAATGAGCTTCAAAGGGATAAAACATTTTTAGATAACAAAGTTATTAGGGGAGCACTTTTAGAATTGAGAATCACTAAAACCTTTGAGTATGCCTTTCTCAAAGTTAATAGAAATGGGAAATCCTTTTGGCCTCATATGAGTTTGGCTGCGATGGCATAAGAATTATATTAAGTGACTGCTTAAGAGTTTAAAATTGCTGATGATACATTTACACTTTTCTTTTAAGGAATTCCCCTTGAGAGAAATGTTTAGTTAGCTTAATATAATATAATTGGAAATTCTATTATTAATTGTGAAAACAAAGAGTTCGCTAAACAAGATGATTAGGTAATCAACTAACAATAAAACATTTTGAATGCAAAGAATATTACATAAGAATAATAGAATTATAGCTAGCCAGAAATTTAATAGCAATAATAACATTTCATAGTTATTTTAGAATATCGCGAATAAAAATAAGTAATTGAGGCAACTTTAGATACTTACATAAATGAAATCATAGAAATTGCTAAATATATGTATAAAATTTAGGAAAACATTATTTTGAAGCTGAATTAAAAAATTTTACCAAACGACTAAAACTTACAATAATTATAAATCAAGAAAGGATATACTCTAACAATTGAAATTTAATAATAGTAAATACCATAATAATAATAAATATCTTAATAATAATAAATACCTCAATAAAATATTAATATTATTTTAGAATATATTAATTCAAAAACATAACTCGAAGTAGCGAAAGATACTTACATTTAAGAACTAGTCGATACTGTAAAATAGTTACACAAAATAAATGAAAGTATAGTCTTAAAATTGAATCAATAAATTTTACCAAACAACTTAACTCTAGAATAATTATAAATCAAAAAAGGTCATACACTTTCAGCTGAAGTTCAATAATAGTAACAGCCATAATAGTAATTACCCTAATAATAAACACGATAATAAAATATCATAATTTTTTTAGAGTATCTTAGCTAAAAAACACAAATCGAAGTAACTGTAGATACCTAAATATAAGAACTAGTAGATACTGTAAAATAATTACACCAAATAAATGAAAATATAGTCTTAAAGTTGAATCAATAAATTTTACCAAATAACTTAACTCTAGAATAATTACTAATCAAAAAAGGTCATACACTTTCAGCTGAAGTTCAATAATAGTAACAGCCATAATAGTAAATGCCCTAATAATAAACACGATAATAAAATATCATAATTTTTTTAGAGTATCTTGGCTAAAAAACACAAATCGAAGTAACTATAGATACCTAAATATAAGAACTAGTAGATACTGTAAAATAATTACACAAAATAAATGAAAACATAGTCTTAAAATTGAATCAATAAATTTTACCAAACAACTTAACTCTAGAATAATTACTAATCAAAAAAGGTCATACACTTTCAGCTGAAGTTCAATATTAGTAACAGCCATAATAGTAAATGCCCTAATAATAAACACTATAATAAAATATCATAATTTTTTTAGAGTATCTTGGCTAAAAGACACAAATCGAAGTAGCGTTAGATACTTGCGTATAAGAAATTGTAGATATTGCAATACCATTATACGAAATTAATGAAAATATAGTCTTAAAGTTG
Source organism: Paramecium tetraurelia (assembly GCF_000165425.1). Classification (NCBI taxonomy): domain Eukaryota; phylum Ciliophora; class Oligohymenophorea; order Peniculida; family Parameciidae; genus Paramecium; species Paramecium tetraurelia. The sequence goes on from NW_001799027.1 coordinate 136,755, forward strand.
AATCAATAATTTTTACCAAACAATTAAACTCTAGAATAATTACTAATCTAAAATGGTCATACACTTTTAGTTGAAGTTCAATAACAGTAACAGCCATAAAAGTAAATGCCCTAATAATAAACGCTTTAATAAAATATCATAATTTTTTTAGAGTATCTTGGCTAAAAGACACAAATCGAAGTAGCGTTAGATACTTGCGTATAAGAAATTGTAGATATTGCATTACCATTGTACGAAATTAATGAAAATATAGTCTTAAAGTTGAATCAATAATTTTTACCAAACAATTAAACTCTAGAATAATTACAAATCTAAAATGGTCATACACTTTTAGTTGAAGTTCAATAACAGTAACAGCCATAAAAGTAAATGCCCTAATAATAAGCGCTATAATAAAATATCATAATTTCATTAGAGTACCTTGGGTAAAAAACACCAATAGAAGTAGCGCTAGATACTTATATATAAGAACTAATAGATACTGTAAAATAATTGCACCAAATTAAAGAAAATGTAGTCTTCACTTTGAATTAATAAATATTACCAAACAACTAAACTTTAGGATAATTAAACATTTTGAAAGGCACTACTCTAACAGCGGAAGTTCAATAATAATAATAATCAATATAATTAATTATTTATCACTCTAATTCTTAACCATTACCTGTTGAGGTAGACTAAGATACTAAAGTGTCAGAATTAGCAATTGAATTATAGGGCTATTACCAAATTTCATAAATTTTGTTTACTTTAGAAAATAGATAGGTGTTAGATCAATTGTTAACTTTTAGAGAATAAAATATTCTTACAGGTACTAAATTATACATCTAATAAATCTACGATACTCCAACCTAAATACCATCTGGAATGCAAGAAATAGTTTTGATAATTTTATTTGAGAGTCAAACCATTAATATAACTATCCCTAATAATTCCCTGGTAAAAGAGCTTGAAGATATGCTAAAGAAAAATTGGAATCTCAATTATGAAATAAATCTATTTCACAATGATAAAATGCTGAATTCGAATGAAACCTTTCTAAAGTAGCAAATAGTTAAAGGATCAAAGTTAGTGGTTAAATAAGCATTAGCTTAAAAAAAATAAATTCAATTAAGCTTGGTTTATGAGAGTTTAAATCCTCTTCAAGTCGAAGTCGAGGATGACACTTCTATTAAAGAATTTGAAGATTTAATCATTGAATAATATAAGCTAGAAAAAGGTTTGATAATCTCATACAAAGAATAGATTTTAGATTCAACAAAAACCCTGTTAGACTATTAAATTAAAGATAATTCGGTTCTCAACTTCAAATAAAAAGCAAACTAAGTTAACCTTGTTATTCAGGCCTTCCATCAAACTGTAGATTTTAATTTTAGTAAAGAGACAAAAATTAGTAATATGATTGAAGATATAAGGAGAAGATTTAATTCAGTAGATCAATTGATGATCTAAAAAGAGAATGGAGAAATTTTAAATCCAGATTTCACTATAAAGCAATATGGGCTTTTTGATACATAGACCTTAATTGTAATTCCAAAATAAAATAAATAACCTGAATAAGTGATGCCGATAGGAAGAAAAATAAATGTGATAGTAGATTATAATGGGAAAAAAATATAGGTTGAAGTTTCTGATAACACAGTCGTATCATAGTTCATTGAATAAATCAGACCAAATTTATAACTTTAAGGAGAAGTTTAACTTAATCTTGAGGGATAATAAGTTCTAAATCCTTTCGAAACTTTAGTCAATTAGAAAGTTTAAAAAGGAAGTCGATTAATTGTTAATCAAATGAAATAAGGTTCCTCTCCCATAAATATAAGATCACTATTCCTGACGATCGATTATAAAGGTAACCGTACTACATTAGAAGTTACTGATGATACTCTTGTCTCTGAATTAATTTTTACGATGAAAGGTAATTTATAAATCAAAGAAGATTGCAATTTGTGCTTTGAAAATAAAAAAGTTCTGCAACCAAATTCATCAATAAAGGATTAAAATGTTGATAACAACTTGGTTTTATATTTAATTCCGATTGTGGATAATGCCTAGAAGCAACCTTCCTAATAATCACCTTAATTACTTCAATAAGAAATATTTTTGAACTTTTATTATTAAAATTAAACCACTGATTTAAAAATTGATCCTAATATATTAGTGAAGTAATTGATTGAAGGTATTCAAAGCAATTTGAATTTATAGGAAAAATTTTAATTAAGTTTGGATGGCAAAAATATATTGAATGAGGAATAGTCTTTGGCTGCTTTAAAAATATAGGATAAGAGCACTTTATATCCAATTTTCGACCAGAAACCTCAATAATAACAAGATTAAGAGAATTTCAGTTTATATATAGATTATTAGAATAATCAGCATTAGATTGTAATATCATCTAATTCATTAGGAAATGAGTTGGTGGAAATGGTTAAAAAAATCACTTTAAACATACCAATAATAAATATACTGATTGATGGAAAAACTCCTTTGATCTTAGATAAGACTCTGAAGGCTTAGAATTTGAAGAACCATAGTCATCTCTAAGTTCAAGTTTAAGGATAAATGTATGGATCACAATTACAATGGCAATAACAATAACAATAACAATAACCGTTTTAATCCTCTTAATAATAAAAATAATAATTCCCCACTATGAATTAAAACCCGTTCTTTTAGAATCAGCCTAATAATTTTTAAATACAACCATAAAATAATAAACAAGGACCTCCAATAAATTAATAATTAAATCCATTTTAAAAATTTGGTCCCCCTAATTAGCAAAACCAATTTGATGGTTCTAATTAAAGTTCATAATTCTTAAATAGTTCTGGATACTAACAATAATTTCCCTTATAGTCTTAAGCAGGTCTCTCTTAGTAATTTTAAAGATTTCCAACACAATTTTAAAAACCACAACAATAGCCAATGGGTGGAATTCCTTAGTAATAATATAACCTTACTTTATCCTAATAAAACAAACCAATTGTAATTTAGCTGAAATACATGAATTAATTTTCAAGGTAGGAATTCAATAAAAACAATTCAGTATCAGATATGATTAAACGTTGCTAGGAAATATTTAATATACCATAAGAACCAACAATTCAACGTAATGGTCAGGATTTGAATTCTTCATAGGTTTTAGAATCATGTAGATTCTAAGAATTCGAAATTTTAGAAGTTGTTTTAAAGCAATCAAATCCATTTATTTTGAATATTTCAGTGCAAAACAACAATATTCAAGTGGAAACAGATTTAGATTAATAGATTTTTGAGTTTATGGATGAGTTGAAAGTAGCATACAGTATCAATTATGCCACAGAACTCGTGTATAATCAAATACAGTTACTTCCAGATAAGACTTTTAGGTAATAGAATATTCCAAATAACAGTTATTTGATTTTGAGATAGAAACAACTAAATGGTAAATTGAAGATTACATAAAGTTTAAATTTAATGATTGTCAAAGTTAGAGATGGAATGAATTTGATACAGATTGAAATACCTCCCACAGCAACTGTTTAAGATTTTGAGAAAAAGGTTAAGGAAAAGATAATAATAAACACTAATTGTAGATTTTAATTCAACATGATGATTTTGAACCCATAGTAAACTTTAGCTCAATAAGGAATAAACAACAATTGTGAAGTATTGTTGCTTCGATGATGAATTTAATTTACATCATTTAATATATATTAAATTTCATAAATCTCTGGCATCTTCAAAACTTAAGATAAAGACAGTGTGAGGATAATAGCTGACACCTCGTTCATCTGTTTTAAATTAATAAGAAACTTGGCACGTGAATCCAGAAGCATTCAAGACTCCCTGAGGGATAGAAATTATTCCTTACTTTCAGAATCCCACACATAAATTATGCAGGGGATATATGTCCTTCTTCTGAAATATATTTGAGAAGCAATGGATTCTCATCTCTAATAAGATAATCATTGGGTCTATCCTTCAACCTTTCAATTGATTCTGCTTGTCTACCAAAGAGGTGTTTCCAAAACTAGCCATGCATATTTGATTTACAATCCCTTAGATGAACCTCAATTGTTCAACTAATTTGGTTTCCCTTTTATTTCGTTCTCTAAGACTCACTACTTCATAAAGTCGGATTCCCACTGAGACTCCTAATTGTTCCATTTTGGAGTTCATCTCATCGTAATCGTTCCCGTGTTTTCTCTTCAAGTAGCAAATGTATCTAGATATTGAATGAAAGTACTCAGCAAAGATATAATTGAATGTGCAGAAATTCAATTCAGGCCTTTGTTATCTAATATTCTTGTCAAGAAACTAAAATTTTTTCATGATTATATGAATTAACTAACATTTTCATAATTGCTTTAATGATTCAGCAAATTATTCAATAAGAGTCATAAGATTCTTGCCATTCATACATGTTGCGTCAACCAAAGCACTACATACAAGATAGGGATCCATATTGGCTGCAGGTCTTCTATCCTCCAAATACCTAAAATTACTCAAATATAATATACCCCTTGCCTAATTCTTTTGTAATGATTGGTACTCTAATGGAACATCCCCTTGATCCATCACCCCAAGAAAATTGATTATATTCTCCAGTTTCATGTTTACCTGTCAATCTCGCTTCATTGTTTAATCCATACAACAACATCATTTTTTGGTGATTCTTTTCCAAAAGAGGCAACATAAATTCTTTGATGTATTCATAACCTCCATTTTCCCTTGTCTTCGTTGTTGAGAAATTGCAATGAGCACCTGTGCCATTCCAATCTCCTTGAATTGGCTTTGGATCATAATTGATATCAATGCCAAACTCTTCGCCCAATCTCTCCAATATGTATCTTGCCAACCATAAATGATCTCCTGCCTCAATTCCATGAGCAATTCCAATTTGAAATTCCCATTATGATGGAGCCACTTCTGAATTAATTCCTGACAACTTCAGTCCAGCGTAGAGACAGGCTCGTTAATGAGCTTCAGATAAGGCTCTCCCGAAGTTGTTGCGTTCTCCTATTGAACAATAATATCTTCCCTACGGATATGGAAAACCTCCGACAGGCCATCCCAAAGGCCATAGGTGGGTTGTCCCTGTTCTCTTCAACATAAAATACTCTTATTCAATGCCAAACCAAGGATCAATGTCACTAGCTTCTTACATTATTTTTTCCGCAATCCATCTAAAATTAAAACGTGCTGGTGTTTTACGGTCTGGCTTGTATGTCTCACATAATACAAGTTTATGTGGGTCTCCACGAAAAGGATCCCTTACCATGCAAACAGGCTTCAAGTAAATCTCACTAAATTTTGTAATTGCTTGATCAGTGGATGAGCCATCAAATGTCCACCATTCAACATCATCCAGGCTTTTAATTGGTGTATCGTACACTTTAGTTTTGGATCTCAGTCTCTCTCCAGTACCATCTATCCAAATATACTCAACCAAAACATGTTTGTTTGTGTTTAGTTTGAAATAGTTAAAATCCCTTAAGTTTTCAATTGTTTCAGTCATTGATTAAATAAATATTTTAATATAATAAATATTTTTATATGATTGACGAACTCATGCACCATATTTAGGAAATCTGCCCACTTAAGTAAGGAGTTCTCTCCAAAGACATTGTAATCTCATCACATTTCGTCTGATATATGAAAACTCATTAATTTATTCTAACGTTTCAATATCGTCAACTCTCATCTAATAATTTGAATAATGTATAAGTGCAATTTGTTTTCCTTAACTTTCTAATTGCTAATATTTAAATTGATTTCTTGATTAAAGTGGAAATTCTATATCATTATTATATTATTTGATGTTAGATATGATGAAATATATATGATGCAATTTCTGTTTTTGTATTTCTTCCAATACTTTTACTTAATCTTTAAATGCAATAACAATGTCAAAATTCTCAAATAAATTATCTTAATATTAATCATAGCTTGTCAATTTAAATTCATCGTATTGTTTTCCAATAACAGCTGTTTTAGCACCATAACTTATTTAAGAGTAGAATTGAGCATCACTGATCAAATTAACTTCAAGAATTTCCTCATCATTTTGTTAGTTTTATTGAATTTGATGAAATCCCCCCTTCTTCATTCCCATCAATTCCAATAGAAAGTCCTCTTATTCTTGGACCACAATAGTAGTATTGCCTTTTTTGATGAAGTCTTGGCAATCGTAATCGATTATTAGTGCCACCTTGCCCTTCATATTAATTATAAATAATAATAAAGGTATGAAGCTAAGCCAAGTTGCACCGATGCCAATAAAAGTAGATATACATCTAATAGTAGCAAGAAGTTGAGGACTTCGAGAATAGAGTAACCCTGAGATTGTATTTGGAGAAACTGCTGAGTCAGAAGTGGGGTCGATATTTAGACATATTTTCTGGATTCATTAGTTTGACATCCTGCATGATCTATTTGGGCACAACTTACTTTAGCAATGTGGATTGGCTGAGTACTATAGACATCATAGTGTGTTCCCTTTATTTATTTGAATACCTTTTGAAAACATTTGCTGCTTAACACAGACTGCAATACATACTAGAAGTGAATTCAGCAGTAGAATTATTTACATTGATGCCCTTGTTTATATTATAGGAATAAGAGAATTGGGACTATTTAACAAGATTGATAAACATCTCCAGAGTGATAAGATTCCTAAGAGTGGTTAAGACGATTTCTAAGTACTACCAAATTGGTGACAATGAATTCGGAGGTGTTAATAAATAAATTTACACAATATCCTTGACAATTCTGACTTTGATTATTGTGACTGCAGGAGTTTTATAAGCATTTGAATCTCCAAAGAGAAAGGAACTAATAGCACTAGATGAAGAAAATCAGTGCGGAGCATCAGTGGATGAGTGTACCTTTCACGAAATGGTGTACTTTACAGTGGTGACACTAGCCACAGTAGGTTATGGAGATGTAACTCCTTAGACAGAAGAAGGGAGAGTTTGTGTGATTGTATTGATCATCATTGTGTTGGTTGTAATACCCAAACAGATGAATGAATTGATTAGATTGATGGGATTACAAAGTGTCTATGCAAGAGCATTCTATAAATGGAATCCAGAAGTTCCACACATCATTATTTGTGGACATGTAAGTGTTGCAGCCCTGAGAAACTTTTGTAGTGAGCTTTTCCATCAAGATCATGGCAGTCAAGATAAGAATGCTATCATTATGAGGTTGACTAAACCTAATACTGAGATGGAGATCTTCTTGCACAATCCAAAATATGAGTTATTCTTGACTTATCTATAAGGCAGTCCTATGGTTGATAGAGATCTCAAAAGAGCTGCAGCTACTTAAGCTAAGGCTTGTGTGATATTGACCAATAAACAAATAGTTAATAGTCAATCCTCAGATCATAAGAATATATTGATTGGATTGTAAATCAAAAAGTATGTTAATCATATCACAGGTGGAAATATACGTCTATGTATGCAATTGATCAAACCAGAAAGCAAGTTGAATTATAGACAAGCTCTAGGCTTGAAAGTCATAACAGATTAGATCATCTCTGTTGAAGAATTTAAGATGAATCTTTTGGCTAAATCTTGTTTCTGTCCTGGTATAATTGCTTTGATTGGCAATCTGATTACATCTGCAGGAGAATAAGAAGGAGATATGGAATATGAATGGTTAAATGAATATACTAAGGGAATGGGACATGAAATATATAGGACTGATCTAAGCTTTAAATTTTAAGGCAAAAGTTTTAGTGAAGTAGCCACCATAGTTTACAATGAATTTAAGGGTATATTGTTTGGCATAGAATTTGACATCGGCAAATACACTATAATTCGATTGAATCCAGGTAGTTACATCATTCCTAACACAACAGAGGCTAATGTTCATGCATATATCATTTGTGAGGATAAAAAGGTTGCTGATTAAGTGGCAACTTATGAGATGACTACTGAGGAAATTGCTAATTACCATTATCAGTTATTGTAAAAATCCAAGTAAAAAGAAAAACTACCAGATGATGAAGAAGAAGAGAAATTTGATGATCCTCTTCTTTATGGAAAAGATTCTATCGAAGAAGCTGAAATGTTAGAATAAGATTATGTTCTTGACCCAGAACCTATTTCCTTAATGACTGTTACTCCAACATCCTTATAAGACTCAACAGAAATCACCAATCATATTGTCGTTTGTGGAATCCATCCATCTATCTATTACTTCTTACTAGCACTCAGAGCTAAGTATCTTAAAGAACTTCAATTTGTTGTGATTTTAGCTCCTGAATAACCAACCAAATAATGGGAATACATTAACAGATTTCCCAAGGTTAGATTCATCAAGGGATCCCCTTTAACATCAGATGGGCTATTAAGAGCTAACATTAACTTTGCTGATAAGGCTGTCATTTTCGCTTAAGGTTCAGATTAATCAATCGATGAAGTCGGAGATGCAATAGATGAAATGCATGATGCAGAATCCATATTTATTTACAAGGCCATTAAAAAACTCAACCCATCTATTTAAATTATGATTGAGCTTGTTTATAGTTCTAATATAGAATTTCTACTTGAAAAAGATTACCAATATTAAAATGAGTTCAAATATGAATTTGTATTACCTCCACATTTATATTTTATAGACCCCCCTTTAGGCTTCTGGAGAAGTCTATATTTCAGCCATTATAGATACTCTTACATGCTAGGCTTACTTCAATCCGCACATTGTGACTATTCTATAATAAATCCTAACCGGTTAGAGATAGTCAACTCAAGTTATAAGAGCTATTTGTGAGCATGCTGATCTAAAAGACTCCAATCTATATTAAGTGCCTGTTCCAGAAGATTATCTTGTAAATTTTTATTGGATTATTTTATCTAGAATAAAACCTTTGGAGAACTATTTAATTACTTATCTACAGAAAGGCATCTTATTCCTCTTGGGTTGTATAGAATGGCTGGAGCTGTTGATAATAAACATCCTTATGTTTACACTAATCCTCCATCAGAAACTAAATTGACTCACAGGGATAAGGTCTTCGTCCTAGCCCATCAATTACCAGCTGATTTAACTGGAGGAAGCAATCTTGATTTAAAGGCAATGCAAATGGAAGGAAAATAACTTGATATTGAAAATGAAAATAAGGGACTCATCCAAGACAAATTTAAAAATCAAATTTAAAATGGAATGCAAAAGACTTTAAGTAATTACTAGATTTAATTTTAGTTAAATAGAAAAATGATAAAATGGTTGTATTTTCAGGCGTCAGTAAAAGTCATAAGATTTTGGATCTTGACAATCTCAATGTTAGTAAGTCAATTATGTTATCATTAGATTCCACTACCTTTACAATGTTGGATTAGATTAACGAGACCATATCATTGATTAAAGAATAAATACAATCTGTTTAAACTAATCTTTTATTACAAGAAGACGAAATCGTGGAGAAATGTAGAACAGCTGTTAGATACGAATTAACAACTTTGATTTAATGATATGTATTACTAGATTTTTAAAAATTTTAAAATTTCCATATATTCAACTAAAATGTTCCTTATAAGGCAATTTTATTGGTATACATTTCATTCTTAGGCAAGAGTAATTATGTCATAGCATTATGAACAGGTTGCTCCGACATCACTTTAAATAGATTTAAAAATAAATAAAACTCATTACATAAGTAATTATTTATAAATTAGAAGTAAATTCTTCAGATGACAATATTTATTATTTATCAAACGCAAATTAATTTAATTAGTTATTTTTATATCAATTAAAAGCATTACGTCATATTCAACTAGATTTTTTTATTCCACTATTGAGGGATTAAGCACTTCATAAAGTAAAATTGTTTGTCAAATATTACAATTAAATATTTCTAAAATCAATGCTTTTCTATAATCAACCCTTCATAAGTAAAATCAAAATTAAAGTGGACATAAAGGTTGAGGAATTTTCTGCCTTCTTTCAATTCTGTTGACCACTTCCTAATTTATATAATTTTTGATATATTGACTGGGATGAATTTGGCAGATCTCCAATTGCAAGAAGAAATTCTTCAAAAGTAAAGGTTTCTTGCTGCAGAGTGTTGGAGTATTTTAAATATTCCCCATAAAAGTTTATAATCACTAGTAATAATTATATACAAACTCATATAAATTTTATCCTTTATCTGAAAAAAATGGCCTTTTATCACATCCATCCTTTAACATATTTAAATTTATCACTCTTCTCACTTTAGGGGGTTTTCTGTGTGTGTATGATGTGATATTTAATAGAGCTGGCGATTCATATGTTCTTTAAGGAGAACTATATCGAGGAATGGGTTGAAATACTACCTTACCGTTCTTTCGCCTTTTTAAAACTCTGGTTTCTGGAGTAAACAATCTTGTTTGAGGATTGTCGAAGCTGTTAATCTGGCTTTAGCAATTAAAAGTTCGGTTAATGTGCACATTTTCAAAGATGTCACAAAGTACTCCTTGTTCTTTGCTTTTTCTTTCATTCGATGTTTTATATCTGGTAGAGTAAAATCCCTAATCCCTCGACTTCTAGTTTATGGGAGATGCTTTCCCCAAGATTTGGAGGTCATATTGTGTTTGAGTCAAATTCCTGGAGGTTTATTGAGCTTTTTACATGGAATTGTGTATAGATCCATTTCAATATTTATAATAAAATGAGTTTTGCTCTACCTTCTTCAAAATTACCACTTGTATACCGACACCCCTACCAAGGATTCGTCAATGTTTTACCCTATATTGATGGGGAATTAGATGCCAAAACTTAAAACATAGTATTGAATGTTACACTACACAGGTCGATCGTCTGATTCAATAAGAAATGTCAAACATGGACCCTCAGGATTATTTGCATGAATTGCCAATGCCCTAAACGAAGTTAACAGATCTGTTGAAATCAGAGATGGAAAGAGTCTAACAACAGTAACCCATGAATAAAATTGATTTCGAATAGAAACCAAATTTCAATGAAGAGTTTTAATCAACCCATGAAATTCAAGAGGCCAATTAATAATTAAATGTGCTTAATCAATACGCTTAAATTAAGTACTTAAAAATCATCATACTTTAAGCATAATCAATTCCGAATTGCTCAATAAATATGGCAAAGAATCATGGGCATTATTGCTCAAATCCTAAGAAAATGAGAAGAATAGATTATCAAATGAGGTTGTCAAGTAATAGCAAGAATTGAATCATATTAATGCATAAAGAAAATACGAACAAGTATCATTTACCTCATATTAAGAATGAAGTCAAATATAAATTAGATAGCCTAAAAGCTAAGGTTTAAGAAGTCTTGACAAACAATGCTTAATTGGAAGTTGTTTGTGGAGAATTAGAGCAAGAAATATATGATAAACAAAGAAAAAAGTTAAAATTGAATTGATTTTAAAATATATATTATTTATTCTTAATATCATAATCTCATTCTGAATGATTTCAAACAAAATCATATTTATATAGATTTATAGTGTGTTAAAACAATATATTTTCAGATAGAAAAGATTAAAAGATAAATCTTCATACTCTTTTAATAGATTAATTGAACCTGAGACTGATATAATAAATTTTATTAAACCGTCATCTCAACCTTAATTTTTATAGATCTCAATGAATAAATTACTTAAATCAAGTTCTTATTATAAATTTGTCAAATCAATTTTGGCAATAGATAAATTTGACTGACAATTTTAAAACATATAAAGGAAAAAAAACAATTGTCAATTGTTTAATTTAACTGGGACCCAATTCTGATACTAAATTCTTCCATTTCTAAGATTTTTAAGGTCAAGAGAAGGAAATTAACTAAATAAATGATTTTAATTGATTAAGCATAAAAAAGAATTGCCAGATGAACTCATTCTCCTTAAATTTTTGAATAAATAACACTATGTTAGAACAGTAATAAATTAGTTTTTTTCTTAAACTTTTTATTGTTCCATAGCATATACAATTACAGAAGGCAGATTGAAATAAATTATACTTTGAAAGCTATTGTTTTGTTAAAAAATTGAATACAATAACAATTTAATGAATGATTTGATCTATAATTCTTTCATATAAATTACTTCAACTTTGAGAAAGTTCCTTCAAGATTTTTGAATAGGCTATAAAAAAATTATTTTAAGAATATAAAATCTCTTTGAGCTTATTTTCCTATGTTATATAATTAGCAAGCTTCATCAGACTTTGATACTATTTCTGCGCAAATTCAATTAGTAATTTAAGATCAGTAAATTCCTTTCTCAATTCTTATTTCCAATTTGTTATTTCTAATTCTATTTTAGGAAACTAAAAATTTTGAATTTCAATCAGATTTAGAATTAATGTAAAGTATTCTTGATAAATCTAGAAATATTATTTTATAAACCTGTTTTAGTTTTCTAAAATTTATTGTAAAATTACCTGGTTAATTTAATTATTAGTTTTATCTTCTACTTTACATAATCATTTCATAATTCTTTTTCTATTATTCCATCTAACCTTAGCACTCTACTCTATACTTTTATTCATTCTGTAATTACTCTTTATAGTATTGTATTTTTTTTTCATGTTTTTCTATTGCACAAGCAAAGGTGTTTAAAATTGCTATACATTTTGTGTATATAACATTATTATGTTGTAAAAAATTTTATACTAGGCTTATTTATTAAATTAGTGTTTAATTTTTTGCAGATTTTACTATTAAACTTAACTTGTTGAGCAAAGTATCTGATATACTCAGTACTAATTTTATTTAATCAACTATTTATTTAATTTTGTCAATTATCGTTTAATTAGATACAGATTAAGCTGAACTTATTTAGTCTCTAATTAAGTTTTGATTATAGTCTTTTTGAAAGTTTTTCATTTAATATACTATTTCTTATGATTTCTATTAGATTTCTTCTTAAGTTTTATTTATTTCTTTTATTTCAACTTAATGCTCCAATTAATTTTATATAGTTTGAAATTTACCCAAGATCTCTTCCTCACTCTTAATAGTTCTTGCGAATTCATCAATAGTAGATTTTTTGTATTATGTTATGATATTCTGAAAATGATTTACAACTTCCTCATAATTAGATAGCAATTTCTGATTTTTTCCAAATAGTTCTTGATTAAATTTGTAAAGCTCTATATTCTATTTCTCTAGATCTTGCTTCCCTTTTTATAGTTCTTAGTTAGAATTGGATAATTCCTTATTTGAATTGGATAGGTCTTGATTAGATTTGAGTGTAGTTTCATATCTTTCTTTATAGTAAAATGCCGATCCCTGAATTTCTTATAATCTATTAAGTCTCTTAATCTCAAGATAAAGTATTTATATTCCTTTAATTAGATCATAAATATTCATCTAACCTAAATGAATAGAGGACTCTTTTTACTTAATTCATTGGTTATTCCATCTTAATCTTTATCATCTTTATTTAATTTTTGAAACCAATCACTATAGTTCATAAAATTTATTTAATTTATTAAAAAAAACTCTATTAGAAAAATAAATCTTTCCACATACCTTTACATAAATAACTTTGCCGTTTCTTGTTCTAACTGTCTTTATTTAAGTATTTAGCAATTAATTAAGTTCATGTTCTTTGTTTAATGATTAAGAATTTAATTTAACTTTAAATTGCATTATGGAAGTTAGATTGAGGGGAATAATTATTATATGTATGTTTATTTCTAAAATAAGATGATATATTATACAGAATTATTTTTCGCAGAAAATATAATTTAAATTTGAACTAAAATAAAAATGCAAAAGTAACAAAATGAGTAGATTGAGGAAGATGAATATGAAGAAGTGATTTCTTATACATCTTTGGAAAAGTTAGCAATTCCAGGGTTTGGAGCAGTAGATATACAGAGATTAAAGGATGCAGGATTTACAACATGTGAATCAATTGCATATACAGCTAAAAAGAATTTAATGAATATCAAAGGCATGACTGATGCCAAGATTGAAAAGTTAGTTGAGGCTGTGGCTAAACTGGTAGTAAACCAATTTAAGCCAGCTACAGATGTACTAAAGTAAAGAGAAAGAATAGTACATATTTCGACAGGGAGCACCAAATTTGATAAATTACTTCGAGGAGGAATAGAAACTGGTGGAATAACTGAGATATTCGGTGAATTTAGAACTGGGAAGTCTCAAATTTGTCACACCTTAGCAGTCACTTGTCAAATGAATGATGGCAAGGGAAGACCAGGGGGGAAGTGTCTATATATTGATACAGAAGGAACTTTTAGACCAGAGAGGCTGAGTGAAATTGCAAAGAGATTTGAATTGGGAATAGAGGAAGTCTTAGAGAATGTCTCTTTTGCAAGGGCTTATAATGTAGATGAATAAATGAAGCTACTAATTCAAGCATGTAATTTAATGTCTACAGATAAATACGCTTTGTTGATAGTCGACAGTGCAACAGCATTGTATAGAACTGATTATTTGGGGAGAGGAGAGTTATCAGCAAGACAGAATCATTTAGGGAAATTCTTGAGGAATCTATAGAGGTTGGCGGATGAAGTATAATTATTAGAGTTATTTTTTAGTTCAATGTAGCAGTTGTAATAACGAATCAAGTGATGAGTCAAGTTGAAGGTACAATGATGGCAATGGGTGATCAAAAGAAACCTATTGGAGGTAATATTATGGCCCACGCTTCCACAACAAGATTGTATCTGAGAAAAGGGAGAGGGGAGAATAGGATTGTTAAGATCTACGACTCTCCATGCTTGCCGGAATCGGAGGAGCAATACACCATATCACCAGGAGGGATCGATGATTGTGCTGATTGAATTAATTTGTAATATTTATTTTGTAACTAACAAATAAAAGTTATTCAGAAGTTTTTACAAGAGTTGCAGAAGTAGCTTATGTTTTTGGAATCGTGGTTTTGTACGTCTTTGTTGCATCGAAGGCATTTTCTTATGATCTACTGGATTTATTAATCTGCTAGTCTTGAATAGTTCATGGGGTCTTTGAATAATTCCCCAGTGGATGATTGGCATCTCTGTTTTGACAATGATGTCATCAAGGGATCCTGAGGTAATTATTTAAGTATACATCCAATGATTGTAAGCATTTGAAAAAGTCATCATTATCCAATTGCTATAATGCTCTGAAGACATTTGAGCATTTCTGTTTAAATTCATCAAATGGCTACTAATCATCATTAAATTTACTGATTATCCACAACAAATGATGCATTCTCCACTCTGATCCATGGCCTCAATCTCATGTCCACAACCTAATGTTTTTCGTTTGAGATGACGTGAAATTGCCTCTTATTCTTTTCTGATGCTGCTTGATTTTTTGGTTTATGAATTGTCTCTTTTTAGAGGTGATTTTTATCCTTAGAGATCATGCAAATATTTTTCAATTCCAGCATCATTAGCATATAATAATGCTTTAAATTGATACAATGATTTTAGCATTTGTTCCCGCTATGGATTATGAGAACTCAAGCGATCAAAAAAAGTTGAAAACAATTCAATCATTGTCGTTCTCTCCACAGAAGACAGTTAAGACATTAAAAATTTAAAATTATTACCTTATTTTATATTCTTATAATAATCTGCTTTTTTTTCAAAAACAAGAGATTTATGCGTTATATCTCTAAGAAAAAAAGTGGGGTGTGGATTTTATAGAAGCATATAAAAAATAATCATTCATTTTTCAATGAGGTAGTTATTGCTTATGCTAACTTAACTAGTTCACTCACATAAGTTGAGGTCAACGTGCTTCTGCTGACATAGGATGATTCAATTTTATTTCTGAGTGCCACAATTTCATTCAATTAAACCACATCTGCAAGACTGCGTCCCTGTCTTTTTTTGTATTGTTCAGAGGATGTTCGAAAGGAATCATATTTGAAAGAATCAGAGGGTTTATTGGTGTATGATTCTGTTTCTATACTGTATTTGATTTAAGGTGGGGATTGAACGAATTTGAAGGGGGATTGGGAAGAAATGGAAGGAGATTGGAAGGATTCTCTCCACTTGTGTCCACTATTGAAGGACTTAGTGCGTGGTCCCAAAGTATCGGTAATTCTGAGTGTAAATGTATTGGGTACTTTTATTGAAGGCCTTGAGCTTTGTAAGGGGAGTAAGTGGGTTCGCTTCTTTAGGGTTAAGTGGTAACAACATTGGAGAGACGGGAGTAGGAGAAGTCTCTGATTCTTGCTTGAAGATTCTCAAAGGAGGGTACTTGTGCACGAGTGTCCTTTCTGAATGGATAGAGGATGGTGATATACCTATTTGAATTGAATTTGTTGGAACTTTGTGGAGCTTCACGTTTTAAGAACATAATTTATTAAACGTTAAAAATTAAATTGTCATCATGTATATTGTCATTAAGTTTCTAATTTATTAACCGTCGTATGGATGGCTTTCCTAGATGAATAAGTGAGAATTACTAATTCAATTCTTCCAAAGGCTATCAATTATTTGATGCGTCTGGGTAATTGTAGAAACTGTTTGCGTTTCCACTCTCTGGTTTCCGAATAATAGTTATCCAATTTGATTTCGCAAGCAGATTACAGAGAGGAAGCACAAGAGTCATCAGGATTATCAGGTGGATCCTGATTGTAATGAGTTCTTTTGACTTTCCGATTGACTATTTTCCTGCCGAAGTTCTTTCTGAAATCCACTTCTTAATCGATAACATTTTGAATGTATTTGGGGTGTTTTTGGATCATGACTCCTTTGGGTTTGTTGTATAGATAATCATACAATTGGACATCAGCATGAGTCAAGATTCCATCTTAATTTCTACGATCGGTTTTGGCTGCCTTGTGAAATAGAGTGAAGTCATTGCGTTTGTTTTGTATGCTGAGACGAACAATTTTGTTGATATTGTTTTCATGTTATTCAGCTTGGGCTTCTAATTCTTGGAGATAGAGTTAGGCATTGTTTTCAAGGACTGATTTTAGATAGGATCTGGGAGGGATGGTTTGAATAACTTATTATTGCAATTTGCAGAGAGGTTCCACATTGTCATAATTGAGACGATATTATTTCAGACTTTTGGTTTTGGGTATCAATTTCTCTTGGTAACCCATAGAATTATCTTTGTGATTGGCTATGTCTAAAATAGTTTATACTATAGTGAGAGTTTGAGCATTGCCTTGTCTGATTTCTTCATTGTGAGGTTTTTTGATTGCTACTTTCTCATTGATAAGGTTGCGAACTTTGACAATTTTACTCTTTAGATAGTTTTTTCTTTGTTCTGTCTATTGACGTATTTTGAGAGTCATTCTATGTTTGGGTTAGATTTGTTGTTCTGCATTCAGTCTTGGGTAGTTGAGAGTTTGTATTAATCTTTAGAGATTCAAGTCCCCTTTCAAGTAATGGGCAAAATGTTGTTCGAATTGTTATCCATGATTGCGTGTTTCGAATGGTTTTGTGGTTATCAAAGGATCTACATGTTTTCTGGATGACACATGAAGAGTATTGAATTTACGATGGATATTTTTGGAGTGATCGAATTCGCATGTTGTGGAAAAACTCATTAATAATTTTAATAATGCAAATTAAAGAAGAATTGATTAATGTGATTATCAATTTGATTGAAGAATTGTTTGAATGCAAAATCAATTCCATCATGCAAGAAGTATTCCATCACTTATCTTAGGTTAATGACAAACTCACTCGCATGCATTAGGATATCGAGAACATGTAGGATGTTCTGGTCAAACACTTTTCTCATCAAATTGCACATTCCAGAACAGAGTCTTTGAGTGAAACTGTTGATACTGCTGAGGAAGATTAATTTAAGAAATCCATTAATGCAGAATTGGATAGTCTTGGTTTACGTGTGTAGTAGTTGGAATACATGAATCACATCATTCTGGATACTCAAAGTGCCAATAAATCCAATTTCAAAGAACTAGAACGTAAAATACAACCATTGCAAGAACAAATTAACAAATCAATCGAGGAGATGAAAAAAGACTTAAAGGGTACAATCCATCTATCAAATTAGACAAGCAAACCTTTTAATGGACAGTATTGAATGACCAAATTGAACGCGTTGAAAAGTATGTCCAGAAACTCAAACAAGCAGATCTCTTATTCTAATAAAAATAATAATTGTAAACATAAACGAATAAGAAATCCAAATGAATTTAACTAATATATAGTAATTTAAACATCATTCTGCATTATTGTTGTTTACATAACTAAAAATTGTAGATATAGTGCTCTTCTTTGGCAATTGCATAACATCCGGACTCTAAGGATTTTCAGGATCTATGTAAGCCGATATCACACTTGTGAAATCATTCTACTCTATTACTCTCTAATTCATCTTGTTTCGATCTAATGTGCTATTATATAATCTATGGATATACATATATTTCAGTAACTGAGGTGCAATCGAATTCAATAAACTGATCGTAGTATTCGTGGATGACGTATTGGGTCTATTGGAGTTGACTAATTATTAGGAACTCAGATTCAGATTCGATTTTTGTAACTTCAATTTTCCAATGAATTCCATAACGTAAATCCGGGCCTTCTTCCAGAGTAACAACGCCTTTCGCTTGGCATTATAATTCTTGGGTTTCTTGACGCAATACTTGATGCAAGGATATCGTATAATCAAATTGACTATCTTCTCTACGTGTTACTGTTACAACCCAGACAAGTACTCCTTGATGATCTTCGTGGCTATGTAGGAACAGTAGAGGAGATTAAGACTCGAACATGATATCGACAACATATACACCAACCAACTGTAGGGGTTCTTGTGCTGACTATAGGTACAAATCAAGGTGATAATGGCCAATTGAGTGGATATCTTGTCGATGAAGTTGTACTGTTTCTCGATGTAAGGTTAATGTTGGTTCAGTAACTCTAAGTATATTAGCAAGACTAATATTGCAAACAGAAACATCAGTTTTATGTCCTAAATCAATAGAGTCTCCAAAAGGTAGAAGATCGATTTCACAAAGAAACAAATAAACTCCCAGTAATAATATCGATCCTTATATTCCACATATAAATAACCATAGGGCATTCGCAATTTGCAAGTCCACAACTTGTTCCTGTTCATACACAACTTCACTATGTAAAAGATGGGAGATATTACACCCACTATCATCAAGGTAGGGATTATAAATATTTCTAAGTAGAAGTAATACTCCTCAGTATAACAAATGTACGAAGTGGCTGCCTAAATGTAATATTACCCTGAGGCTTTGATGCAGAACATCAATTTCAACAGTCCTTCTATGATGTCTCCTTGAAAGTAAAAGTTAACTTGGATGACACAAGTGATGAAAATAGTCTTGGTTGAATTCTCTAGTTGTTGTTTCTTACATAATTGCAATATTGAGTAGATCAATACAAACGAAAACACGAACAGTAATGAAACAAACAGATTCCAAAATTATCTCAAATACACTATTTCAATATCTATGTGAGAATGCAATAGAAAACACTCAATGGAAAATCCTAATGTGGACAGGGGATTCCCTATCACTTAAGCAAAATATACTATAGGAGTAGGGAAATCAAATTCAACAATTAAAATTATCGAAATTAATTGAAAGTAACTAGAAACCAATTTAATCAGAATTTCAGTCTGATCTATTACCATAGTAGATTTGCTAGCAAAGAATATTCCCATCATCCTTAGGTAATAGGCTGATAATTGGGATCTCACCAATTTCAAGCTTCCTCTGACTGATATAAACAATACAACTAAAATCCACAAGAATGATAGAATTATCTTTAATAAATTAAATGCGTCGTTTTAACACAATGAACAATTTCCACTATAATTCTGTGTGTATGAGGCATTCCATTTTACAGCGTAATAATCACAGTCACTACATAATGCTCCAACGTAACCTTAAGAACAAGTGAAATCCTCTGCTCCTCCTAAGCATTAGGACTGAGAAGTGCCACAATATTCAATTTCATCAGTTAAATTGTTTGGTCTCCAATAACCCTACTTAACAATTAACTACGAGCCTCCAGGACATGATTCGATCGAAGTTATACATTGCAAACACTATCTATAATTTGTTAGACTATATGAACCAACAGGACATTATTAACATGTTTAATTGGTCCACTCTTCTCCAATCCCACATTCTATCATGCCTAAATGTAGTGATAACTTGAAGGTATCATTGTAGAATTCAAGTTAGGGAAACTCTATCTGTACCTCTACAGTTTCATTCTTTGGTAGATTTTAGTATTGAGTATATGATATTGCATAATGACACTTCTGCAAGTCCAATTTAAATATCATCTCGTCGATTCTCAGATAATTAGTCAATTTGCACAATCTATTCATCCCACTATCTAAAAGTGCAATGATGAATTCAAACATCTGTCCACTCTTTATTTTATCATACTCGATTATTACATTCTTTTTGATCAAATCATCTAACAAATATGTCTCTTTATCCACAATAACGTAGACAGGCCCAGTATTGTAAATCAAAACATCTGGTTCAACAATTTAGGTTGTGATTAGATAAATATGCTTATTGGTTTTCATAGTGCAATTTTCATATTGATTGAATTCAATATAATGATTAGAATCTCCAGTTTGATTTAAATAAATGACTCCGCCTTCAGTTGCAGTTAAATCAATAAATTTATTTTAGTAGATTTTGATTGACGAATTCGTCACTGCAAAGGCAGACCCATAGGAACTGGTAATATTGGTAAATTAATTTTCAGATGCAACCAAATTGGTGTTGTTGTCGATATTCATGTAACCGAATTATGAGATAGAATTCCTGAATATGCATTTTTGTATATCAGTGTGCATGCTATTCTATATTACAATAACTCCATCACAAAATTAGCAATTGATATCGTAAAGCTGCAATTCATTGAATACTACCTTATTGCTATCTTCCAATTTTAGAAGTTATTTGTTATTCTAATTAACATTAAAAATCTGACTCTATTTAATTGTAAAGGTGGATTTTTGGATTACAATGAATGGAATCAAGTAGTTCCTAATTTAAAATATCTTAATTAAGCTTAGTTCAATTTATGAGTCATCAATGTGGAGGAAACTGCATTCCTCACAATCCTCCATTTTAAACATTCTTATTACAACATTCACAATGTTTGATAATTTTGCAAATTGGGTCGATGCACAATTACTCATAATCAGATTGGTGATTTGAATCAAGGAGGTCCATTCTAGGTCAAATAAAAGCGAGTCAGATATGTGAGTGAAGTTGACCTAATCAATTAGGAGTTCTTGAATTAAATTTTTATTTGATATTGTCCCTAAAATAGAATCAAAACTCCCTTTATAAATTGAGAGAGTGCCATTGACAGAAAACAATGGATTAACTGATTAACTAGATTGGAGGGTGACTTAGTTAATTATGACATTACTGGAATTATGTGTATTCATCATTAAACTTCCTTAAAGATCATTCAAATTAAATTGTTTGATCAGGATATTTTATGAGTTTAAATACAAGATTACCTCTGATTTGATGTTCACCATCGTCGTATTTAAGATTGATATATATTTACTCTCTGCCACAATTAGTGGAGATTCTGATATAATAGATTGAAATCGATTGCCAGCAATTTAAATTTGATTCGGGCTTTGCATGTTCATCAAAGTGCTTTGGGAAAGAGTTACATTAATAATTGTAGTGTAAAGTGTGCCATTGGCTTGGAAGACAGTGGAAAGAGTGAAGTAGGAATTTTGAATTGTAATTTCTTGTGAAATATCCGTAGCAATCAAAATACTTTAAATCACAAATGAGTTATTAAAAGTGATTCTATTTAATTAAGCATGTGTGGCTAGGGTGGAGTTGATGAAACTCACTTAGTTAAACTGAAGATTGCGTAATCTACTTTGCTTTTGGACAAGAGAACTTCTAAAAAAAGTTGAGTCAGATATAATCAGTCCATCTACATCGATAGGGGAATCAAAAACTGGATAATATTGAAAGGTCATCTTGGTCATTGTAGTCTGTTGAATCAATACTTTGGTGGCATTGATCTAACAATTTCTTAGGAGTGTAACATTCTTCAGAAGGACTTGTGTTGATATTGAAAGCACTTTAGTTTGGGTATCAATAGTGATATTCTGAAATTCAACTTGTCGGAATCCTTGTAATAGAATGTTCTAATTCAAAAGCAATTCAGTTCCTGTAATTTAAAGTTACCCTCCCAAGGATGTTAAATTGATTAGTTTTTCATTACTTACGTTCAGGGTGCAATTATAATTGGGGATTGTGATGGACTTGTCAAGTTGCAAGGTTAAACCTTATTCGTCCTAACAAATCAATAATCCAATAGTGATATATATATTTATGAGGAAAAACAATCTTTTCATCAAATAATAAATAGTGATTAAAATATTTCAATATACATCAAAATCATAAAACATCAATTCACATCATAATATTTATGGGCTGTTAACTATTCAAAATATTAATAAATAATATTAAATTATTAGAATTACAATATTCAGTATCAAATTAATTTGTTGTAATCATTGCTTTTCATAATAATATTGTTATTAATCAAAAAAATTCACATCTAAATATATAAAATGGAATTTATGGATTATATATAATTATTCTTAGATTAATGATATCCCTTTTCATCTCAGGTAAATAATTTTTAAACAGATTTCTCATAGCCTAGAATAGAAATCTCTATAAGTATTCAAGTCTGAACATTAGATATCTTCATTAGATGACTAATCTGATCAACCCCTTCTATTTTGATATTATGGAGATTTAAGGGGTATTCTTTCTTATGATTCCATTTGTTTACATCATTTTATAGTTCCTTATGGTATGATCTATTGTAATTAGAGTGCTTGAGGGCGATGCATGAATTTCTATTCACATGGAAGCATTTAGCAGGATGCATTTGGAGATAAGTGTTATAAGATTAGAGGGCCTTTGTGTTTGTTTGAGGTAGCTGATGTGAATTTCTAATCAGAAAAGAATTGGGATTTTGTTATTGATCATTATTAGGTTATAGTTATTATTATATCATATAATATTTATATATAAAAATATAAAAATGAATAAACCTGATGAAAGTGCTAATTAGTTTTTTGTGATTGAACGTAAGACTATCATGTAGATAATGTAGAAATTGAGATGAGTAGTGAGAGTGAACCTGAAGATTTGGAAGATTTGGATGATTTGAATGACATCAAACACGAAGAGGACAATCTCAATGATTTGGATAAGATTATAAATGATGTCAAAAGTAATGATTCCATTCTATATTTACTTAGAGGAAGATTACATACCCAAAGCACAACCTAATGAGAGAGTTACAAAAGGACCAGGATGGAAAGATAGATTGGAAGTGGTTGATGACTTTATTCGTAACTTCCTTATCAAGAATCAAATGAATCGAAGTCTGGAAGTATTTCAGGTATTTGTGATCATTAACCCTTCTAGTAAGAGTGGTACGAACTCTCACAGAAAGGTAAATTGGCTACAGACGGCATGGGTTAAGTAACAGATGTTTATATTCAAAATGAAAAACTCAAAGAAGAACTCAAATACGTAAGAGGCGAGTTGGATAAAGCCAAAATTGTGGCTGAAAATGCCAAATCTACATACGATAAACTCAGAAAGGAAAGAGATTTTCATAAGATGCATCATCATAGAGTGCAATAGGAAAAGAGGAAATTAAATCACGACATAGATAAATTGAAAGGATTGCATTTGCAATATGAGACCAAATACGAAGAACTCTCCTAGAAGTATTCACATGCAATGAAGGAGAAAATGCTTTTGAAATTGGAAAGAGATCGTTTGGTGGCCAAAAACGAAGCACTCCAAAGAAGCTTATAAAATGTATATCTACTTGAATTATAAATTAAAGGTTGAAGAGAAGATTAACAAAGAAAAAGAACCAGGAAGTCCTACAGATAAGCTTCCCTTGGTTGATACCAAGGCTAACACCAAAAAGGCATCGACTAAGACCAATACTGCATTTCCTCCTGATGACAGACCAAATCCTTATGCAGGTACTCAAATAGAACCACAAAATTACAGAAATGCCATCTTAAATAAAACATTTAAGGGACATATGATGGCCATATCATCCATGGATATGCACCCAAAGAAATCAATTGTGGCCACTGCCTCAGATGATTTCACTTGGAAGATTTGGACATTGCCACAAGGCGAGTTAATCATGTCTGGAGAAGGCCACAAAGATTGGGTCAGTGGAATTCATTTTCATCCAAAAGGAAGTCATTTAGTCACTTCATCTGGTGATTGCACCATTAAGGTCTGGGATTTCATTAATGCTTCATGCACTCATACATTCAAAGATCACATCTAACCTGTTTGGGGTGTTAAATTCAATGACACTGGGGAATTCATTGTGAGTGCTAGTATGGATCATACATGCAAAGTATTCGATTTAGCATCTGGTAAAACTAGACATACATTCCGAGGACATGTAATTATCCATTTATTAATGAAAGGTTGATTCTGTCAATCATGTGAGTTTCTAGCCATTTTCAAATATCTTCACTTCTGCTTCAGCTGACAAGACTATTTCCTTGTGGGATATCAGAAGTGGGTTATGCGTTCAAACCTTCTATGGCCACTTGAATAGTGTCAATCATGCAACCTTTTCATTGAAGGGAGATAGCATTGCCAGTTGTGATGCTGATGGAATCATTAAAATGTGGGATGTCAGAATGGTCAAGGGAAGATCCCAATTCGATGCAGGTCCTTATTCTGCCAATGCAGTTGCCTTGGATAAAAGTGGCACCATTCTTCTTGTGGGATCCGATGACCAATAAATCAGACTCTACAATGAAACCACCTAGAAAGTAAGGTCTTCATTTACTTATCCAATAGTAAGAACACACTTTGAAGGGCCATGAAGATGCTGTCTAAGATGTCGCATTTGATTACAATAGCAAAATGATTATTAGTTGCGGTTCGGATGCTACTTTTAGAATTTATTAATGATTTAATATTTTATAAGTAAGATGTATATTATTAAGTCAATTTACTCAAGATTTACCATTATTTACGTATTCAACATTAAATTATTCTTCTTCTGCTTCTTCACCATTTTCTCACAAACCTTACCTTTACTTTGCTTATTTCAAATTATTAAAAAATAAATCTCAACTATTTAAGAATATCCTAATTTATTGATAAGAATCATTAAAATTTAATGAATTAATTCTCAGAAACCTTTAGAAGATTTGATATTTTTGGATAAGAAATAAGACTCTTGGCCACTGGACAATCAGCTTATCGAACCAATATTGGGGCTTTTATGACCATGGCACTCTTTGCAATCCTGGCCTATTCTTGTAATTCCTTTATTTTGGAAATGAATAAAGGGAAAAATGCAATTCTTAATTCAAAAGAAGCTGTAATTTCAAGCGACGAAGTAAAAGAAGAGTTAAATTTATTTAGGGCTATACGTTTAATTCTTCTGAATATATTTTCGCTGTTGGTCTATTGGACAACTTGGGATAACCCATTCCAAATGAGAATAATCGAGTGTTCACGATCAGTTTTTATTACTGTAATAAGTCACTAAATGAAACTACATGTGCGTCCATCCCTGGAAGAATATGTGGTAGCAGAATTCAGGATATCTCATTAGTAGCTATACTTTTATACGTTAGCATTTAAACATCCCAAAAGAATATGAGGAAATTACGTATTGTATGGATGAAGAATACATCAAGCAAAACCCAGAAATCAGAATCCAAGGTTCTACTAGATAAGACAACTTCACACTATTGGGGGCATTAGTTTAACGTTGTTAGAATGGTACAGAATATAATCGTACATATTTATTCATTAAGTTAGATTGTGCCTCAAATGATGACATCGATTCATATATCAAAAATGCCAATCTTTACTACTCTTACTCTTTTCATTAGTTCAATAAGGAATTGGATAATTCTCCTTACGAGAAAGCATAAAGCATAGACATTACGCCCATGTATTATAAAGTTCGAAAATACATAAAAATCTATTTTTAATACTCATAAAGTTAACTAGAGTATAATCCCTTCTATT
This sequence comes from Paramecium tetraurelia, assembly GCF_000165425.1. NCBI lineage: Eukaryota > Ciliophora > Oligohymenophorea > Peniculida > Parameciidae > Paramecium > Paramecium tetraurelia. The sequence continues at coordinate 162,754 of NW_001799027.1, forward strand.
TCTTTCCTTCCTTTGTCTAACACGATGGCTTTGAATATTAAAATTCTGCAGTCGACTCTGCTTTAAATTTTGAAGACGACACGAGTTTTGCTCAAATAGAAATTAATTTAGATGCTAAAAAACGGATTCATTTTATCACCTATTAAACTTTGATGGATGTGGCTGCCAAAATAGGTGGCTTTTTCACGATCATTAGAATAATGTTCGATTTTGCACTATTTCCAATCTAAACCATTCTTTATCGACTCTATTTGATGAATTGTTTAACTCATCAACAACACAACTATAATAACAATAATACTGATATGCCTAAAAGTACTTCATCTGAGTCCCTAACATTTTTTAAACTTATCAAATCAGGCAATGCAAGATAGCTATATCAAAATCAATCGCTTATGATTGATAAATTTTTGGACATAACAGAAATACTTATTAACCCTTTAAGGTTTAATCGGTAGGTCGAAGATTTGTATGGTTCGCTTAAGAGATTTGATATTGTGAGTGCTCGTCAAAACAATCTCAATATAAATTAAGAGATTGATGAGTTGGTGGCTAATAATAATGAGTTTAATGATAATTAAAGCATCACTCCTAGGACGATAAATTTAGAAATGAAGTTGGGAAGCTTAACAAATTTTAAAGTTCCTCAACTTCATGTAAATTGAATCTATTTACATCAATCTATTAAATATTTGTATTTTTAAACACGAAAATAATTTTAAGTCATTTTAATAATTAATTTAGTAATTCTTATGCAAGATAAGTTTTTGAATCGATTTCTGATTTAATTAACTAAATTTGTGTTCTTAATACACTCTCTTTAAAAACTTATTAATTAAGTATCAAATTAATTGAGTTGATCTCTTCAATCTATTCAAGTTATCTTACTTACATTATAATCTTTATCCATTTATAAAAATATAATGAAACTTTATTTTTCAATTTATCATCTACCTTTTAAAGGTAAATCAACATTTTAAAAACAGCTCTGTTTCTAGAATTCAGTGATTTCGTAGACAATGAAACCTTTGAGTTATTGTTACTAATTGGTGATTTAGATCTCGATTTTTATTTGTTTTCCTTCTAATAAAAAACATTATTTTATTGTGTAACAGTTGATTTAAATGTATTCTGATTTGTATTGTATTTTGAAGTGCTTGAATAATTCATTAAAGATGCATTCCTTATAAATCTATGAAATGCTATGGTCTTGATTAATCTCTCCTTCCGAGCTGCATTTTTGAATAATTGTATTAAGATCTGCTTCTGTCTATATTGGAAGAAGTTTTTCCTTTCCAAATCAAATATCTATTCTTCGATATATTTACGTTGTTTCTTCATATTTCTATATGGATAACGCTTCTGTTTCTCTAAATCCTTTCTTTCAATTTCCCAATTTTTTTCAAAAATGTCTTAATTTTGAAAGTATTTCCAAATATAAAAGTAAAAGCATTTCTTAGTTTAATAAGTTTAACCTTCTTATCTGCTATAATATTTTAACATAATAGTTATGAGTTTTTGAATATCCTTTTAATCATACTGCATTTAATAAAATGATCTGTCATCATCTGATTCATGTAAATTTTTGAGATGATCATCCATTTCTTAAATGATATCTCTTTATTCCATTTACTTATTAAACTCATATTTTTTCAATGCAATCTATTCTGCTATATTCATTAAAATAATAAAATAACAAAAAAACCCATATATCAAATCAAAAATCATCTTCTTCATTAAATGACAGAGATCCTAGCCTCTGCTCCTTACTCTTAATGGGAAATTAGGTCTAACCAAAGCCCTTAAATCCTGGCTTTCTCTATTTGATGCTCCCAAAAACTACTTTGCTTTCTTAATTCATCAATAATTCCTATTGCTTTTATTACTTCTCAGCCTCTATCTTATCTAATTAATCCTTCTCCTATTGATGTTTCATCTCTGCAATTTCCTATCTGGCATCCCTATAGAAATGAGGTGCAATTTCAAACAACCAATGTGGATCAAGTTCTGTTACATTGTGCATAGTTAACTTATTATCTATAAATTAGGCTGAAGTTGTTACTTTGCTCAATCAATTCATGATAAATTACCCATTCAGGGTATGAAACTGTTAAAACAGAAGCAGGATGAAGATGAACCAATTATTTAGTGTAGATATTCCTGTAAACCCCTTCCCTTGCTGTATTTTCTCGTTATGCTACTTAAGAGAAGAATCCAGAAACAAAGCACCTTTAAACAGCCTCTACATCTTGGATGGAACTTTTAATTTATCTATTTTTTCTTCTCTTCTGAATTTATTTGTATATTTTTCCAGCTGATTCTAACTTATGTTTTGATACCCTATATGTATCACACCAATTCCCTTTATTTCCGATGTTAATATATCTAACAAAAATGTTGTGAAGTGATAACACATCTCCTTCTCTACATCCCAAAGCCTTCTTAGCCTTCAACATCTATAATGGTGTGGCATCGCTACTAAAGATGCCTCCTTGTATACTGAGAATACTGGCTATTTTGAGCATCTCGTCGGAACATTGATATTCCTCTAGAAAGCTATTTTCAACACAAACTGCTAGTTATGTTTCTAATGGATAATCAACTATGGCATTTCCCAATTCTGTTAATGAAAAGTTTTCATCAATTAATTTCAGGCTCATCAAAATGTTGATACAATTGATTAATTATTCATTCGAAACAGGAGTCAAAAACGTATTGCTGCATTGCAAATGATTGGGTGTCAATGAGAATGACTACATAAATATGAGTTATTCTTACTCTAATCTATAAAATGAGTTCTGTGAGATTGGATCTCAATATTTCAGGAGGGAAGGTCTTAGGCAAATTTTAATAATCCTCCTTAGTACATAATCTATAACAGATTCCATCTCTTGTTCTTCCAGCTCTGCCTGCTCTCTAGGCACCAGATTGCTAGGATATTGGTAGTACATTTAATTATTCCAAATCTAAGTTAATGATTAAATTAGTAATACTTCTCTTATAATCATAAACTTTGACTTTTTGATAACATGAATCAATCACATAGACTATTCCATCTATTGTGACACTGCTTTCTGCCACATTTGTTGATACTATAATTTTTCTGCTTGCATGCTATTTAAATACTAATAGCTATTTATCAATGGCCAAGCTAGCATGAAGTGGTAAGACTGCACAATTAGCCTTATGATGCGACCATAAATTGATAAATGCATGAATTTCTTCAACAGATGTTAAAAATACAAGAATATCACCTTCAGGCATCTTCTTGTGAATATGATATGCCATTTCAACAGCAGCAATCACATAATTTTTACATGGTTCAAGCAAATACATAATCTAAAAGCCAATTAGATTATAATTACATCGACTTCGTAATTCCTCCCTCTAATTGCAATGACTTTGCTATTCGGAAAAAAGTTTTAGAGTAATTCTACCTCCATCGTAGCAGATGAAACTATCACCTTCAATTCTGGTCTCTTTTTTTGGATCTTCTTGATCAAACACAATAAGAGATCTGTATTTAATGTACGTTCATGAATATCATCAAGCATTACAACTGAATATCCTTCAATCAATGGATTGCCCATTATAATTTAGATCAAAGTTCCATCAGTCCATATATTCGATCTTTGTATTTTCACTCACCTTTCGATTCAAATCTCACTCTATAACCAATATCCTATCCCAATTCAGTCCCATTTTCATCAGATACTCTTTAAGCTATACTGATGGCAGCCATCTTTCTTGGTAAGGAGACTAGAACTCTCTCATCTCCCCCATAACCAGCTTCTATTAAATATTATGGTATCTCTAATATTCATTAAACATTATGTACAAGTTGTTTTGCCTGACCCAGTTTCAGCTAAGATGATCAATGTGCTGTTTGTATCGACCCCATATAAGATTTATTCTTTATATGCTCTAATTGGCAGACTTTATGGATGACATTTTTTTGATTAAATAAGCATAATTAAAATAAACAAATCATTATTCAGGTACTACACTGTATATTTCCATTTCTCCATCAGTTTTCTCCTACAATAAATTTCTAAGTAACCATGTTTTCATTAGTGATTTCAATCTTCTTCAGTTGCATCAATTTCAAATTCAAAATCTTATTTATGGGATACAATTTATTTTCAATTTCTGTATAGATCTCAACAGAATTACTGAGTCCAAGAATAAACAATTTATCACTTTCATAACTTTTTATTAATTCTAAGCAAACCACCTTAGCTCCACTATAAATAGGTCCAATTATCTCCAAATTCTAACTCAATACATATATTGATGTTGAGGTATCGTCATCCATCTTCAGGATTACTCTATTGATATCTATGATCATTTATGTGCACTTCTAAGTAAACTTATATGGAATTTCAGTTATGATTCGATCCATTAAATAAATAGAGTTGACCACTTCTCATTCCAATCAAGTAATTGTTCCCAACCTTAATTACACTCTCCATGGATTGTTCAACATTGTAATGTTAAGTGCACTTTAACTATCCCATCTCATTCCTAATGAGAATATCCTGATCAATCCATCTTTACAAAATGTATATAATTATCCATCCTCAAAGTTTGTATAGACAATCTCTTTCATTGATATATCAGATATAATATAAGGACATTACTATTGAAACACATTATGAAATATCAATAGATTTTTAAATGATTCCTCCTCCTTCTAAAATTGTATAATAAGTGTATAACCATTATTTGGATGTTCTTATATAAAAGCAGAAATAAATTATTTATCTAAATGACTAATTGTTACTTTCTTTTCTTCATCTATTATGTCGCTCCCACTTCTTTTGAATGGGATTTAATAAAAATCAATTGCATCTGATTTCAAAATACCTAGAAATTAAAAATGATATCCTGCGATTTGAATTAGACTATCTATATTTTTCTTTTATTCCAAATTCAACACTTAAGACCTCGTTTTTACTTAAATCTCATTCTTTTTCACTTTCTTTGTGAGACTAACAGTTTCTATTTACCATTCACTCTAATTCCCTCTCTCTTTATCCCTCTCTTCATCTTATATCTAATCTCTTTTTGTAAATGTATTTTCTCTACCTTCTCTACCTCTGCCTCTTCCTCTTCCACGTGTATTTTAACGAAATTATTGCTAATCCTCTCCATTCTCATTCTCCTGATTTCTTTACCACCTCTCCGAATTAACATTATTCTTCTCTTAATTAAAATTATGTTTCTCTCTATGCGTAGGTTACTGATTCTAATTTTTCTATTCATCAAAATTTCGATCAAATTTCTATTTCACTTATCTATTCTCATTTCCCTCCTATGATTATCCATATCGCTGGAAGCTATTTTGATCATAAGATATCTTTGATTATTGCTATCTCTATTTATACTCATTTCTCTCGCTTTTATCTATTTTATTATCTTCTTTGGTTTATTACTCTTCCTAACTTCTATCTATGTAACCTCTTCCTCTGCCTCTGCCTCTAAAAATTTTTCTATCTTGTGATTAAAAATCATTAGTCTTCTTCAAATTCAGTTTTCCCTTATCATCTCTGTCTAAATTAACTTTCTCAATATTTGATGTGTCATGGGAATATTTGCATTGGTCTCCTTGCCTACAATTACCTTAAACAAAAAATCTGCATAGAGCATCAAATTTAGCATTCATATATATTTGTTAATAAATTAATCATAAATATTCTCATCAAATAATTAAATTAGTTAAACAAAAATCAATTGTTTCCGCAATAAAATTCAATTAAATTAGACTAAAATTTATGCTATACAATACTTTATACATATATAATCTATCTAATGAATCAATCTGGTTTAAGAAATTAATAAAAATTGAACCAAGATTAAATTATCAAGATTTACTTTCAATATCAAACTTTGAAACCTATTTTATTATTATGATTTACAATTTATAATAGTATTATTCTTACAATATCTAAGTAGAATATTTTTTAAAGTAAAATCCTATTGTAGAATATTTTTATTAGTTAATAAAATGAACAATTCAAAATATTAAACTTCACTTGCCAGGTAGCTTGAGTTATTAACTCAAAATGAAAAAGCTGCTTTATTTTATTTATAAAGTAAAGTTAATATCAATTTTATAAGATGATTATAATAAAGAAGAATTAGTGAAGCTAGCATTAAATTTATAGCAAACGATCTTACAAGAGTAAAATGAAAAATTAAATTTGCAGAAGTAAATAAGTAACTTGAAGGCGACTTCTTAAGAAAGTGAAATGAGCTAATAAGGCAAAATTGCAATCAGTAAATTTGATAAGCTTTGTATCGAATATGAGAGACTCTATGAAGCGAATTAAAAAATTTCGAAAGAACATTTAATGATAGAAGTCAAAAATAAAGAATTAATTGAATCCTTAAAGAAATAAAAAGATGAGGCTGATAAAAGGCTATTTAAATATCAAGAAGACATTCTTAAAGCCTAAGATCAATAGAGAATTCCATTTCCTTAGAATACTAAATATGAGTAGGAATTTAAGAAATTTACGGAGCATTTTTTAAATATTTCAACCAATTGCAGCATCACTAGCGATCTTTGTTAAAAATTAATTGAAAGTAAACAAAGAGGATAGGAAGAAGTTGAGATACTTTTGAGTAAAATCGAGGGGATAAAAGGAGTTATAGAAGATTTGAATCAATAATATGTACATTTTAGGGCTAAGAATAAAGTCACTGATATTTAGGTAGATAATGTATTGAAAAATCATTAAAGTCTCCTACAATTAAATTAGATGATTATGAAAAATTTTTAGCAAATTTTGATTTAAATGAAGATTGATTTCGATAAATAAGACAAGAAAAACTGGATATTAGAATAAGAGGTTATTAAATTAAAAGAGTATGTTAAAAATATAAGCGAAACCTGTTAGAATTTGATAGATGAAAATAAGGAAATCCTTTAGTCCTTAAAGAGAGTATAAAACCAATTGATTGACTAAGAGAACACTAATATAACAATAAATAGTTATCATAGGTTTAAAGAAACTTTAAAATTGTTGAATGAAGAATTCTATTAGATTTTATTACTGTTTAGTTCTTAAGGCTTAACTATTTCATAGATGTAATTGAGATTTTAGAATTAATACGATGTAATTGCCATAATTGATAATTAAAAATAATTACTTCTAGGAAATTCCCCTTCAAATTGTGAATAATTAATTTTAATTTTGGATAGGTTTAAGAACTTCTTTAACAGTCTCAAATAATACATAGATGATTAAAATTAACTCATTGATGTTTTCTAAATTTAGGATGACTTCTTTTCATGTTATGAAAAGGTGATAAGAAAATTATCGGAGAATGAAAATCCTTAATTGCAATTATGAGCATATTAAATAAATAGTATATATATAAATGATATGTGATTTCAATAATAGTATTCGATATAAATAATAAAAATATATAATGATATCTGAGAATGAGAGTACACGAGTTTTGTTGGTGATTGTGTAGAATCCTTAATCAATAATACTGCCTCATTCTTTGTTCTATCGATACTTTTCAAATTATGGGGAAGTTAATAAGATATTGATATTCGAGAAAGGGAAGTTATGGAAATGTTTTATAGAGATGGCTACTTTATAATAGGCCAAGATTTCACAGTAATAATTGAATGGCTGTTAGTTGTACGAGTAAACAATAATGAATGTGTAAATAATCTAAATGAATAATAGTTACTATTCGACATTGCAGAGTGTCACATTTCTGAACAACAATTCAGGGGGTGTGGATTATAAGGCAATGAAACAAAGAAACTCAACCAAGACTGTGAATGTTTATGAATAAGACTATTATCCGAAGACATACAGTCAACCTTTGATAACTCAACAGGACACGAAATTAAGCATGGCGAGTTTTGGAAATGAGAGAACAATGGCCAGCTTAAATGACAAATAGGATTTTCAGGATTATAAAAATGAATGGGAACCTTCAAAAATATAAACATCGCTGGAATTTATAGATGATATAGATTCTCCTAGAAACAGAAAGTATGCGTCCTTTAAATCAATATAATTTGATGACAATGAACATGACCCCATAGATGAAGACATAATGCATGCATTTTCATCTGAAAAGAACACTTACCTAAATTCGTATATGTTTTCGATACCAGAAGTAGAAGACAAGATAAAGAATCAAGATATTGACCCATACACCTATGTATCACCTCAATTCTTAAGAGAAAATCAGCCTTCCAAAGTTGTCTATTTGAGAGGGCTGATGAGTCAGAATATTACACCATTAAACATATTTAATTTACTATCAAATTTCGGAAATGTGTTAGTAATTATTCATATCAAGAGTAAAACATCAGCATTGGTGTAATTTGAGAAATTGCAACATGCTTAAAATGCACTTGATCATCTAAACAATCAAGTGTTCTTTGGATACAAATTGAAGATCTTTTATTCCAATTATTAAGAAATTCAGTTTCCTTTACCATTCCAATCCCCTTAAACTCAAGTATTTATGCCCATTCCCCTCTCAATTCAGATTTAGTGATGGCAAATCTATATCATTCAATCCACCTAGCCAAATACTGCATTTGAGCAATATCAAAGGGAAGATGTGTGAAGACGAATCCTATATTAAAGAGATCTTTAAGGGAATTGGAAACGTTTAAGCAATCAAATTTATACATATTGACAAGTAAGAAAACATCTATAATAGACAAAAACATATGGCATTAGTAAGATTATCATCATTAGAAGAAGCATTGAATGGAGCAGCTTTACTTCATGGCAAAGAAGTGATGGGCAGAAAGATCAATGTTTCATTTACCAAAAGTAAATTATGCTGAAATGTAACAGAGTCAGCTTTTGCTCAAGTATTATGACTTTCTAAAAAAATATAATTATTAATAATCCTTATTCTTATATTTCATGCTTTTACACCAGATGATGCGAATAGATCCTCAGTCTTCTTTTCAACTTCAGGCTCGAATTGACATAGTTGTAAACTTCTCTGGAATTGGCTTATTCTTTTGATGATTCTGGAATGCAAGTAAGTCTTGGAGGCATGAATATGATAATGCAAATATTGTCTATTATCACTATGTATATTACCTAAATCCTTATAAAAATGTAGATAATTATTCTATATTCTTGCTAAAATGTTATGCCTTGAATAATGTCATTGTTATTAATTAGGAATTTGGATCCACTTTGATATTTGACACCTCTGGAAATGCTGATTTCAATATAGAAGATTGATAATTCGATCTTGAAATAGGAGGAGCCATCTTCACATTTTTCTTTGCATCAATTATCTCGGTGATTATTAGATTTGCTAATGTTCTATCTACATTGTCAGAAAATGAAATCTCATAGAAAATGTTCAAAGCATCTTTGTCAGGAATAGCATAAACAACTTCATTCTCTCTACTTTGATATTTGAATGTAGATGCTGCTTCTCCTTTATTGATTTGATCAAATGCCTACTCAAATGCAGCTGCATAGAAGTTTCTTCTTATCTATGAGAAATCCTTTGTGACCTTCTCAAACAATTTCTAATTTTCTGCTCTTATCTGTAATTTTAGTTCTTAGATTTCTGCTTTCTCTGCTTCTGTAGCATTCTTTGGAATCTTAGGTTCTTCTTTGGCCGATGCAGCATCAAATGAAAATGTCAAATGAAATCCAACATCTACAGCTTCCTTAGTGTAATCTATGCTTATTATAAGTAAATACCCTTGTAGTATTTCTCTATCATGTAGTTACCTGCTATGCTGAATATCTCATTGAAATTAAAACAAGTAAATGATAGAAACAATTTACCATCTTCCTTATATTACAATTTTGTGCATGAGTAATTGTAATCTTTTGCGACCACGATTCTTGGATCCTTTTTCCTACAATCTTTATCTTAAATTACATGATCAAATCCATAATCTAGGTTTGAAGTAGCTTATTCTGTGGATCTATGAGCATCATTTTTGTTAATTATTTATTTTATTATATATTTTAAAGACAATCTTTCAATTATCTCTATATAAATTAAAAAAATATTGATTCTAATATCTTATTTATAAATTAATCAAATGGGTGCTTAATTATTAGCCCTTTCTTTAATTCTTTAAATTTATTCCTTATTTTCTTAAACTTTTCTTTTAATGTCTAAAATCCATTCAAAAGAATTCTTGATATACTAATTTACAAGAGAATCTGTGCTAATTTTAGAGATAATTTTCTGAAACAAGTTCAAACTTCTTTCCCATTATTATTCCTAACTATCAGTGTTAATATTTTCGTTCTCTTGGCTGATGTTATTGATAAAACTTATCATATCGGTTATAGTATCACGATCTAATTGAATCTTTTATTGTAAATTCTATATTGGAAACACTGCGTAAATTATTTGAGACAGCTTCTTTATTCCAATAATTATCTAATCATTGAATTCCTCATAATGATTTAATAATTCTAAATAATTTAAAGGTAATACCTTAGCTGGTTTTTCTATTGGCATTTAAACAAATTCCTGTCATAAGATTATCTATTTTTTTTTTGTTTTTTTATGATTCCATCATTTAAACTTTGAATTAGTTTAGATATTAATTGTTTGTCCGTTACAATTCATGAAATTTTCTTTAAAGATCTCTAATTTTTTAAGACTAATTTCTATTAAATATTTAAAATTGTTAAACTGCTTCTATTGTTTAACTAAAAACCTTTTTAAAGTATGTAAAAAATGATAAGTTCCCATTCAATCTATTTTATAAATCTTAAATAACTACAATATTAGAGCCCTGGTTTGAATTATTATTATAAAATCTTTTTACTAACTCAACACAATTCTATAGATTTTCTTCTACCTCTACTATAGCTATAATTGCTCTCTCCATAATATTTTTTAGGTTTTAATATTAACTATCCTAAGACTCATCATCCTCTATATCTTAAGAAATATTTTGAGAATTAATTTCTTCAAACTTTCTTATTATGTCTTACATTATTTCTATTATTTAATCTCGTTCTCCATTAATAATTTGTATTTTCTCTCTAAATACTTCAAGATCTATATCAATCCTAATAGAATTTTAATTGACTGATTCTAATTAGTAATTCAGCTGAGCTTTGTGATATTATATCCCCGGTTTATCCTACGCTTAGATTTATTCTGTTAAACTATCAATATTTTTTCCTATCTAGTTGTATAACTGCTAATAAGAGTCCAATTTGATTTAATTTATAGGAGATGGTACATTCTGATCTACATAATTTTATTCTATTAATTACTTGATGGATTATTAGCATCACTCCCTTATTATCGAACTCTTTTCAAGAGGTTATCAATTGTAGCAGCGTCATTCTAACACACCTTATTAACTTCCTCTGGTGTACACTTCTTTCCTGAAGCTTGTATCACTTCCTTGATAAAAGTCTTTAAATTAACCATCGAATCATGTTACTCTTAAAGTGATCTTGGAATTTCATAGATCTAGTTTTTAATCATCGATATTATATATGAATTATATATTAATGAAAATTTTTATTTCAATGAATGAATTAAATAGTAATATATACGTTGAAATTTATAATTCAAATTTTTGTTTTAATTTGTGATGATATTCTATTGAGTTATATCCAATAAATATAAATTGGATTTGACTAACTTAGTTATTTCTTCTATTATCTGCTATTCTTAATTTCTAATATTACTTCCAATTATAATTCATCCATTTTTAGATATATAAAAAAAGTATATAAAATTTTATTTACTTATTTATCTTTTACCCTAAGATATCAACACTTAGATTCACTTTTACTAGTCTAACAAAAAAGTTTTATTATTTAGTTTTGCCCTGATAATTATTTTTTTTCTTTAGAAATTAGTATTTACATATATTCTTAATTTTATTGGATATTCTAAGATTATCCTAAAGTTTTGAATCATTAAAATTCAAAAATTCATTGGTTGATATTTATTCATAATTTAAGATTATAAAGTTTTTATTTAAAATTACAGTTTATAACTCAGAAATTTTTATTTCATTATTCCACACATTAAAATAAATTAAAAAAAAGATGTCTAAATTTACAAAACCCAATCAAGTTCCCAGCAAGCTTGTCAAAACAAACCAAGGTGCACCAATAAAAAAACAAGACTCTGATTCTGACGAATTGAGCGATGTTCCACCTCCCCCCAAAAAATAATAATAACAAAAGGCAGTTGTTGGTACAACTAAAGTAGTTGCTAAAGCACCACAAGTAGATTCTGATGATTAAGATGAACCAGTTAAGTTGGTATAAACTGTGAAAAAGGGCAGTTTTGATGCTACAAAGTCAAACACCACAAATTAAAATGTCCCTAAGTAGGCATAAAAGAAGCCTGTTCAAGAGGATGATGATTCTGATGATGTTCCACCTCCCCCAAAGAAAGGAGCAGTGGTTTAAAAAAAGCCTGTTAAATAATAGGATTCTGATGAGGAATCAGATGATGCCCCTACTCCCCCCAAAAAGGTGACTGCCCCAGTTAAACAAGCTGCTAAACCAGTTGTTTAAACCAAAGTCCCAGTTAAACCATAAGTTTAACAAGATGATTCTGATGAAGAATCTAGTGATGTCCCTCCTCCAAAGAAGCCAGTTGTTGCTACCAAATAAGTTGCTTCTAAGCCAGTTGTCTAAACAAAGGCCCCTGTTAAACCATAAGTCCAAGATGATTCAGATGAGGAATCTGATGATGTCCCTCCTCCAAAGAAGCCAGTAGTAGCCACAAAACCAGTGGCTAAACCTGCTGTCTAAACAAAGGCCCCTGTTAAACCATAGGTCTAAGACGATTCAGATGAGGATTCAGATGATGTTCCTCCTCCCCCCAAGAAAGGAGCAGTCGTTGCTAAACCAACTGTTGCTGCTACAAAACCAGTTGCAAAGGCTCCAGTCAAACCATAAGTCTAAGAAGATTCTGATGATGACTCAGATGATGTTCCTCCTCCCCCCAAGAAACCAGTCTAATAAACTAAGGCTCCATAAAAAACTCAATAAATTGAATAAGAAGATGAGGATGAAGAGGATGAAGCTCCTAGAGGAAAATAATAATAACCTTAAAAGCAAGCTCAATAAGCTTAATAAGGATAATAAGATCATGAAGTTTTCGTAAGAGGACTCTCATTTGATGCCACCGAAGATGATATCAAAGAATTTTTCGGTGAATGTGGAAACATCAACAGCGTTAACTTGTTGAAAGGACCAAATGGATACTCAAAGGGAATCGCTTTTGTTAGATTCTCCACTGAGGATGCTTAAAATTCAGCTGTTGAATACAGTGGCTAAGATCATATGGGAAGAACAATAACTGTTGAGAAGACTAAACCAAGAGATCAAAGACCATAATAAGGAGGATAATAAGGAGGATAAGGAGAAAGCACAACATGTTTCGTTGGAAACTTGAGTTTCTATGCTACTGAAGACTCTTTGTATCCAATTTTTGAAGACTGTGGAAAGATCAAGGAAGTAAGAATTGCTAAAGATGCAGAAGGAAAGGTATAATAATTGTATTAATGTTTAGTCAAGAGGATTTGGATATGTTGAATACTTTGATAATGCTTCAGCTCAAAAGGGACTCTCAAAGACCGGAACTGATGTTGAAGGTAGAGCTATCAGAGTTGATCTTGCAAATTCATCATAAAGAAGTGGTGGCGGTAACAGAGGCGATAGAGGAGGCTTCGGAGGAAGAGGAAGCTTTGGTGGAAGAGGAGATAGAGGAAGCTTCGGAGGAGGTTTCGGAGGAAGAGGCCGTGGAGGTGACAGAGGATTCTCAAGAGGAGGCCGAGGAAGAGGCGGTAATTTGGATGCTAATGATATTGCTGCTAAAAAAGGAACTATTGCTGGATTTGCTGGAAAGAAAATGGCTCTATGATATTATTATAATAAATCATAAATTTGTAGAAATTTCTAATCATTTTTCTCTATAGAATTAATTAATAAAGTGATCTAATGAATTTCACCTAGAAATATTCATAAAGATTTCATAACAATAACATAAGTGAACATTTGCAATAGAATTATCATTATTATTTCTTAGCAAACTTTTGCTTTAAAATTTGAAAGGGTAAACATAGAATGTATTATAGATAATTTACTTAAATTGGATACATAATTCACCATAATTTTAAATATTATTTAATTTGATCAAATTAAATAGGACCTAGTTTAGATGTAATTTAAATCTTAAAAATAGATTTAAGATTGATGCAATTCAATTTAGTAAGGAAAGAAGGTGGTATTTACAGAATAGATTACAGTATATTTATGGTATTTAAATAAGAATAATTCACAACTTTTATAACTTATCAATTGACTTATGTAAATACTAATTTATATGCTTTAAGCGAGATATTTCTAAATTTTAAGAATCGATAATTTCTTTCTACTCTTTAAACTTAGCTTCGTACTCTTTGATTTTTTACTACATTTGTTTTCTTTCTTCTAAGAAGTTTAAATGATCATCTAAAATTTCCAGTTGTTTTCTGATCACACTTTAATTCTTATTTTCTTCATCATTTTATATGTTTTATTATTTATCTTAGTTATTCAACCTATTTATAGAGTCTAGTTTTACAGATTCTTAAGTCTCTTGATTTCTTCATCTTTTTCCTGTTTATCTTCTTCTAAAGTTATCAATGCGGACTCATAAATCTTTATTTTATTCTCTAAAATCTACTCTCTTTCACTTATCTATTTCTTCTCATCCTCTTCATCCAAATGATCCCACTCTTCTACTTCATTTTCTTATTATTGAGTTTGCTATTGAAATTCAGCTGAAAAACTAAAACGATTATCTTCTTTTGGTTTCTATAATTATCTTAAACTTTAGTTTATGAGGTTGTTTAGACTCCTACTGGATTTCGATAACTCATCATGCATATCAAGAAGTCTACTATAGATGTCTCCCTGACTGAAAGAAGATGATCTATGAGAAAACTTCATAATTGCATTCATTAAATAGAAAATTATAATAATATGAATCAAAGTTGTTTTCCACTTTTCTTTTCAAAATTCTCCAACCATTATTTATATTTTTATTGCATTTATACAAATTAGAAATGTGCTTCTTCAATGCTTTCTTCTTCGAGTTCTTAATTTTTTTTCGAGATGAACGCAGTTTAGGAAGATGGAGTTATTTATATCAATTTTCTTTTGACTTACTAAGTATTTTTTACAACTGAAATGTCATCATCAGTCCCTAGTTAATGATAGAAAGATTCCAAGACTGTGATTCTTGTTTTACGAGCATAAGTTTCTTAAATGTTAGTTTATTTCTTTATCTCATCATGCTTTCCTGGAGTATGAAATCTTGTATTTTTAAGTTTAAAAGAGGGACTCTACCTTAATTGATTTACATCTGATTATTTCATCTGACTTTTTAAGGAATTAAAATTACCAACAATTTATCTTCAGCTGAGTTTTGCATTTTCATTTTTGGAGTTTAAAAACTACTATTATTTTCTAACCTTCCACATTTTATAGCACTTCCACCTCGACGATTGCTTTAAAAATAAGGATTTACTCTTGTACCTACTATCATTTTTATTAATAAATTAAATATTCTTTTTAAGTATATTAATATCTATAATATTATATAGATGATATTTTGATGTAGTTTTAGCATTTTTGAATTTATATCCAAATTTATATTATTGTTAATCAAATGTGGAATTGATTATTTTAATAATATTAATCATTTTCTTTTATGGGCTAATGTTTTGATAGTTGTAGGGAAAGCAAGTCGGATAGAATTTCATTGGAATCCTAGAATAAAGTAAGTATCTAGGAAAAAGGGTATGATAATTATAGAAATAATTTTACTACGCAAATGAGTGAATTGAACGAGAAAGAATAAATGTAGAAAACTGACATTACACATTTTAAATTACTAAAGACATTAGGAAAAGGAGCATGTGGAAAAGTATTATTAGTGAAAAAAAAGAACAAAAATACACAATATGCAATGAAAATAGTATCAAAGTAGAGAGTCAAAGAAGAATATATTTCGGCAGAGAGATTCATTTTATAGCATATCACACATCCCTTCATTACAAAACTCCACTTTGCTTTTCAAAGTGATACTAAGTTATACTTAATAATGGATTTCTGTTAAGGAGGAGAACTGTTTTTCCATTTGAGAAGAGCCTACAAATTTAGTGAGGAATAATCAAAATTTTATATTTGTGAAATAATAGTTGCATTGGAGCATCTCCATAAAAATAAAATATTGTATAGAGATTTAAAACCAGAAAACATATTAATATGTTCAGATGGACACATCAAACTGATTGATTTCGGATTATCAAAAATATTGTCAGATATTAAAACTAGATCTCATTCAATTGTTGGTACGCCTGAATATTTAGCCCCTGAGATCTATTAAGATGATGGATAAGGACATGACGAATAATGTGATTGGTGGTCTTTAGGAGCCTTATTGTATGAAATGTTGACTGGAGCTGCTCCATTTTATAGTGTCGATAGAACTCTAATGTTTAGAAATAGATTAGAAAAGCCCATAGATATCAAACCTTGGTTTAGTGAAGAATGCAAGTCTTTATTGTAAGGATTGTTGAATAATGATGTATATACAGGATCATATTATTTTAGGCTAGTGAGAGGTTAGATGTTAATTAAATAAAATCACACGGTTTCTTTAGGGGGATAGATTGGGAAGGTGTTGTTTATAAGTAATTGGAGCCTCCTATCAAATTGGAATTGAAGGGACCTTCAGATTTATAATATTTTAATAGGGTAGTAAAATAAACTGATTTTAGATGTTTATAGATGAACCAGCTATAGACAGTCCTGAATCATGCAGAAATGAGAAGACATTTGAGAATTTTAGTTTCGATGAAGATGAATCTTGATTTATCTATTTAATGTGATATAATTAATTACAAATATAGTTAAAATCATTATTAAAATCTGCTAGCACCATATCTAACTTCCAATCTAAGATTATCATCAATTGTTAATCCTGCACATACTTTAACTAAATTTTCAAGCATAGCTCTTTGTCTTGATAGAGAATTGATGGTAGTGATTCCACTTTCTGATTTAGGAGCTTTCATCAAATAACTCAACCAAGATAAGACTGTGTCGAATCTTTGGTATTCAGAAGAATCCTTGGAGAATTGAATTCTCTCAAACAATTCGCACAATAACAATAGATCCATAATCAATGGAGCAGCCAATAATGAATCTTCACAAACATTGTAAACTGCAAAAGTTTATCTTCCTCCCAAGAAGATTTCAGCAATATATTCATCCATAGCCTTCTTGCTATCTCCAGTTTCAGGACAGTACTTAATAACAATGGTATGATCAATGTTCAATTCCTCTTCTGTTGGATATAAAACTTTATTGGATTCCAAGATATCATCAACACAAGTCTTCTTGCTTCTTTCCTTGCTTTTGAAACAGGATTCTTATGACAAATTCTTTCCATCGTTATTTCCCAAATGATTATATGAGATAATGGCTTTTGGTTTGATACCTGCACCAACCAAATATTCAACTAAACAAGTCTTAAATTTAGTTTATCCAGTCTTGAAATCATCTCCTGCAACAAAAACTCCGGCCTTTTCTGCTAATTCAATAACTCCTGGAACAATAGTATTTTATGGTGATCCATTAATGAATGAGCATCCTTCCAAACATGCAGCACATGCAAAGATTGTTGAGGCACTAATCTCTGGATGGCTTGATTCAATTGATTTTAATAATTTCTCAGCTGTTCCGTGAATATTTGGATCTTCAACACAGAATCTCTCTGTATTTGCTGTCCACAAGAGGATTACTTTATCCAAATTATTTTATTATTTGAAATCTGCAATGTTCTTTCTAATGATGTTAAGATGCTCTAATTTATTATTTCCTGGAATGACATTGTCTGCTCTGTCTCCTTAATTAGCTGCAATGAAATCTGGATAATAGCATTGAGGGTAATGGAACCCAACTTCTCTAAATATGGTCTCAATTTTTATTGTAAATCGTATTCAACAACTTATGCTCTGCTCATAGCGTCAGCCAAATTCAATGAACTGATATCCCATCCACCAAATACTATGTCACATGGATTAACCATTGGTAACACATCTTTGAATGGAACAAAGACTTCTTCAGTGTTGCATGTACCAATCTTAATGACACTGCTTTATGTAAGAGATCCATAAA
This sequence comes from Paramecium tetraurelia, assembly GCF_000165425.1. Lineage (NCBI taxonomy): Eukaryota > Ciliophora > Oligohymenophorea > Peniculida > Parameciidae > Paramecium > Paramecium tetraurelia. The sequence goes on from NW_001799027.1 coordinate 180,948, forward strand.
AATTTGGTTGATGAGTTCCTCTTCTGCTATTCCATGTAATATTGAATTTGTTTGCCAATATACCACCAGTAAGAGTTGTTCCATTATTTCCTCCCCATCCTACAAGCATAACACCTACTTTTGGTATTCTGGTGTCAGTCTTGAATTTGAAATTTGTAATCTAGGGTTTTGCTATGTACTTGTCTCCATTCTTTTCAATGTTGGTTGACTTATAATCATAGTTGGAAATTAAGAAGTGATCATCTTATTGTGTTGTGGTTGATTAGACTTTCATTGATTGAATTAATTATTAATCAATTAGTTCAATAATGTATTTGTAAACATTAGAGTGCGCATAAATTTTATAAATTATGAACAAATGCGTATTTCTAAAAAAGAAGTGCGCACTTCATTATTAATAATTAAAAAAAGTGCATATTTAAAATAATTGAAAAAATAATAATTATTGTAATTATAATTCAAGAATTTATATTATTTATTAATCTAATTATAGTTTACTTTTTCATTTAGAAATTAGTTTATAAAATTTTTTTAAGTATGTTATTTTTCTAAATTTTTTAGTAGTTATGCTAATATTTGAGGATATTCTCCATATATATAAACATGTATTTCATTGAAAAAATTGATTATCTTATTTTTTATTTTTAAAACATATTGTCAGATATTATATTAAAGTAGTCATATAATAATATGAATATATATATATAAATGGGTTAACTAAATCAAGAATGTATGAGCATTAACTCAGCCTAATAGTTTGCTATCTGTTAGAGTAGTATTTCAGATGTGGGTAACTTTTTTATATTGTTTTGATGATATGCTTTAAGACAAAGATTCAGCTTAATCATAAGCAAGGTTCTTTTGTCAAAACACAATTGGTCATCCAAAATAGAATCTAATTAAGTAATTTCATTGGTAGTTATTGTTATCACAGAAGATTTAGAAGTTCTAATGTTGAATTAGTACAAGCATGGATTTAATGCTTTTTTGGGCTGTTTGGTTACTTCTTATTCGTATTCATCTTCATTAGAATTAGCCTTAGTTGTAATCAAAGATTAAGGAGGAGATACTTCGCATGGCTTAGAAACTGGAGGAGGTATGTATTTTATAGTCTTTTTGAATTTGATAGTCATGGCAGCTTTGAGGATTTGATGAATTAAATTGATTATACGCAATATTCTTAAGAGGAGAGTGGCAGCTTAAATAGTTTCAGTGTTAGTGATAACCTCTAAGATGACAAAGAGATCGAAGAACATGAAGCACCCATAAATGAATTGAAGTGGATCTTGGAAATTACGAAAGTATTTATATATATCTGGGGTAAGTAGTGAGGCAACTACATATCTCACCTAGCTAAGGAACACCATCATACCTTGGTGTCTGAGTAATTATTGTACTCATGAATGAGTGACAACTTCAATACCCCCGAAGCTGGCATTTTTTAAGGCAACCTCAATCTATCTAATAATAGAACATTCAATGTCAGTTCTACACTTCCCCAAATTAGATCACCCAAGTTTCCCTCTATCATAGATCCGTTTTAAAATATTAAAATTATATAAATTATCATATTTTCCCTCTTGTAGCAAAGTAAAACGCTAATCCAGCTAAACAACCGCCCAAATGAGCATCATGACCAATACCACTTCCATCACCTTATCCTGCCCAACCTTAGTATAATATCAATAATCCCACTATCCATGCTGGTACAGGAATAAAGAACAATAATATTATTTCTCTAGGAAAATTACAAATATAATATGTTAATAAAGCATTGCATGCAGCACTTGCACCCAATGATATCCCTGCTTATCTTGATTACATAAATCCTCCTACTAATGCTCCTGCCAAATATATAGCTAGCAGTCTTTTTGATCCAAAATAAGCTTCAATCGTCCTTCCGAAGAAGTAAAAAGTCACCATATTAAATACTTAAAATTTCTAGAATTTTTACATAAATGTAATGTATTCTAATGGGAGAATGAATATGTTATAAATGTATGCAATTCTCTTATATTCATAGATCCAGGATGAAGAGTAAAATGTCTATACATAAAATTCTAATAATATGTATTATATATTCACCTTGTCAACTGCAGGAAAATGCCATAATGCATATACACCAACATTTATTCCTATTAAGTAAAAGTAAAGAGGCATTTATAATCTGTCTAAAAATCGATCTACTTATCCATATTGAAATTAGGGCTTATGATTAAGCAAGTATGTTTGTTTCAATTATTATGGAGATTTTGATAATAATTTGGCTATTTTTATCATTAATTATATTAATACGATATTATGAACAATATTTCAAATCTAATAGGATAACGAAGAGATTCAAAACAATCTAAGTGCTCTCCCTCTATTAATAAATAAACTTCTCAATAAATTCAAATATATGATCAATTGAAGAATTCCTTAAAATGTGACTGTTAAAAACAAAACAATAAAGATTACTCCTAATATCAAATTTTTGAATATAAAACTTAAAAAGAACTTGAATTTTTAATGTAATTTATTCAATAGGCATGTATTCATAATCCTTAATGCATTCATGAATAATTATTTGAAAAAAATTTGCAAAATAAAAAATTCCGATAATTATGCGATTTTCGAATTGATTGGACCAAACTAATTTTGAAAGCTGAGAAGCAATTTGAGAAAGCACTTATTAAGAAATAAATGGCCATCAATTGTTAACCCAATAATGATTGCTTCAAAATAATAATTTTAGAGGCCATTAATAATAAAGAAAACTCTCTCAAAATGCTCATTGATAAATCAAAATAAGAACAACAATTTATAGAATATGCTAAGAGATTTGCCATTAAATTATAATAGAAATTAGATTGTCCAGAATCCTTATTATGCTAATTCGAGGATGTGTAAAATCGTAAGAAATACATTCATCCTCCATCAATTTGGTCGATTATGAATTGTTCATGTAATACTACTAGTATAATTTGATAATAGTCATTTGCTCTTTAATTATTCTTTTAATTCTATTATTTCTTGTTGTAACAATTTTATGAATTGTTCTTAATGTGTCATTTATGCTTTTGTTATTTCCTCTCGAATCTATTCTTACAATTAATTTTATTTATTGTTTTCCAATAACTAGGATGACTTACATTATAATTCAACTGTTAACTTTTGTATCATTATCTAAGAGTCATTCAATTTTATTATTAATTCATTCTTCTCCTGTTTTAATTAATCCACTTAACTTAACATAATAAAATTTTATTGATCAAAATGATCATACTAAAATTGTTATTACTCAATCGATGTTTCTAATTCATAAATCTAATTCAATAATGCTTAATTTTCGTATTCTAATTATACGATTCTTTCGCTTTTTTGATTCATGAGTAATGTCAATTAATCTAATTCATTTATTAAAGTTTCCAACTAACCTGAGAATAACAATTTTTATCTGAATGCACTTTATTACAACTATTATTCATAAGTCAATATTTATTGCTTCAATTATCTGTTATTCATAATCTGTTCATCTAATTGCATTTACAGTCTTCGAGTCTTCTCTTTGAATTGCTCTTCCAGTTTACAGATGTAATTTTGAAACTGATTAACTTATGCTTTCAAATTTGATATTTCTGAGTGATAGAAATCATAACTTAATTCAATATGAGGTGTCTCTTAAGTGCTTGAATTGTGCTACCAATCTCTGACTGTATACTCTGACATTAGTAAATTTTAATTATAACAGCTAAATGTATTAATATATTCATGAGTAACGTATTTTAATAATTTGTTTTGCCTCGCTTTACTATTTAAGTAATCCTTCTTTCATTCTCTTAAACTATTTCTTTGAAAATACTAGAATCAAGATGTAATTTTGATGGAAATCATAGTTTTTAATGACGTTCTGGAATAGTTTTGGAAAATTAACTCCATCTTGAGGTTTACATGGTTTAAAAGCACTAATTTATTTTTCTGAAATTTTCTATTTGGGAATTCTCAACCTCTTCTTAATTGGAAAATTTGGTATTCTTATTCTCATCATAATAGAGTTATTTTCAGAATATCTTCGTTTTAAAAATTGTTTACAATGTTCAATGTTAATAATCTTGGTCATTTCTAATAAACAAATGATATCATAGCTGAAAATAAATTTTTGATATTAAAATCTTGTCTTTACAGATTGACAAAATCAATTAAAGAAATTAACTTTCTATTCCATAATTATATATTATTATGCATCAAAAATTTCTTTATTTTCAAAGTATCATCTATTCATATTCTAGAATCAACTTCCCAAGAACTAGAATTGCTATTGATGTAGCTTTATTTATATTCTTTATTAATTATTATTTCATATAATAATTATTATGCAATACAAAATTAAGACATTTCGTAAATATAATATTGACAGATCAGGTACACTGTAAATTACAATCATTTTAGATCTTTTTAAGATCGCATATCTAACCCCTTAAGAGTTGAAACCATCAACTTCATGCGAAGTTAGACGCTAATAAAATAATAAAAAATTCACTACCGAAATTGAAAATGAGGATAATCCGCCAACTTAAATCATTGATATATCCAAATTACCAAATGGATAATTCAAGGATAGAAGTAATATATAAAATTTTATATCTAATTTCCAGGATACATGCACACAGATGAAACATTCTTTGTTAAAATGGGAGGTAAAAATAGGGATCTAATTGCAGAAAGACTAAGATCAAAATAATCAGATAGATAGAGTCCGTTCAAATTTAAAGGTACTTTTAATAAAATTGTTAATTTAGTTAGAAAATCCATTTTTCAATCAAAATTTCATCAAACAAACCCTTAGATTATAAAAAAATTGTTCTCCTATTTCATCTAAAACTATTCGAACATCACAAAAAAAACTCTCGTTTCTCTAAGTTATTGATATAAAGCCTGTTACTATTAAAGAATAATAATTAAGAAGAGCATCTTCATTTACATCTGCAAAATAAAAGCTATTTAAGATTCTAACTGAAAAATCATGATATTTAATAATTAGTTATAAAACAGTAGTCTTTGCTTCATCATTATAGATACACTAATCATTTATTATATAAATATCAATAATTTTTTAAATATTAACAATATATTTATGAAAATTGAATAATAATAATTGTTCCTCAATTAAAAAATTATTTAATCCTCTTATAAAAAACAATTCATTTTATTCCATCTTTTGTTAATTCGTGAATGATAATAAATTATTTAATCATTTTATATATTTACTTTAAATAATTAGATCTTAATGTTTTTTCCAATAAGTTTAAGCATTAATTAATTTATTTCATGAATTAATAATGAGCCTTTTTTTTTCAAATGATTTTCTTTCAAATTTATGAAAGTTGCTTATTATTTTAGAGTAAAATTCTGAAAAATCATATCTTTATCGAGATATTGCATTATTCAATTATAATATCTATTTTTTATTTATTAGCGATAGATTTTATTTTTGACTTAATAGAGATTTTTTTAATCAATTAAGATTGCATGATTAGATAAGTTATTAAGAAGATTAATTTGTAGGTTATGTTTTCAAATTACTGTTAATTGATAAAAATAATCTGTTTTTATTGTTCTTTCAGTTTAGGAATGATTTCTTTTGATTAGGTAATATGCCTGCAGTTATATTAGAATAGAAATAGAAGTTATCAAATTTTCCTCAATTTTTATTTTCTTTGATTTGCCATAAATAATCCGTATAGATGTCAAATAAATAAAAAGATGGAATACTTCCTTATGATATTCCATTTCAAAAAGAATGTTTAGCTTCATTATTATTATAGTATTATTTACTAATTAATGCTTTTAGAAATTTTAGCTCGTTAATCGCAAGTTTTGTTTTCTTTTTTATATACAGATATAGTAGATCTAGATTAGCAGTATTGTATGCCCATTTAAAATCAATGAATATTACTACTTTATTATAATAAGCTCCTTATCTTGAAATATCTTTTATTAATTTAAAAATCTGAAATAAAGTTCCAAATCCTTTCATAAAGCCAAAATATTGTTTTATTATTTTGCTTTCACAGAATCTGCTTAAAAATTTTAACAATCGCAATTCTATCCGCTTATATAAGAGTCTTAACATTGTAATTGGTCGAAATTCGCTAGGCTTTGGATAGTTTTTATTTAATGGGATTATAACGAACTCTCCGAAGTTTTAACTAAATTTTATGTACTACTTCTCCAAACATCATCAAAATAATGAAGGATCAATTTTTGGATATCCAAGTGTCTGAAATTAAAACATTCGTTAACGCCTTGTTTTATCTTATTCTTGATTTCATATATAAAAATGGTTTAAAAGTAGTAGGTTCTAATTCTTGGAGTGGGATAGGTAGAAATTTATTAGTCCTTAATTATTTTTTTATGTATATAATACATTATTTTTGGATGTCTGTTTTCTGTGATTAAGTAATCTAAATTATCAATGTAACAATTCATGATTTCACCATCCCTTTTAATTGGATTAACTATAACTGGCTTGTTAATTAGTTTGCGAATAATCTTATTTTACTTAATTCTAATATTGCTATTAATTAATTAGAGTTTATTTAAAAATCTTAAGGAATTCTATGCATTATTAATTCGAGACTTTATCTTTTCTTCTATAGAGTTAGAATCTCTTTTGATTCTACTGAATTTTATGGATAAATTCTCTGAAATTCTCACTGAGAGTGCAATTCGAATTCAATAGTTAAACCTACTGCTTGTTCATTATGAAATTATATTGCTTTTAACTTCTTAGGTTTTTTTTCAAATTTAATGAACAAATGATTAATTTATGATTAGAAAGTTTATTTTCCTGAAGTTAATCGAATGCGAAAGCTCTTAATTGATTTGAAAAATGTCTGCTTTTGATTATCGAAGCTTGTTCTTTACGTATTTTTAGTACGTAATTTAAGATTTTTGGATTAAATTTCCTTTGAGCTTAACTGTACTATTATTAGCATCATTATAGGAGCAAATTGGATTTTTGATTTTAAGTTGAACAATCAAGCTTTGCAATTTATTTAATTAGTTTCTGAAACATTTAGAGTTGACAGAGTCGATATTCGCAATATATAGTTCTACATTATTTTTTGTACATTAAACTAACAAAAATTCAGTATCATCTACTTTTAATTATGAGAAATGTCTCTGCATATGAGTTATTTATGAATGCATTTACTTATTCCTCCGCCTGAAGAATGCTCGCTAAGTAATTTAATAATGAAATTGTATCTAGAAGAAGTGTTTATAATCTATTGAGTTTCTTGAAGACATATTTCATTTTCTTTTAAATAATTATAAAGTGATTGGTTTTAGAGAGGAAATATTTCAACACATTACTGTTATTTAATGATGTTTGAAGTTTATATCGTTTTAGTTTTAAAGTTTTTATTTATTTATTAAAGTATTTATTATATAATATTAATTAAAAAATATATATATATCAAAAAAGATGTAAGTAAGAATGATAATGTTAAAAGATTATGGGTAAATTATTTTATTCAATGAATAGAAAATGAGATTGAGTTAAGTTAGATAAAGCGAGAATAATGAGTATAATAATAATAAATAAATAAATGATAGAATGATATTAATTTGTTTTTATTTTTATTGATGAATATTGTAAGGTCATGCTAGTTAAGCGGCATTAACTTTATTGCAAGTATCTTCTAATAAGGCTAGAAGTGTTTCTTCTGTAGATTCTCTAAGATGATAATAAATAAAAATAGAAACCTTTATTTTTTTTCATTGTCTACTTCAGTTTTGATTCTATTGACAACATCTTTTAACATATCAAAGATTGCTTATTCTGATTCTTATCTATTGACTTTCTCTTAAACTAATAATTAGTTTAATTTGCTTAATTCTTCATTCATTTTTCTAGAGATGTTTGAATCCATTTCTTCTCTTTCTGCTACTTCTGTCTTTATAGCTTCATGTAATCTTGGTAAATCTGTTTCTAAACATTAATTTAATCTTTCGATATTTTCATTTCTTGTTCTACTTTCTGTACTCAATTCACTTCTTATTAATCCAGTCTTCTCTTCAATAAATCTTATAATCTTCTATTCTCCATCTTTTCTTGTTGATGTCAATCCTTCAACTGCCTAATTGAATGAATTCTCTAAATCGATATATTCCTTTTATTTTTATTCAAAATGTTATTCTCTTTATAATTTTGTTTAATCCAACACTTTCTATAATTTCAATACACTATCTTTTATCAAAGCTACTCTTTAACTTAATTATTCATTTAATTCATTCAATCCAGATTCCAATTAATCTAATCTTGTCTCTGATTCCTCTATTCTTTTTGTCTATATAAATATTAATAATTATATTACTCTCTCTCCTTCTATTGTTAAATCCATCTAACTTAATTAAGAACTTATTTTTGCTACTCTCTCTCTTGATGGTGAATAATCTACTATATTTCACTATACCTTACTTCTATTATTTGACATATCTAACTGATTATTTAAATTAAAAGATAATATTAATATAAATAAATTTATTGCTAATTTATTTTGCTCAAATATCATTTATAATTAGTTATTATTAGAATATTTATAATTTTTACAAAAAATTTAGCATTTAACAAAGTTTAGACACATCTCCATTTTATCTAAACCTTTATTTAAGGCTATTTTAAACTTAACATTAGGCTTTATGCAATATTGTTTCTCAATGTGGCTCAGCTAATTTTTTAACAGATGCTGTGTTTTTTCGAGTTTTCTATTTTAATTAGATTAATAACATTGCTAGATACTTGGAAGGAAATTTTAGAGTAAAATCATATGTTTTAGAGCATCTTAAATTGATATCAATAAAATTAGATTGAGAAGTAGATTTTTTTTAACATAAAGGATTAAATATTTATTGTGAACATTCAATTTTTATTATTTAAATAACATTTACATATAAAAATGATTTTTATACTCTATTAGTTATTATGTAATTGTTGTAATAATAAAAATATAATGTTTTCTGAAATTGGATGAAAATAATTAAAGTCTAAAATGATGAATTAACTGAATTTCTGTTAATTTATAGTATTTAGAAAAACTTAAATATGAAAGAGATCCAAGGCTTTATTATTAAATAGGAATATCATTAGAGTCGATTGTATTGATTTAATTTTAATTAGTAATATATATCAATCATATTTGGAGTAACTTCTTTATTTAAAACTTTATTTTCCTTTTAATCCTGTTTTGGTAACAAAACTTGTTTTTGTTGTATCGAACCTAAATGACTATTCTTGCGGTTATCGACTGGGTTATTTATATATGGTTTATTAATGTGGTTAGTTTTTTGGGGAAGATTTATTGCTATGTACGTTTAATGAAACCTTTTTCTACAAGACAACCTTTTCTTATTATTTAAGATTTGTATCCTTTTCTTAAAACTCTCTTTTAGAATTTTGTCTACCAGTTTATATTTACAAAATTTTTTGGGGTTTTTCTGAAGAATTGAAATCAAGTCTATTTCTTTAGATTATAACAGTTTTGTTAAGTGGGGATGCCTATTGCTTTTATGTGTTGGGTTTAGTGGAAGATAAATAAGTAGGAGGTTTTAGACAGGCCTTCACTAATTCTTAATAATTTTTAGGAGGCGTTTCATTTGGTTAAGTATTATTAGGAACACTGGATTATCTTAAAACTGTTTTTTCATAGAAATCGTTAAAGAACTTTCCTTTCTTTCTAGTTCCATCTTGATAAATTAATTCACCTTCTCCATGCTTTTTATCATTCATATAATATCCCTTATAAGAGTATGATGAACATCTGTACTCTCCATAGCCAGTTTTTAGCCCATTTTTAAATTTTCCATGAAAATAAGCACCGCTTGAATAAAAATATTCTCCATCTCCCTCTGGTTTTCCATTTTAATATATTCCAACATACCTATCCCCATTTGCAAATAGTTCTTCACCAAAACCATGTTTCAAACTATCCTTAAATTCTCCTTTATATTAATCTCCATTAATCCATTTATGTTAACCTTTACCATTTGGTTTCCCTTCAATCCAAAATCCAGTATACATGTCTCCCTTTAAGCCCATCCAAGTTCCTTATCCATGTTTATTACCGTTAAACCATTCTCCATCATAATATTCGCCATTTGCCCATGTAAATTTTCCTTAGCCTTCTGGTTTTCCATTTACATAAAGTCCTTAATAATAAGATTTGGATGGAAAAATTTCCCAGCCTTGACCGTGCTTCCGATTATTATTGAACTCTCCTTCATATACATGATCCTAATCCATCAGCAGTACACCTTTGCCATGTTTTTAGCCATTGAATACCTACCCAAAATATATTTTGTTTTTAGAACTAACAATACTAAAATTAGGCAATTGCTTTAATTCTTAAAATGAATATCCCTTTGTATTATTCTTATAACTTTGTATTCTTAATATTATCAGATTATCGATCATTTAATTAATTTATGTTAAAATTGAATAAAAAAAATGATTATTTTTTAATTTGATTTCAAATGAGTGATGAAGAATCAGAAGATGAAAATAGATCCAAATTCAAGTTATCTAAGACTCATCAATTAATTAATTAACTTGAACACAAACTTTCAATTCTTGACTAAAAAAATGCACCTAATCTCTATCCAATATCAAGAGATTCACATCTTAAAAGTAAATAAGAATTGGAAAGAGAATTATAATAATTTGAATAAAGAATGAGAAAACTTAATCAATCAGAAAACTCCTAGTTACACTCATCATAAGCAAAATCAATCCCAAAGCAATCACCATAGAAGTTGAATCTATCTAATCCTATTTTATAATTATTAACTCAAAAATTAGAAAGTTTTGATGAGGATAAAAATACTATGTTAACATCGAAATAAGATCATTTTCATAGAGAATAATAAATATTAGAATAAGAATAAAATAATTTGTTAAGAGAATAATAATAAGCAAAATTTGAATTGGAATCATTGTTAAGAGGTTTAGAAATTGAAGAATAACGAAAATTGAATGAATAAAAGATATCAATTCTTAAGGAATAAGAAGAAAAATTATTTGATATTTAGGAATAAAGTGAAAAGCTAATATAAGAAGAGGAAGAAAAAAAGACGAACTTTTTATTGGAATTGTAATAACTATCTTTTGAAAAAAATCAATTACAAGCTTAATTATAAGTATTTACCCAAATGATATTCTTTTTTAGAACTTCGCAAGAGAATAAGGCATGTTAATTAGTAATCGAGATGAAATATCTAATTAATTAAATACATTGATGTAATTGCATAATCAAATACTTTAAAATGATTTAAAAAAGAAAGTAGTTCATCTTGATGCTTCTCCTCTGCAGAATCTTTATTAGATGAATTAACAAATTCAAGAATCAATGAATCAATAGCTATCTTTAATCAGACAAGAATTGAATGAACAAAAATAAATTAATTTAGATCTCCTATAGGTTCTTAGCGGAGAATAGCAACAAACACATAGATAAATTGTTTCAACAGAGATGCAATAATAGTTAGAATAACAATAATAATTGTAATAATAATCAAATTCTTAAATTCAATTCCAAAACAACACTTGCCAAAATCTAAATGAAAATTTGGAAAGCGAGGAAAGTAACATTATGTTTCAAAAATATAATAACTAAAATGCTAATCTATATATATAAAAAGATTTTAATTAGCTTTTTGAAAAGCATAAGAAATAGTATCTATTAATTAATAACTTAGATTATTTAAGCCAAAATAAAAACTATATTTGAAATAAAACAAGGCTACTGTAGAAAAAAGGAAAAGGTCCATAGATGCAGCATAATCTAAATCAAAATCTAAGTCAAAAGAAAAGGAGAATTTTATATTGAAAGATAAAGAAAAAAAGAAAACTCCCTTATCATTTGAGGAAACATACAAAAGACACATCCAAGATTAATTAAAGAAACTTAATTTTATTGTCGAAAAATCTTTAAATAATAAATGAAAGAATAATAATCTTCTTTTAGCGTTGTAATGAATCTATACTGATTATAATATATATTGAAATAAATAACTCTCTTATTTTATTTTTTTTGATAGCAAATCAGCTTTATAATATAAATTAATGAGAACTAAAATAAGGGAAAATAAGTGTGTTTTATATGTTTTTCTGATAACCATGCTGAGATTATTATTGCTAGAGAAGAAGATATCGTTATTTGTAATTGCAGTAGAATAATCAATTAAATTTTCCTGAATTTTTAATATACTGATTGAGGCATTGATAAGGCATTAGCAATAAATTTATTTATATTAATATTATCTTTTAATTTAAATAATCAGTTAGATATGTCAAATAATAGAAGTAAGGTATAGTGAAATATAGTAGATTATTCACCATCAAGAGAGAGAGTAGCAAAAATAAGTTCTTAATTAAGTTAGATGGATTTAACAATAGAAGGAGAGAGAGTAATATAATTATTAATATTTATATAGACAAAAAGAATAGAGGAATCAGAGACAAGATTAGATTAATTGGAATCTGGATTGAATGAATTAAATGAATAATTAAGTTAAAGAGTAGCTTTGATAAAAGATAGTGTATTGAAATTATAGAAAGTGTTGGATTAAACAAAATTATAAAGAGAATAACATTTTGAATAAAAATAAAAGGAATATATCGATTTAGAGAATTCATTCAATTAGGCAGTTGAAGGATTGACATCAACAAGAAAAGATGGAGAATAGAAGATTATAAGATTTATTGAAGAGAAGACTGGATTAATAAGAAGTGAATTGAGTACAGAAAGTAGAACAAGAAATGAAAATATCGAAAGATTAAATTAATGTTTAGAAACAGATTTACCAAGATTACATGAAGCTATAAAGACAGAAGTAGCAGAAAGAGAAGAAATGGATTCAAACATCTCTAGAAAAATGAATGAAGAATTAAGCAAATTAAACTAATTATTAGTTTAAGAGAAAGTCAATAGATAAGAATCAGAATAAGCAATCTTTGATATGTTAAAAGATGTTGTCAATAGAATCAAAACTGAAGTAGACAATGAAAAAAAATAAAGGTTTCTATTTTTATTTATTATCATCTTAGAGAATCTACAGAAGAAACACTTCTAGCCTTATTAGAAGATACTTGCAATAAAGTTAATGCCGCTTAACTAGCATGACCTTACAATATTCATCAATAAAAATAAAAACAAATTAATATCATTCTATCATTTATTTATTTATTATTATTATACCTTATTACTATTGCTATTATACCCATCTCTATCATTATCATCTTTTTTCAATATTTACTTCTATATATATCTATAGTATTTTTATTATTATTTATATAACAGGAAATAAAGAATATGTATTTACTTAGATATTGATATCAGATACTTGGACCTAATAATATGCTACATATATGCTTGATTTTATAATTTATGGAACTTGGCTATTGACAGATTTTTAGACAAAATTTATGCCTATTTTGCTTTATTCGTTTGAAAAAATAATATCAAAAATACCCGTATTATTTTAGCTAAATCCAATAAAATATTTTTTATATTAATGGCTTGAATAGAGTTTTGATTTCCTCTCTAATCATTCTGTAAGCACATGCCTTTCTAATAATATACAAGTTCTAGTAAATTCTTAGAATTAATCTAAATGTTAAGGCTTGTTCTAAATTACCTATTTTTTATCAATTTTAAATTTGCTATAACACAGAAATTGGTGGCTGCGAACTTGAATAAAAGGAAAATAAATAAATGCTATTTCAAATTAACTAAAGTTTCAAAAAGCCTTATCAACAATTAAATATAGAAGATATGTTAGAAAGGAGGCTTTCTTAAGTTGAGAGCTTTATAGATGCATTTTTTCACTTTAATTATTTGAGATATACACGGAATTATTTTTTGAAAGTATAAAAAACATTGGAATCCTAAATTGTTTCGATATATACTAATTTTATACGAATGATCTAATTCTTATAATCCGAAAAATCAACTATAAGAAACTATTGACGTTATAAAAAAAAGAAAGGAAGCAACCAAATAAAATGTTATTTAATTAGGCTTCTGCAATTATGCATTCTTAATTAGTTTATCTTATCAATATACCTTGAATACCAATATAAATATTTAGAAATAAAAGTTGACAAAAATAGAACCCTGAATCTAAAAATCAAATCTACTGTTAAAAATGAATTATTTATTTTGACTTTAAGAAAATCTTAATAATTCAAAACATTAGCAATCATAATTATTAAAGTCAATTAAAATAAATTAAAATTTACTACTTGGTTCCACTAAAAATTTTCAAAAGATTCAGATTTAAATGGAATAAACGCTTAAAATTATGGTTCAATCTACTTTAAATTACCCAATAAAATTTATATTTGAAATAATAGGAGAACTTAAATAAGATTTTGAAAGGGAAATATTAAATTAAATCAAATTTAATAGAGCAAAGAATATATTCTTTAAAATAATTACTTTGATTGCCCCTTTATCAAATAAGGGTTTGTCGATTTCAATTTCCATATAACTACCTAAATGTTCCCTTGTTTGATATATTAGATTTGATCTTAAAATGTATTAATTGATAAAGCAATAAAAAGAACCTCTATTATAGAACATAAAATATAAACATACAGCTTTTTTTGTTTTATTAGTTTTATATTTTAATATAACTGCTTTTATGAATCTAAGTTCTTTTAACAATATAATTGAGAACTTCATAAAATTAACAAAGAAATATATGTAATTAATAATAGAAAATCTAGATTATAAATCTAAAGTTTGTAAAATTGTACAACTACAATATGATTATTTAAATGAAAATTTAAATTGATTATTTTTATTTGTAATAGTTTATTTATATATTGGTGTTATATAATATTAATTTAATTACTAACAGTCAGATGTTCAATAAAGTTGGAAATAAAGAAAACAAATATACGCTGAAGACAGATGAATCAAATATTGAGGAGTTGCCACATATTACAAAAATCAAAAGTGATCATTTGGAACAATTAATATTTAATGTTAAATTATATACAGAGAATCAAAACCTTGATCAAATGAAAAAATTTTTGGTAATGAATTATAAAAAATTCAATGATTTGTAATGTGCCATCGAGTAGCTTGAAACTGAATTAGAACAATTGAACAGATAGGAATCACAATTTGAAAATTAAAATTAAGAAAAAAATTAAGAGAATGAATTACAAATGCTTTAATAAAACTTGGAGGCATTGCAAAAGGAAGAATAACAATATCAACAACAAATAAAACAAAAACAATTATAATTGCAGAATTAAATGTTTTATAGAGAATACTATTATATGTAGCAAGAGAAACAAGGCTTGATAGCATAGAATGCAAAATTACTTTAACAAAAATAATCTACTCATAGTTGATTGAATATATTTAATCAGATTTTTTATATGTATGCATTTTTGATTTTCAAAAATATAGTGATTAAGTAATAATAAATATAAAATGTAACCACCAGTGTTCGAGAATCAATTAGATCCAGAAGAAATGGAAGCTTGGCTTGCAGAAGTAGAATTAGTCCATGAGAAAATTAAGAAATTGTCAAGCGAATAGGTATAACAATATTGGAAAATTTAAAGGCCAATGTAAAAGATGATGATGAGGAGATAATTAAGATAAGATAAAAAAGGTTAGAACAAGAGAAAAAGAAAGAAGATGCTAGGAGATAATTGCAGATTTAGAAGGAGGAAGAGGAAAGAAAAGGAAGGAAGGGAAAAGGATAAAATAAAGATTATGCTAGTTTTTGCAAATATTGCTATTTAGAGTATGCTAAGAAGACAGATTAATGCTATTGGTGCAAAAGAGATACTTTGACACAGGAATGTAAAATTCATAGAATAATCTAGAACGTTACAATTAATTATTGGAAAAGGTTGAAAAATATAAAGAAGACAAGAACAGAAAGCAATAGAAGAAGTAGAAATTTGAGTTGATGGAAAAAACAGAGAAAATCTTATGGAAAAAGAGCACTTTTACGCATAAGAAATGGGAATATTATACAAGTTCAGAAGAAGAAATTGAATCTGAGCCAATAGTTCCTAAAGATGACCCAAATTTCAGAGCCTTAGAATTAGATATGGAATAAAGAAAGAAAAAGAAAGAGGAAGACATGAAAAAGGCAGAGGAATTGAAAAACAAAGGCAATGAGTATTATAGTAAGGGTGATTATGATCATGCGGCTTGGAAATATTCTTAAGCCCTTGAATTAGTAAAGGATAATAAGACTTTGTGGTTAAATCGAGCAATTACATACATAAAATCAAACAAAAACAAAAAGGCTATCAATGATTGCACAAAAGTAATCGAATATGCTGAATGCTTTGAAAATGGTTATACTTAGAGTAGAGAAAATTGCTGTAAAGCCTTTTATCGAAGAGCATTGGCATATTATAATAGAGACCGATTATAAGAAGCATTAAATGATATCAATCAAGCCTAACAACTTATACCAGACGATAAATAGGTGTAGAATCTTAAGAAGGAAATAGAAGCTAAAATAGATCATTATTAAAGGTTGAAACAGAATGAAAAGGAGGAGAAGGATGAAGAAGAACCAAAATAAGACAACTAAGATTAATAGGAAAATAGTATATAGTGATAATAATAATATAGATAATCCAAAAGAAAAAAAAACCTTTATGGATGAAAATCTAACTTATAAACAATTGATTGATAAGTTTGTAGGAGAGGAGGAGATTGAACTCTTATAATTATTTAAAGTGCTTAAGGTTGATTCAAATGAAGCCACAGCCTATTTCTATGAAAAAAATGGTTTGAAATAACTATTAAACATAATATAAAAAAATGATGAGAAATTGCACAATTTATAAAATGTAAGTATTTTCTATTAACCTTAGATTATGGCAAGTTTACCTGCTTTGATTTTATAAGTTTATTAAGAGAAAAGTTTGTTGTACTAGGAATAATTCCTAAATTAATATAATGGAATTGAAGTTATTTATGAAAAAATTAAGTAATTGTTGAAACAGGTTGAAAATAAATCCTTATCTGCAATTTATGATACAATATCAGATTATTTAGATGTTTTAAATGTAATGGATGAAGAAAAACCAAGATCTATAATATAACAGCATGAAATAATTAGAAATAAGTTATATCCTGAATTGTTTCACAGAATTATATCATTATATAAGACCGAAAGAGATGTAGTTGCTACATTTTTAAGTTTCTGCAGTAATTTATGTTATGGATAAGATACACCCTTAAGAAATGTTATTTTTGGGAATATTAATGAAATTATAACTAAATTTGTAGAGATATTTGAAAAAGTCGAAATAAAATAAACAAACATTAAAATGATGTATTAATTATGCAACTTATTGTCAAATTTGTTAACAGAAGAGAAATATAGGTTTTACTTCCTATCAAAAGAATTAAACCCTAATTTTTTTAAGGCTTATCTCAAGTTTATCAAAGCTATATAATTTAAAGATAATGAATATAATTCATTAAAATAAAATGCAATTGCAGTCTTAGTTAATCTGACATTTCAAATCAATTAAGCTCAATCGGACTATGTAAGTAAAATCAATCTGTTGGCTCCTACTCTAATTGAATATTTAGAGACTTAATAAGATGGTTTAGTGATAGAGAGAGTCCTTACAGTATTATCTAAGGTCAACTATGAAGACAATATTTATCTAATAACAAGGTTTATAAAATAATACAGTAATCAATCTATTAGATGCTTACTTCAATGGTTATCAAGAAAATCTCCTTTAGTTGTTGATCAGTTAAAATAAAAATAAACACTGTTATATGAGTTATTGGAATAATTGAAATAGTAATTGAATAGTGATAACGAGATAATATATTGTAATTGCTGTAATGTAATTGGGTTCATAATTGATTTATTATCGCCAATTAATGGTGAGTAAAATGCTTGCTCATTCTTCAATCAATTGATTCCAAGATTGTTGAGTTTCGTGAAAGATAAAACTGGTAATTTTAGAAAGAATTCGGCAATTCTTTTGGCAAAATTAACAAAAGATTAAAACAATTTACAAAAAGTAAGAGATTTACATGGAATTGAAATTTTATAATCAGTAATGGGTAAATTGTGAATAGTATAATAATATATTATATAAATATTTAAATTTGATTATGCTCTCAAAATAATAGAAACTACATCAAATACTATCATAGGGCATATTGAAAACATATGTTTAGAATACTAATTAGTTCAACTACAAAAGCATCTTAAAAATTAAGCTAATCGTTCAATAAAGATGAATTAATAGGACAATCATTGAGTCCAAATTAAAAAACAAATTAAAGCATGGGATAAAAAAAAGTGAATAAAGCAATATAATATCAGCAAGAATTACTAAAATTAATGACAAGTCATAAACAATTATCGTCTGGAAATAAAAAAGAATATATTTCAGATGTGATGAGTTAACAAAAGGAAAGTAAGCGAAATAATTCTGGTGCAAGTCAACACTAGAAATAATAATCATCAAACAAATTGAGTTTTGTTAATGCAGGAATTACAATAATAGTGAATCATGAGAATCAATAAATTAAATTTAATATTGAATCTTTAAAAACAACAGTATAGATAGAAGAATACTTGAAATAAGAAATAAAGAAACATTGAATACATTAATATTCATCTACAGGTTCTTAACCAGATGAAAGAAAAGTAACATGTCGAACTAAGAATGAATCCTCAGATTTAGAAATAGTTTCATTTCATACAATAGGTAAAAATCTGCCTATTGATTATTATTTGCAGTAAACTAATAACAGTTTAGAAATATTTAGTGGATAAACATTCAATTTATAACCATTTTATGGAACTCCTTCATAAAGCAAAATAACGCTTTAAGATTTTATTTTTGTAAAATGTATTGGAGTTGGAGGCTTTTCAAGAGTTTATATGGTGAAAAAGAAATCCATGGAAGTTTTACGCTATGAAATTAATTGATAAGGAATTTATTATAAACATAAGAAATGAGGTAAAAGTAGTTAAAAATTTGTTAGGTATTGCGTAAAATGAAAGAGATATCATGACTGTTCTTGATCATCCTTTTATGATTAAATTAGAATACGCATTTGGTAATTAAAACAAGTAAAAAGAATGACAGAAGATTAAACAAGATTTTATTTTACAGAGATTTGTTTAGCTATGCTTTATCTGCATTCATTATCTGTGGTTTATAGAGATATCAAACCAGAGAATATTTTGATAGATTTAGATGGCCATATCAGATTGTCAAAACTTAATATGACAGAAGATGATTATGCATACAGCTTTTGTGGTTCACCTGAATATATGGCTCCAGAAATGTTATTGAAAGTAGGCCATACTGTTTAGGTGGATCATTATTGTCTAGGAGCATTGCTATACGAATTAGTCACTGGATTGCCTCCATGTTATTCTAAAGATACTGATGAGATATAAGAATCTATTCTTAATGAAGAATTGACGTTTCCTGAGAAATTAAATTTATCAACTGACATAAAGGTACTTTTAAATTTTACATAGAATCTATTATAAGGGTTATTTTGCAAACAACCCTCCGAAAGATTAGGAGATAATAAAGGATTGTCAGAATTACTTACTCATTCTTGGTTTAAGGATGTTAATCTTGTGGCAATTTTACAAAAATAAATTCCTCCACCTTTTAAACCAAATCAATTGAAATTCAATTACGATTAAAATGATTTAATGAAAGGAGAACTTGAAACAAGGGAAAAACTTCTAGGCAAGTCTCATTAAGAAATTAGACTATTTAAAGCCTTTTATTTTGACTCCAAAGAACAGATATAAATGAAATAGGAATAAGCTAAATTATTGAAATAGCATTTCATAATGGTAACTCAATAATAACTGGCACTTAATACTAAGTTTAAATCATATAGAAAAAGTGTTGAACCTAAAGAACATCAATCAAAACCATCATCTCCATAAATTAATAATAATAAATAATAGAAACTCCATTCTGAGTAATTCTAATCTCTCTGAAAACGAATTAAATCTTAGTATTATTCTATTTAATTCTAAGTAATCCTCAATTACTAATGTCCAATAAGTAAGTTCTGTTGCAAGCCCTACTTAATCAAAAGTTTCATGTTTGAATAGAATTATTTCTTAAAATAATTTCTTTGCTGAAAGACAAAACACTTTACCTAATGAGTAAAGAAGTTAGATTATAATCAATTATTGTCAAATGTCTCGACAGAACAAATGCTTCACAAAAGATTATCTTCTTTAAAATAAAGAAAAAATGAATACTAAATTATCATATTAATTTTAATTTTCAAATTTTTTATCACTGTTCGTTTCTATCCTTAAAGCAAACTTGAATTATTTCTTATATAATATACAATAATTTTGGTTGTTAATAGACTATATAGCTAAAGTTTATCACATTAGATAATATCATCAAGTCATGAAAGAAATCATAACCTGAATTCAAATTAAAGTTTCTATTGAGAATCAATTTCATATCAAAATGATTTCGCACATTCAATATAAGTATTTCGATGATTGGATGTATCTTAAATTTTATTGCAACTATTTAATATTAATTTCTTAAAAAGTATGAAACTATAAATACGATAAATATTAGAAGAATGAGACTAATAATCTATAAAAAATTAAAAATATATATTTTTAGAAAATCCCAAAATATATTTATCGTTTTTTAGTTATGATTAATATTTCTGTTAAATTTAGGTTTTATTGTATATATATCTAAATTCTATAATTCAAGTTCATAGATCGAAGAAATTGTTAGTAAGTTTAAAGATAATTTGATTATTTTTTATATATGCCCTAAATTCTCAAGAAATTATCGATCAAACTAAAGGAGAAATAGTTAATTAATTCTTATTTTAATTTAAAAATCACAAAATGTAAAATTACAGAAAAAATAAGGATTATAATGATAACCCTCATTCAGATTGGAATGATATTAATT
>NW_001799028.1:0-183357 GCF_000165425.1 Paramecium tetraurelia
CAGGTATGTTCAAGATGCTTGCTAACTAACAACATGAACATTGTGCGCAAGGTGAAGATGATAAATAGATTTTCATAGGATAAAGGAATGGAAAAAGAAAAAGTCAAAATAAGTGGAAATTATCTCAAAGAAGAATTACATAATTACTATATTTAGTGACAATTAAAGTTGAGCATAAGTATAATCAGCAGATTTTTAATGTAGCATAAAAATTAATGAAATATTTACTAACCAAGTCAGATATCAATTAGTCATAAGGTAAGCATAGAGATAAGATTTACAAAACTCAAGACATAAAACTATGTGCTTGAACGAGACATAAATTAGTAATGCAAATAAATGTACAGCCAGAAAATAGTTTACCTTATGTAATTCTAGGTCAGCATAAGACCAAATCTTGCACTCCATCCATCTGCACTTCAAAACATTGACAGGCTTTAAAGTTTGCATATTAAATTTAGCTTTATGCTACACTATACATAAAAATCCTGTTTCAAAAGTTTGACATAGACTATCCCTAGTTGATTTGTACAAGCAAACCTAACTCGAAATTAACTATTATGCCATCTTAAATTCGCTACTTTCAGTAACTTAATGTAAAAGATAGGTAGACTTGAATACCAGTGGGAGTTTCTATTTACAAATGGTGTAATAATGAAGGCAATAAACTAATAATGGTTATTGAAATTCATGCTTTTAATCTCTAGTGTTGATGTAGTGTCCATTAGTGATAGTAGCGTAAGAGCTTGATCGTGGTAGAACGTTATGAGATGGACATTACGAACAAGACGTAGAGCATCCTTTACAACTACTACTAACAAGTGGTTCCAAGTGGGATGTCCATTTTTAAAATCAAGAGTAGCAATTAAATTACTAGGTGTATCAGCAGAATGCAAATATGCTATAAAAAGTGTTTAACATATTTTAAGTGCTTTGATCATTGATTATACTTCACCTGGTAGACAATACAAACAGGTAGCACTTCACTTCCTGAATATTTCTTATGACTTCAGAAGAAACAAAAATTATAATATTGCCTTCTTTATAAGAAGTTTAACAAGCTGACTTATGTATAGACAACATGAACAAGAACATAAATTAGAATGGCTGAAGGTTTGTAGCTTTAAAATACAGAACACTGAGTACTATAAGTAGTATACTAATACACTATGTATACATCAAGGGTTTATTGTACAGAACAGCTAGTTACATAGATATGTAGATTGGAAACAAATAATTACATTTAGATTTATTTATACAAAAGTCTAACCTTAAGTAGATGGTAAAAAAGTACTTATAAATTCATATTGAATATTGAATAGGCTGAGTTACAAGATTATAAGATTACTACATAAAATAGTGTGAGAGCAGCGCTTGTATTAAGTGATACCCCAATTATTGTATGATCTGTTTAGGAGATTCAAGTTAAAAAAAGGACAAATTACAAAAATTAAAATTATAAATATAAACAACTCAGCATAGCCATAGCCAGCACTCTATATTTACAAATTTATCAAATTTAATTTTGAGGCTATTTCTGAATGAATGAGATGATATTAATTTGTATTGATTTATTTCTTTTAATTTCTTCATAATACATGCAGCAAATGTTGAAAAGAGTTTGTATATATAAATTTGGATCTAGTGTTTGCATTCAAACATTAGTAGCAATGCAAGAAGTGAATTGTCAAACCATCAAAGGTTACGAATAGTTTTAGGTACAAATATTGGTAATTAAAAGTAAGCGTAATCTGAATCAAATTAACAGGTATATCAGTAAGATTAAAGAATGCAAGTCTTATGTTCATATCAAAAAGAATTAAATGCAGATTATTAAGATCCTCTCAGAATCAATATTTCCTTTAATCATCAGCATTTCAATATGTTTTGAATAGTTCTTCTCAAGGAACTACCTATCAATACATGATAGTTATTCAATAGAACCAATTGAGTAAGAAGCAAAAATCCCATTCTTTTACACCATTAACTCCTAAAAATGCAAATTGAAAAAATAACAAAACACCATATAGCAATGGAAATTACACAACTGAACATTTATTTGATTAAATTTAAAGACAGGTTCCCGCTCAATAAATCCAGCAACACAACGTTTAAAGTTGGGGCTTTATTACTCCAGGTTAGACAAAAGAAAGAGATTACATCAGAAGAACGTAAAGTATTATAGTTACAATACAAACGACAAACTACTGCATTTTTAATCGGTAAATTTTTTGGCAACTTCCACCTCAGTAAAAGTTAGACATAAGTATAATAGCACAACTAATGCAACATATTAAAATGTGCGGTAGAAATATCATTATCTTTATAGGAATCATTATAATATGTATCACATTTTAGAACTAGTTCTAATATATAACCAAAAGACAACATTTAGTTGAACCTAATTTCTTGAAAAACTGTTGTAATGGAAGCTGTACTTTACATAATGGAACGCGTTGAATTTACTTAGTAGTTTCTCATATTTTATACTAAGTTTAATAAGTAAGCACTGGCTCATGCATTGCTAGATTCATAATTAGAATCACAATCGGTATAAAATTGGATACTTCATTACAGGATGGATCTCAAATGCATTGCTCCAGGAAAGCCACCAAAAAATTATTTACAATTAAGAGTATTTCCAGTGCACTTCTTGATGATAACAGGAAGACTGATATCATAAAATCTTTAGTTGCTTTTATTTACTGTTGCAATAGTAATCTTTAGATACGTTGGGTTATTTCTTAATATTATTTAATTTAGTTTCTTTTCCCGCCTATCAGTGATTTGGTCAGGAGTGCATCAAGCCCTTTTAAAATCAGTGATATCCTCTCTTCTACCTGGAAGTTGATTAAACAATCAAAATGTAAGAAGCAGGGCTGTTCAAAACATTGTCAGAAATAATGTATTCTGGCGAATACTGAATGAACTTCAAATACTCTGATTATATCAAAAACTTTTGGAAAACAAGAATTGGATCTAAAAGAGTAGACTGGCGACCTACTTGTAACGCCAAAACAAATACTTGCATCACATCAGAACTAGATATTGAAATGATAATTATTTTATATCTAGTTCCTTAAAAGGTATCTTCATCATCAATTTTTAATCAAGCTCTTGATTTACGAACATTATTTGTACACTCATATATCTAATTTTTTAGATTAAGTAAGGCTAGAAGCAACTTTATAGATTCTGAGAAATGTGCATAAGTTGTTCTATTCAAATAAACTGGTGTAAATTTAACTACCAGTTTACAAACTGCATCCACAAGTGTTAGGTTAATCAACGATGGACATTATATCTTGAAATTATAAGTAGAACAAGTAGCGCTTTAAGAGAAATATAAGAGAATTATTAAAAAAATAAGCATTCAAGCTGAGCTCCAATTGTAGATTGCTACAAGATGAATCGCAAATAAATGAAGGCTGCACTCCATTATAGACATCAAAATATAGTAGCTAGAGCATTTCTGTTAAACTTTTAAAGGTAGCAGGAATTTTGATTTAACAAAATCTTCAGTTTTTTAACATATAGTTGGAAGAGCGTTGTAATTTTTTACATAATTTGTATTCATCTTAAGACGCTGCTAAACAGCGACAGAGAGCTTCTAATAATTCTAATATACATATTCTATACTATATGAGCATTTTTCATTTTTCTATTCTTCATCTCTCCTAATCTTAATAATTTGTTCATAGCATTCTCCAAGTGCTCACTTATTTAAAATGATCAAATTTTAATTAAACTTCCAACCTTTGCAAAAGTCTGCTCATCACCCTTACAAAAATATGCAAGATACTTTTGATTTATATTACTCTTCTTAAACTAAAGTAATAGAAATTCAAAATTTTTTTATAAAAGTCATGAATTGCACTTACCATATCCAAAATCAAGTATAATTGATTTGCATAGCTCCTCACAAGTGTAAATGCTTACGGAAACTGTGTATTGAATGCCAATTTGAACATGGAGTGGATATCCAAAAATATGCAGTTCCGATTAATAGGTTTCAAGAGATAGTTATCAAAAAATTATAAGAATATAGGCTTTAAGAGAAATCTGAAATAGCATAATAAAGAAAAGAATTTAAATGTATTCTATCTCAAACAGAAATTATGTTGAAAAGAATTTGGGATGAGTTATCATAATAAATTAATTAGCTTTATGATTTCATTGAATAAACAAATAACTCATACCTGAATCTTGTCAACGAAAATGATAATATAATTGAATCTTCATA
Organism: Paramecium tetraurelia; assembly: GCF_000165425.1. Taxonomy (NCBI): domain Eukaryota; phylum Ciliophora; class Oligohymenophorea; order Peniculida; family Parameciidae; genus Paramecium; species Paramecium tetraurelia. The sequence continues at coordinate 4,244 of NW_001799028.1, forward strand.
TTCAGACATTGAAAAATTAGTATAAATTATATAAGGGAACACATTAAATGATTGGATTTTTTAGAAAGATTAATATTTAGTTTAATTGGAGAAGGCAAAGAATTGGTGGGATCAAGAAGTTAAAGCTTTTAGTGAGAAGATGAATAAAGAGATGAATTAAAATATGCCATTTATTACGTACTAATTTATTAATAATAAAGGATTCAAATCGTTGAAAAGGAAGACTAAGTTAATGTTTGGAAGGATGATTTATATGAATTGTTGGCATAGACAAAAAATATTGATTAACAATTAATAAACATGGTTATTGAATTGCTAAGGAAGGAGTAAATCACAGATTGTATAGGGTATCTTTCAAACTCTGAAATAGTAAAAAAATTAGAACATCCTAGAATTAATAATATTTTGCTCTTAATTAATACTCTCAAAAATATTAGCGAAATTGATTTTAATAGAAAGAATTACTCCACAGAAGATTATAGTTAAATTAGAAAGGATTTGATCGAAAAAATAGCAAATGATGGAAGAATAATCTAATTTCTAAAATTTCTAGTTGATCTTACAGCTATTGATGAAAGATTGATCTAATGTGGATCCAATTCACTTAATTTATTAGCAGAGATGAAGGCGGATGTGAGAGAACAAAGCTTTCAGAATATAAGGATTAGAGATACTTCTTTAAGTGGTGCTAATATGGTAAGATGCAATTTAAATGGATCAATTTTTGATAATGTTGATATTAGTGGAATGAGCTTGAATGGTGCATCATTATTCAATTGTAAATGGAAGAATATACAAATACATGATTTAAATAAATTCGATGCTCATAATGGTAGTGTTTATACAATCTGTTTCTCTCCTAATGGTGCTACATTTGCATCTGGTAGTGGTGATAACTCTATTAGATTATGGGATGTTAAGACAGGATAATAAAAAGCAAAATTAGATGGTCATACTCATTATATTTATTCAATCTTTTTTTCTCCTGATGGTAGCACAATAGTATCTGGCAGTGAAGATAAGTCTATCCGTTTATGGGATGTTTAGACAGGATAATAAATAAGAAAATTAGATGGTCATACTAGTGCAGTTTATTCAGTCAGCTTCTCTCCTGATGGTGCTACATTAGCATCTGGTGGTGGTGGTCAATTTGGTGGTGGAGATTCTTCCATCCGTTTATGGGATGCTAAGACAGGATAATTAAAAGCCAAATTAGATGGTCATACTAGCACAGTTTATTCAGTCTGTTTCTCTCCTGATGGTACTTCATTAGCATCTAGTAGTTATGATAAATCTATTCGATTATGGAATATTAAGACAGGATAATAAAAAGCCATATTAGATGGTCATAAAGATTATGTTAAAACAGTATGTTTTCATCCAGATGGTACTATATTAGCATCTGGTAGTCATGATAAATCAATCCGTTTATGGGATGTTAAGACAGGTTAATAAAAAGCCAAATTAGATGGTCATAGTTAACTAGTAATATCCGTATGTTTCTCTCCTGATGGTACTACATTAGCATCTGGTAGTTATGATAGGTCTATTCGTTTATGGGATATTAAGACAGGATAATAATAAGCCAAATTAGATGGTCATACTAGTTATGTTTAATCAGTCTCTTTCTCTCCTGATGGTACTACTTTAGCATCTGGTAGTCATGATAATTCGATTCGTTTATGGGAAATAAAGATAGGATAATAATAAACCAAATTAGATAGTAATACTAATTATGTTCAATCAGTTTGTTTCTCCCCTGATTCTACTATATTAGCATCTGGTACTTCTAATAACACTGTCAGTATATGGAATGTTAAAACAGGTTAACAAATCGTACCTTCGGACAATAATTACAAAAGTATTCTTGCATAATTTTAATCCCCAATATTTAAAAACAATATTCTTCCAGAAAGAAGTATTTATTTTTCACAATTCTTTAGTTACCTCAAATATTACAATCCTTAGAATTTCTTAAAATCCTAATCTAGAAATTTAAGGAGCCTTAATCTTGAAAGGAGAATTTATAAATTCTTAAGGTGTAGATTTGCGATAATTATTAAAATCTAAAGGATGTTATATTTTAGAAAACTAATTTGGATTTCAATGATTATTTTTTAAAATTCATTCAAATTATCCAAAATCATTTAAATTTGTTTATATTTTGTTTTTTTCCATTTTACTATATCACTTTCTTATGATTCTATCATAAACTAAGTCATCTAGAATTTCAACAATGAAGTCAAATAATATTTGATAAAATAGCTTTATTCTATTTCAATAAAACTAGGTTTTTGTAGATTGTGTCATCCTTCACAAAAAGGGAGAAGAAGAAAGAATTTAGAGAACACATACCTATTTTCAGATTAAGGTTTGTAGATGAATATTATCAGACCATTTTGAGTTATCTAATGATAGGAGAAGATTCATGGCTATGATGTCAATGGAGCAGAGTTATATTAAAAATATAAAAATTCTCCAATAACTAATTTTGTGGAGATATTTCTTCAAATATGAGATCTAAATGCTTATGAATTGATTTTTGTTCAAGTATCAAGGGAACGTAAATAACCAATACATTGATTGTTTCTTTAAAATTTATTACCAATTTATTTAACAGCAGAGTGTATTTAACATATCCTTACATTCTTCTTGAAATGTCTTTACTTAATAAAACCATAACGTTATAAAATTAGAACTACTTGAAGTTGTGTTAGCTTAAAATGAATCAATTAATAAAATGCTGATTTTTGTAATTAATCTTATAAACGATATCTAATATTTAATGAAACCCAGTTTTCATTTGACGGAAATTTAAACCAGGAAAAATAAAAAAAATTGTATTATACAGGTAATTTACAACATGCCACAGAGATGCAGATTTGCAAGATAATGGAAAATCAAAAATAGGATGTATTTTTATAATAAATTTGTGCATCCAACTTATAAAATCGACTAAAAATGTACTATTTCTGAAATTTTGAAATTTCTCAAATATTTCAAATTAATTAATATCTTGCAAATCAAATTAGAAATTTAATAATTTATTGAAAAATAATTTCTAAGTAGAATCAAAGGATGAAGAAAATTTTTTATAGAATTAGAAAAATTATATGCAAATGAAGTAAATCAGGAGCTTTATACAAAACCCACTTCAATTAGATATAGGCGATACATGAATGAAGAGCATGAAGTTAGAAAAAATAAGAAAGAAAGTTAAGATTCAATTTGTTATGATACATTTCAATATCATACTCAATAAACAATTCAAAATACTTATCTGGAATTTTTTCTCCGTAAATAAAACTCTTAAGGATATATCTAAATATCAACTTTACTTGTAAGGCTTTTAAGAGGTGTAAAATTTATTTAACGCCTATGAGGCAACATATTTAAGAACTACTTAAACCCAAATCTAATAGGTACCAATATCATAAACACAAGTCAAGACAACAACCTTAACCAGCATTCGACTGTGGATTTAAATTCTCTTAAACAATAAATACACAATAATCAAATAAATGCATACTAATTAATATACAAACATCTAAACAAATATAACCAAACATGTAATAAAATTTAAGAATAATTTAAACATAGATTCTACAACTTTTGAATTATTTTCGGTTATAAAAATTTAATAAAGTAAATAAAATCAACACAATATTTTTATTATATACACCAAACCGCCTTATTTTTTTAAATTTATTATAAAAGGATCAAAGTTTCCCCTTATATGTTTAACAAAGATTGATGATATTATAATTATCAATAATATAATAGATTCCAACCATTTTAGACAACTTTTGTATTTCTTGATTATAATGATTTGTTTTAAATCAACCAATGAAAAACTTCAATAAACAGGTTTTGAATAAATGAAAGGCGGAAATTTTAACTGTTCAATAGGCTTAAGTTAATATGAAGAAATATATTATCATAATAACAAACTCAAACATCGCTCTTAAGAAAAATAATAAAAGTACATAACTTACTGATATTAGATGAAAGACTAAAATCATTTTGATAAAATTTATTGCATCCTTTAAATGTGAAATTTGAGATGTAGAAATAAGAGCTTTATATTATAACGATATCAATATATCTAATTCTAATCTTTTAAATATTTGTATTGTTGAAAAATATCTTTTTATCTAATGTAGGGTTGATTACTATTTCTCATCTGATAAAGTAATTTTTCTGATATTAATATGGGAAATTGCATGTTTTCCTCTTTACTAATTTAAAACTTAATTAAGAATTATAATTATCAGAGGATAAATCTAAATAAAACCTAAGCGATTTTTGTTTAACAATTGTAACAACATTTTATTGATGCATGCTAATGGAACTTATTAATAAAAGGATATCTTGTTTTTCATTTTCTAATCCTTAATTCAATAATTTTATAAACTATTATGATTCATGAGTAAGGTTTATTTACAATAAGGTTTTGATTTTTCCAGAGCTATGTTCAAACTCTTGGCTTAATCTATTATGGTATATAATTTGAATTACCATTAATTTAAAAACTATTTTGATTTAAGATTTCTAACTATATCAGCTGTTGCTCAAGGGAAAACAAATAATTTTGAATTTTTGTTTCAAAAAAAAATATTATTGCTTTAAAATTAATGGTGATTATATTGAGCCATCCCTTGCAGGCTTAGTGGATATTAATTGCTTCTTTAATCTATTTAGCTAGATATCACTTAGAATGTTTCGGTTGATTTTAAATTAATGTGATAAAGAAAATAAATTAGTCAAACAGTATGAAGTCAAATAAATATAACAAAATAATTCTCCTTCCTAGATAGTTGGAAAAGTATTTTTTAGTGTTTATTTAACGAAAAATCAAGTTTTATATCCCTATTCTTATTTCAAACAATTATTAATTTAATTTTTTATAAGATAAATTATCCATTTATTATTTAAGATAATCATAAGGAAAAAAATTCACTTTTTATATTATATTAATAAAATTTCATTCTTCATGAAAATTTCACTATTAAAAGTAAAAATTTGAATTAGATTCAATTTTAAATACTGTTCCAAGCAGTACATTCAATTCATCTTATTTAACAGGCTTTTAAAGAAATGTGTTAATTCCAATGTTTTTTCCTTATTATATATTTTCTTAAGTATCATACGCAGAACAAATCACAATAAAAGCCTAATTAGAGGTCAATTCAAGGATCTATTTAGTATCTTAAAAATTTACTTGTTAACTTGCTTAAAACCCATCCATTCCTGGCATTTCGATATCCATAAAAATTAATTTATAGTTTTGACAATGTTTTAGCATTTTTTGTTTGACTTTTTCAATGGCTTGAAATCCATCAAATGCTTAATCAACTTCTATTTTATATTTACTCAGTATCATTTTTAGTGCTATCTAATTGAATGGAATATCATCTACAATAAGTATATGGACACAATTTTGACAGAGTATATCTGCATTTTGAAAGTAATCTTCTGGTAATTACTTCTAAATTTTGTTGTGATAATCCAGAATCTTCTTTGAAAAGTATTCTGGACTGATAGGAAGAAAAATTTCAGGTTATTTTTCTGAATCATTCAATCTCAATGTAATAAATGACTCTGACTTTCCTTCTTGAAGATTTACGTCATTATCTAATTTTAAGGTCTTATTACTCAAACTGAATACCTTATCTTAATCTAAATTTTAAACATTATTTTCTTATCGGTTTACCAAATTATTCAATTTCTCGCCTTATTAATTTGAAAGATAAATAGATTATAAATTGGTTTATTATAAGTCTTCTATTTGAAACTATACCATAGTTCCTTTATTTTTCTTAGAGCTAAGAGTTAATTTATTTTCTTTTGATTCTGTCAAACCTTCTATCAATTTTGCTGCAATGATTAAACCTAATCCTGGCTATTTGATTTTTGAATGAGATTTCAACACAGCTCCAAATTCAATAGTATTATGCAAGCAATTCTAAATTTTGTTTAGTTTATGTTCATCTATCCCAATTCCATTATCTTTAACTGAAAAATTAATGTATTATTAATCAACTTCAATCACACTTAAAAAAATGCTTCCTCCTTGAGGAGTAAATTTGATTGCATTATTTAATAGATTTACTAATAACTATATTATTCTCTGTTTATCATTACGAAAGATCCTTCCTGCTAAGTAATCAGAGACTTTGATGGTTAAAGCAATATTTTTTTATGACACCTGTAGTTTATATAAGTCCTCTATTTCCTAAGTAATTTGATTAATCTTAAAATTAGCAATATTATAATTAAAGGAAAATGATTATAGTGCAGCATAATCTAAAATGTCATTAATTTAATGAATTAACAAAGTTATTGAACATTATGCAATATCAATATAATTAGAAAAAGCTTTAGAAATTTGTTAGCATCTCATAAGATTCAACATTTGATAGCAACTATTCAATGGAGTTCTTAATTCGTGGGAAAATGATTTAATTAAACTATGATGAATTATTTATTCATCTCTCATTTATTGACATTTGTATTTATTTGTGACATTCTTAATTATGATCAGCATAACAGGACGCTCTTAATCACTTTAATTATTTGATATATGACTTTTAATTGAGGATTTAAATTATGAAGAAGCTGAAATGTATTCTTATTATTAATTGGTCATTGATGTTGGCATAATTATTAATTTCAATTTCTTTTAGTAATTTTATTATGTTTGTTCTGATTTGATAAGCCATTCATAAATAAATATTTGTTGATGAAATGCTTACTAAAAATCTTTGTAAAATTAACTTTCATTTTGTCCTAGAATTCCAAAATATTTTTATGGTTACAGAATGATGTCCAAAACATCAACTGAATTATTGCTTATTTATAACTTTTTTATTATTTATTAGAGTAATTGGTAATGATGTTATTTCTTTTGTTATTTATTTGATGTTTCGCTTACATTTTCTTGGATTTTTGCAGTATTGACACACATTTTCACTTTTTCCAGAACTTGCTCAATCCCTTAACATTCTAATATTTTTTCACATTTATTGTTAATAAAATTAATTGATTAATGCTCATTAATAATCAATATACCATAAGGAAATATATTTATCAAATTAGAGTATAATTAAAGCATCTAATACTGAGAGTTCCCTTAACTTAGAATATTTTTCTGAGATTTTGAAAAGCTTGTCAAATGTGAATATCGTTTTAGTTTTAATTCATCTGGAAGATCCTTCAATTAAATAGTAAAATATTTTTTAGGAGATTAAACAAGAGTAATTTTACTCTATGATCTTATTAAGGAATGCATGAGATAATTTTTAGCGGGTGCAGGTGTTTCTTCATTTTATTAATTTTATATTATTTATCCCTATTTAAATGTTTTAAGATAAAAATTTTATGGAAATCTTTCATATTTTCCAAATTTCTTATAGTTTTTAATTCCTTAATGAACTAAAACAACTCCAATGAGAGTCAAGCACTCAAGTGTTTAGTAATTTTAACTGCAAACGACCATCCATATTGTTCTAATAAATAAATACGTAGGGAGTCCTAATCTACAAATTAAACTAGATTTCTGCCTAGCCTTCTTTAAGTAAGTGTTGTAATTGATAATCATTAACAAACAATTGGTAACTATGTAAAATGTTTAAGTGTAATTCAAAATCAATAATGATTCTACGTAAATTACAAAATATAAAAGAGAAACTACATGCAAAAATATATTATAGTCTAACCCTCTTCGAATTATGTAATATTAACATATTCTTGCCAATATGCAAACTATCTATAATATAAATAACTCATAATTTATAGTTGACATCAGATTTGTCGCCAAAAATATCCACCAAAAGCATTAAGTTAGATTAGCAACAAAGATTAAAATGATTGAAATCTACTTTAAGAAATTCTAATCTTACACTTTCATGTTCTTTTATTTAAATATTGTCTAAATAAAAATTAAAGATAAAAGAGAAGGTTCATGTAAAGATTGACGATATCTATAGAATCTTTATTATAAACAATAAGACATAGTAAGATTAAATAGAGTAAAATGAATATAATATTTCAGAAAATTATTATCCTAATGTTGTATATCCATCTTCGATTTAAGATAATGTTATTTCTAAACTTTTTCAAATACGCACAGAATCTGGACTATTATAGTGATTAGGGTGCTTTAACAAGTCCATAAATTAAAATTGTGCCTAAAAAGATAGACATTTTAGTCTTAAAGAATTAGCCATTGGTATCGATTATTTAAGTGAATTTTATATTTATTCATTAATAAAATAAAATACCACTATACAATATATTAATAATAAATATAAATTCCAAACGTGATACAATTCTTATTCAGTGTTGAAACTAGGTTTAAATCTAATAGTAATCTATATATAAGTGTATTGATCAATAATATATGATATTTAATTTTGAGGCATATGCGTAGATGTTAGCTATTTCAAAGTACCACTATTATATTTGATGGACTCTTAATTTTTTTTGAACTATGGAATTAAAATTATTATTCACAAGGGAGAGCAATAAAACCTTTAATAAATAGATTCTTTTTAAATATACTATCAATATCACTCTTAATATAATTTATAAAAAATACCCCTCCTAAAAATAAAAGGAAAGAATTATTCAGGTTAGATGTATCCTCCTTGTATTAGATTAAATTAATTAGGAATACATTTTAGGAAGATGAATTTGATATTTGTCAATATATTAAATAAATTAATTGAGAAAACTTGTAAATTTTTATATTTATTATTATTAATTTATTTTTTTATTTTGGATGTTTTCCATTTACATCTTAATTCAACCAAGCTGAATTGTATTACGATGAATATTAATTATTACCTTTACTAACCGCTCTTAACAGTTAAGGAAAAACACCATTAGTCTTAAGGAATATATATTAAAAGGAGAATAAATATATTTAACTATATACTAATTAAATTTGAGTTTATTATTATTATAAAGAAATAAAAAACTTAATTTCAATTAATAGTTCTTGGATAGAGATGTGGTCTAAATGCATCTCCCCTCTAGTTTAGAAAAATGAGTTTCAAAAAATTTGTTTGTTAAATTAACAAATGTTGTGAAAAAAAATTATTTACCACAAGAAAAAAACAGAATCAATAATTTATTTTGTTCTGCTCAAATAGGTTACAAATAAAAAATTGAGATAAGATTATAAAGAAGATAGAGCAATAATCAAACATATATGATATATCCCTAGTAAGTAAATACTTTAGTACAAATTTAAAGCAATTATGAATTTAAAAATAAAGTAATTCTCTTTGAACTCAACTGTCATTTTTATCAACTTTATTTAAACAAATTTATTGGAAGTAACCCTTAATCATAATCATTTATGTTTAAATTTGTTATCAGTCATTTGTAAAAAAAAAAAGTTTAAGTGAATTCCACATAAACTATATATTAGGAAAATTGATTCAGAAAGATTAGAAACTCTCAAAATTAATTTATTTTAATTTGATTAATGAATGCAATTAATTATATCCGATTGATAGCTTTTTCTTTAGAATTTTAAGGAGATAAAGAGGATAGTTATTGAAAAGCATGATTTCAAATTAACAGGATGTCTTTTTGCAACTACATCAAATTTGTGGCCTTTATTTGTTTAAGAAAATTAGATAAAATAAGAATAATTTGGATATTCTATTAGAAAAATAAAACTTATTGGTATAAAATCTCAATTAGATTCTAGATTTAAATTAGAAGACAACTTAGTTAAGCAAAAAATCCCTTTAACTCTATCCGAGAAGTTCAACTTTCTTTAATTACTCAATTGAAATTGACAAATTAATTTTAATCCTACTTAATGATTATTTCTCTGTCTATCCTAGATTTCATTATAGAACCTTTGAAATCTTTTAAAATTATGTAAAATAAAATAATAGTTAATAGACCTATCGATAAATTCCAATCCACTAAAAAAATTAAACCTATTACTAATGATATCCTCGGCATAAATAACTTCGTTTTCAATTTAAATACCTATAAAAAAAATATAAAGATCTGGATGAATCCCTAGTGAGTAAAAATTATTAATAATAATAGTTTCTTTAAATTTAGAATATACTTTTACTATCCTACAATAAAAAATTGTTTGTGAGTCAAAAGAAGGAAAATAGATTATTTTATCATATCTATTCTATTAACTCACGGCTATTAAATTTTCTTGATAATCAAATAAATGAATTTGATAATTCTAGAATTCTATAATTTTTATAATTTAATTTCAAAAGTATTATTTATTCATATTATTATTTTTAATAGAAATACAACATATGATTAGCAATCAAGACCTAATTTGTTTAAATATGCAATATACCAAAGAAAATGCTTTGAAAAATGTAAACATATAAAATCCCTTAACAAAAAACAGTCTAGCATAAAAGCTTTTGTAATGGAATAGCTTGCCATTAATCAATTTTGAACCTACTAAATTAGATATATATTTTGGAGTTTTCTTACATTAAATTATAAAATCCTCTTAAAATTTATAGTTAAAAATTCTGTACTAAGATATTATGAATAAAATTCAATTTGAGATTAACAATAAATAACACCTGTATGCTGAGCTTTGTAGGAAGATAACGAACAAAGACACCCTATACCCTTTCCCCGATTAATTTGACTTTAAAACCTTTGATTAATCAATTTAAGAAAGCTTGGAAATTGAAATCTGTAATCTTCAATTTTGGCAGAATAAATTATATCAAAGTACTAAACTCTAAAGCAAAGAACCTTTATAATTTAAAATTTTATTCTATCAATTTAGTATTGATAATAATGTGAAACAACTTCTCATATTTTCAACTAACAAAAATTTTCAACCAAGGTTGTAATCATTTCCAATTGTATCACAATTTTATTATCCAAATACAACTAGAGCCACTTATATAAATCCTGGCGAGTAATCAAATCAAAATGATATTCGGTAAACAAATCAGTATACTAACAATATTTCATTTAAATAGCAAATTCTACCAAAGGGTTTTTTTCCTTTACCATAACAAACCTTTAATTAAAGCAAATTCAATAGCTGTGCTTCTGCCAAGGGTCCTTAAGAATTTTAATTCAATAATCCAAATTAAATTAACCCTAATTTTCAATTTCCTACTCCTAATGGATTTTAAACATCAGCTTAGATATAAGGGGATAATAGGAATTAGTAAAACAATAATTTTGTTTCTTAATATCCTTATTAAAGGACAGAATATTAACAATAAAATATTTAGTTTAATCTTGCTAACTAGCAATCAAGTGCTAATGATGATACTGATGTGTTTCGCACAGAATAAATAGCTACAAAAGAATCAGTTGTAACCAATCCGAAACCATAAAATGAAGGGAGAATACTAACCAAAATGATTTAGAAAGAAGGAGAGAAATCTGAGTGTTCAGTATGTTATGAAAATTATTATTAAAAACCTGATGAAGCAATTATGACCCCTTGCTGCAATAAAATGGCTCATAAGCCATGTATGTTAAATATGTTAAATGATAACGCTAAATAATAGATGAATTTAGAAACAATTAGATGCTATTTATGCGAAAAGTTACTAAAGGAGTACTAAGAGTTTCTAAGAAGTAATATTCCTAAGTAACTTATTTTTAACATAAAACTCAGAGAAGTTTTGGCAAAAGTTACTTCAAAATGCTGTAAATGTAACTCACCGATACAAGCAAGCACAGAATATAAATAGGTGTAAATTTAATGCTTGAAATGTAATACTATACTTTGCCGTTATTGCTATTAAGAATATCACGGAGAAAATCAAGCAGTAATTTATATTTTAATAGAATTAGTCATGTCCAAATCTGTTAAAAGAGATTTTAAAAGCAATCGATGGTATGCCAGTTCTAGTTTGTCCATTTTGTGGTACAATGCAAACAAAAGATGAGAAATGTAATCATGTGAAATGCCACGTTTGCTAGAAAGATTTATGCTCAGCATGTTCTGTTGATAGATCTCCAATAATGGATCATGGCAATCATTATCACAGGGTGGGTTGTCCTGACTATTAACCATGGATATAAAATGGCAAAGTGATGACAGAACCTAAACTCGAGAAAAGAAGCTGTCAAAAATGTAGAGAAACAGGTTAAGCATGTCAATTCCCTATAAGTTTGGAAGAATACAAATAATTAAAATAGTTTTGAATTTGTGAAAATGTTATAATAATTATATTTAATAAGATGTTTAAATCTTCTAAAGAACATGTTTCATAAATTATTCTCTTAAAGAAATTGAGATAACTGGTTAGATTAATTATTTAATCTCCCATTATTTTCTAGTATTAAATTATTAATACTAATTTTTCTTTGCTCAATCTATATAAATTTGGTTATAGAATTAAATAAAGAAGAATTAGTTGATATTTTTAAGTTGGAGTAGTATTTAAATAAGTAAATAGATACGCATTAGTTTTATTATTATCAGTTAAATTACACTTGAATAATAGTCATTAAATAAAGTAAGAAATTTATAACCAAGTGAGCCACAATAATTCAACTACTAATAAACTTTACTAAATATTTGTATTAAAAAAGAATAATTCTCACAATAAAAGATTGAGGGTGCAGTTATTTTAAATTCCATCATCTAAGGAAATTTCTAAAATTATTATCATTATTCATATTCTTAATGAAATAACTTTTAATTACTCAAAGTTTATAATTAAAGTTGATTTAAACCCAATTTATGGTAAAAATGTCTTATATTCATTAATATTTATAAACTAATTACTTAAGTCTTAGATTATGTTCAAGAATGAAGTTTGATTTTTGTTTTATCAAGTCGCAAGAATATGAATTTAACTTTAGAAATCTCATCTAGAACGAGGGGATACCAATTGTAATTCCAAGAAATGATTTCATTATTTGTTATTCCAAAAGCCTATAATTATTGTAGAATAATTTAAAACATTTTTATTGAGATTATAATTAAATAAATTAATAGATGATAAAATTATTCTCATTTATAGGATTCCTTTTCACAGTGCTAACTAAATTAATAGTGTATGAATAAAAATTTAATCATGCTTTGAATGGTATATACATTATTAATAAAAGATTGGGTTAATAATAATAATAATGAGAATCTTAACTATTAAATTGATGCTTCAAATAATATTTAAGAAACTCCTAAATTAAATGAAAACACAATAATATAAAGATTTTTTAAGTTTCCACCACACAATTAGCTTTTTATAGACATAAATATTATTCTAAATAGAGCTTTAGATTTAGTTGTGTAGATAGGCAATAAGAAATATTTATCATTTGCTTAATACGACGCATCTAATCCGACGGCAACTTGTAAGTTTACCTTTGTTCATTTATATGAAATTGATGTAATCACAATATCAGCACAAAAAAATCCATCGCAATTAATTTCTTTCGACTGGGCATTAAAATAAATATCAATATATATCGAAGAATGTCCAGCAACTTGCAGTTACTGTCCAGATCTTTATGGAGTTGATGCTTGTTCTCAATTTTCAGCACTTTTTCCATTTTAAGGATTGTATTCTAAAGAAGCTGATAATTGGATAATCACACCAAATATTTAAAATTCTTCTACTAACTAACCCATCTCTTCACGTATCAAAATTTATTATAATAGAAAATGTGATTTTTTACCAACTTGTCTCTAATACTTATTCTTTAAAGCTTGAAAGAACTGTTGCCATTCCAAGTAATTATGGAACTATTATAAAATTCAAGCTTATCTTTAAACAATAATGGCTTAATTATGTTCAAATAAAAATAAATAATTATTTCATTTTAATACATTATTCTTAAGCAACAGCAATGATGATAAATACAAATGGTAATAATTATCCAGGTTGGACATATACTAATAATTATTTTTTCTATTAAGTATCAGTGAGTAATTCTGACTACAATATTCAAATTAAAAATATTCTAGTATACATCTAGTATTAAAATGATAACAATGACTATTTTAGCATTTAAGAATTTAATATTTATTATAAAAAATTAGAAGCTTATTGGATAGATCAACTTCAAGGTTGTTTTACAATTTTATTTAATAAATGTGTATAATGCCAAGAAGGCTGGTATTTCAGAAATGATGAATAAATATGTGTTCCTTAATGCGGTGATTTAATAATATAAGGTTAGGAAGATTGCGATGACGGAAATACTGAAGCATATGATGGTTGTTTTAATTGTAAATTCTCATGTGCTAAAAATTGTAAATATTGTGTTTTTGGAGAGTGCTTACTTATGGAAAAATAAAAATAGGGAATAGTTACAATAGAAAAGGATTGCTAGAGAATTGGTTACATTTCAAGAATAGGATATTATTATGATATATAAATGGATGATTGTCAACCTATATGTGGAGATGGAATAGTAAGCATGCATGAGGATTGCGATGATTAAAATGATACTCCTTATGATGGCTGTTTTAATTGTCGGTTTTCTTGTCCTACCAATTGTCTTTTTTGTTAATATGGTAGATGCCTATATTGTACAGTTGGATATGATTTGCAAAGAGGTAGATGCTAACCTGTTTGTGGAGATTCTAATGTGTTAGAATAAGAAACTTGCGACGATGGTAACGATCTTCAATTCGATGGGTGCCATAACTGTGAGAGTAGTTGTTAATTAGAATGTACAATGTGTTAAAATACATAATGTTATTAATGTCTAGATGGTTGGACTCTAGAGGAGGGGAAGTGTTAATAAGTGTGTGGAGATTCAAAAGTGGCAGTGGCATCATACGAATTATGTGATGATCCAGCTGATGTTAATTGTATTTAGTGCCTTTACTAATGCTCAGAAAATTGTTAGAAATGCGATGTACCACTTTCATGCAACCTTTGTGAGGACACTTATACATTGATAAAAGGCTAATGCAAATCAGTTTGTGGAGATAAGATGATAAACCCTCTTTATGAGGAATGCGATGATGGTAATGATATTCCATTTGATGGCTGTCATTATTGTTCGTTATCATGTTCTTTCGGTTGCATAACATGTGAAGAGAACAATGTTTGTAAACAATGCGATCCAACAAGTTACTTTTTAAATTCCACGACTGCCTTATGTCAAGAGATTCCCTAACAAATTATTGAAGGAGAAGAGGAAGAGGAAGGTTAAGACGAAGTACAGACAGAAGAGATATTATGTAATGACAATTTTATACTAATTAATGGAAAATGTGAAAGTTTGTGTGGTAATGGAATGCTTGCTAGCTTATACGAGGAATGCGATGACAATAACAAGAATAGTGGAGATGGTTGCTCATCTTATTGTAAATTGGAGGATTCTTTTATTTGTTTAAATACAGAAGATTCATTCAGTATATGCTCATTCATCATCCTTCCAGATTTCAACCTTCGATCTTTGAGTGATGCTAAAGATTAAACACAAATCATTGAGTTAACCTTCACTGAAAAAGTCAAAATGTTCTAAGATACTGTTCTTGAAGACATAAGCAAATTTACTATTACACCTTAAACTGAATATGAAATGAAAATTGTCCCTATAACTAATTTAACCACAATGATAAGCAATCCTAAATATTAATTTAAAATTCTGTTTTAACAACCTATCTAGAACCCTATGCTTCAGATTAGTTTTGCTAAACAATAAATTTTTAATGCTAATGAAATGGAATTAAAAAAATTGGAAAAATTAATTAGTTTAGGGAGTCCTTTTGTGATGTCCAAAGAAAGCAAAGAATATGTCACTTCTATTGTTAAAATGAATGATGCTATGATGTATACTACGATAGCTATATCTGGCTTTGCTCTATTAACAGGAACTCCAGCCATGTTATTCAATCTAATAGATTTACTATAACAGCTTTCTTATATTCGATTTATGCAATATAAATTTCCATCTCATCTGCGCTAGTTTCTTGAGAGTTATACCAAGATTTCCTTAAAACCTGTATTAGATTACCTTAATTTAGATTAAATATTGACAAATCTAAATGGTGGCTAATTACCCTTCCAACCTAGAAAAAACTAACCCTCCAGTTAAGCAGACCCTTTAAATCAGTTTTATATTATGAATGCTAAAAGTTGTTACTTTTCACTGGTTGCTTCTTTTTTGTCTTATGTAGTATGCCTCATATTCTCTAAAACAAGTGCCTTAAACTATTTCAATAAAATTATCATTCAAAAAGGGATGAAATTAAGGAATTTAACTAAGGTCTTTTAACTGTACCATAACTTATAAGTAGCATGCATAAAATACAGAAATTAATACTTTTACTCTGGATTGTTTCAAGTCTACTACACAATTATGCATCAATTTTTATTTAGTGCATTCCTCCAATTTCCTAATTATACATTTACATCATTATTTGAGGCTGTTAATTCATTAAATGCAATATTAGCGTTAGGTTTCATTTTATTTGTAGAATTCTAATAATTTATAATTACTACAGGATCTATAAAGAATATAAATGATTGGAAATTCTTTTTTGATGGGATAAACAAAAAATTTTGGTCTTAAATTTTAAAGCCTATTTAAATGTTAAAGATAACAACTTATATTTTTTCAATTGTATTTTTAATGGATTATCCTGAAGCATAATCATTTGTTTTATCAGCCCAATCTAGTTTTTATGTGGTGTATTTGATATTATTCAAGCCAATGGATATTGGTTTTGAGTATATAAAATTAGTCTCACGAGAAGTCCTTTTCATTTCTACAATTTGTTCTTTCTATGTTTATAGCTATGATTTAGATGACGAAAAAATGTTATTACTTGGTTGGGCACATATAGCACTGTTCACTTCTATATTAGGCTCTAATTTACTCCTTGATATTGGTAAATACGTTAAACTAGGATATGACAACATCCAGATAAAAAAGCTAAAAATCGAGAGACGATTGAATTACCAATATCAGAATAATTATCTGCACTAATTCATAATGGTAGAATATGGATAACGAGCTAGATTAAGATAATGATAATTTATTTTGTCCAAGTTAATATTGTTTTAATTATTTTTCAATAGTCTTAAGTATTATTATTTAATTAGAATAATTTCTGGATTTAAGCATTCTTTATTTTAATCATTCAAATACTTTTATGTTATTCAACCCAGATAATATATACGTTTTATATATTAACAAACACTAGTCAAAAATGAAATATTAGACTATTATTTTTTAAATAATTAATTTTTATTAGAAGGTTATTTAAAACAAAAATAACAATATCAATTCTTTTATGCTATTATTCTTCTGATAAGAAATTGAATTTAACTAACTATGTCTTAAGGTTGGACATTGAGAATCTACGAACATGTTTCAACTATAACATTAGCCTACATCTTTTTTAGATTCATGTATTCTGTGCATATGCCCTTTATCCAATGCCAGCAATCTCGTAATTAAGGTTTGGAATGCTGAAATATATCCTTTGGAGTTAATTTAATTACTAAGTCTTAAACACATCCAATAAATTTGTCTTATTTAATGCACTTTTATTATAATCTATGAACTTCTTGTATAACATTTTCTGTTTTTAAAATTTCAGCTAACTCCTCAAAAATTCTTTTCCAACAGTTCTAATCATCATATTTGGATCTAGTCCTTTTTCTACTATAATCTTAAGTTTAATCTTATTCATAGGTAATGTCCAATAATGTAGAGTGCATTGATTTATTTCGAAATTGCTTTTATTGTTATAAACTGTCAATAGTAGACTCTAATTCTTAAATCTTATAGATGAGCAAATCCTTTTATTGAGTGAGATCTTCGATTATTTGCATCATATTTTATTTTGTTCTACTTAATTCATCTTGAAGTAAGTTGATCTGCTATCGTAATGATTCACAGTCATCTTCTTATGATTCAGTCAATTACAGTACATCTGAAGAGGTTGACAAATACTTGCGATCATCTTCGTTATTTTTTTGAATTATTTTCAAATTATCTTTATAGCATTAAAGTTTTCTTTGTATTAGTTAATAGTCCTACGGATCCTCTTCTTGAGTATTTAGAGTACAAACTGAAGGAATCAGTTGTGTGGGATGGGAGTATTACTATTATTTGTTTTTATACATAAATGAATTTAATAATGTTGCTAAATTGTAATATAATATATATTTGGATTAATATTATAGATGATCAATCTGCATTGTAATCGTCCAATTTCTTAAGCAATTACTATTCGTATCCAGCACTGTAATATTGGATGATTTCTGGTGGATAAAAGGAATTGATTTCGTCGATGTATTGTCTTAACTTGGAGCCAGGATTTGCTTTGATTTCTTGGATTTTCTTTAATCCTTCTGACAAAACAAACTGTCTAAAGATGATATAAGGGATTGTATACTTTTTTGGCAGCATTATCATTAGGGCAGAGTCTTTTGGAATTGATGCAAGACATATTATAAAATATCAGGGGGAGCTTCTGAGATTAATGGTTCTAGAGCAGGCAAGTAAGTGCACATTTATAATATGGATTTCAAAGCTTAACTTGATTTCTTTTTGAGATCTTCACTGGAATCAGGGAATTTATAAACCTTAAGATGTGAGGAGCATTTTTACAGCTAACAAATGGGATGGAACATCAGCTTCAGCCATGGCTCTTGAATGATCGGCTGAATGTCCACCAATCATTCCAAGAGACCAAGCAGAAGCACTCTTGACTGATTGATCAGGTTCTTTTATTAGAGCATCTTTTAATGGGGCAATTCCTTTGGCTGCAATGATTCCCATGGCCAATGCTTCATCAAAGGCTCCGATGAACCCTAATGTCATGATGCCTGGTAAACGTGCATCTCCTTTGGCCTCATTGATGTAATCAACAATAGACACAACAGCTCCTGCACTACAGATCATTTTAGCTAGGTCTTAAGATTGTCTTGCGATTTCTCTAATGCATGTTGCTGCAGCTTTTCTATCTATTAGATCAATGGGATGTACCTAACTCCAGGGTCAGTGTCTTTCAATCTATATAAGATTTTGGGGAAGATGTCAACATCTACAATAGCTTCTGCCAAATCTATTGTGTGTTTAGCTATATTGGCCAAACAAAAGCAAACAGATCTCTTCAACTCAGCATCATGATGAGGAATCAAGGCACTGAGAAATGGTGCAGCACCTGCATCAACTACATTCTAAGCCAATTCGGCTGAATGCTTACAAATTTCTGATAGAGCTCCAGCTGATACTCTTTTCAATGTAGTTTCTGGTTCCTAAATACAGAGCACCAATAATGGAACTGCTCCTGCATCTACCACAGCCTAAGCCAAATCTGCTGTGTGTCTAGACAGAATATGTGTGATACTTACTTGGCAATGTAACGAAGAGCACTGGCTGCAGCTTCTTTGACACTTGGATCAAATTCTTCTAAACACTAGACCAAAGCTTCCAAGGCTCCAGAATTCACGACTGCCATTGCCAAAGTTGAAGAATGTTTAGCAACGCATCTAAGTACAAATGCTGCAGCCTTTTTGTAGAAACGATTTTGTTCTCCCAACGAACTCACTAATTATGGCAATATTTCATTGGAAACAACTGCTTCAGCCAAATCTTCTGAATGCTTGGCCAATCTTCCCAATGCCAAGGCTGCTGATTATTGAATTGATGGCACACAATCTAAGAGCAAAGGTCTCAATAAGGACATCACACCTATAAGATTGGTTACGGTTTCATTACCTGCTGATTGCAATGCCTCAATATTTTATGGTCTTTTTGCTAACTCAGCCACTGTCTACACAAATTAAACTCTTGCTTTCTGATAAACTTCAAAAGGTTGTAACACTGCACGACTCATTTTTAATTTATTATTGAATTAAATTATATGTACAGATCATGTTAAATAATCCGAAAATAATATATTATTTATTCCTCATCATTCTTTTTTCTCCTTTTTCTAATGTTTGCTATGCAACATCGACAATAATGCTATTCATAGTTGAATTACATTTTACTATAAATCACAATGAATGAAACACTGACCACTGTTCTTATGTCGTTCACATTGTTGGACTATACACTAAGCTGGGGTTTCAAGTGGAAATTCCAGGCATACACATTTGCTATTGCAAACGAATACGTGATGAAATTGTCTATTGTTGATTATCGCATAATCTTAATTGATTCTACTTGTGATTTCGATTCCAACAAACCGAAATAGATCACTAAATTCGTTATTGAGAATCCCACTGTTGTTATCACTGCCAATTCAACCATACTTGGATTTGGCTGACTTAAAACATGATGATAACAATTTGACAGCGTAATACATTAAGAAACCTTGTCAGACAAGTTCAATCCGAATTTTAAGGTGTAATGAGAATCAAGAAAACTTGAGATTCTCTTTATTACAAAAGGATTCCCCAAAACTATAGTTATAATGAACACATAGAATGCCAATTTCAATGTTTTTGGGTCAAGCAACGAATGTCTATTATGCAAATACATCTACGAATAGAGTTATACTTACTTCAAGGAAGAATCCTTTGATAAATGTATTGACGAATGTGATAAAGGTATATAATAAGAATCCGAACTCTTTGTTTGAATTGTAGATCCCAATCATGGTTAAAATGGCTGACAACACATAAAGGGGCATTTTGTACTCAGAAACGTCGAAGACCACTGAAAAACCAATGTGCACCAAAGCCAAGATTATTTTGATTAACATTAATAATATTACACATTTACAAATAAATAAAATGATATTTTAATGTAATTGAGATGGCCTTACCGTTAAGGAGAGCAGAACTATCATCTAAAGAGGATAAATATAGAATCATTTCATTTAAACCTCATATTTCTCAAGGATTTGAAGACTTTATTTTCAAACTTTTTGTTTTAATAAATTACAAAAACTTAATTATAAAAATGATGGATAGTTAATTACATTTTAGAAATCTTTGATAAAATGTGATCAGGATACTGGATAATATGAAAATTAATATTGAAAATTTACAATGAATTGAATAATTATTTGATAAAATTTGCATACATAGAGATAAAAATGTTAAATTATATACAAAAGAAGAAATTTAATCTAACTGTCTTTCATTTGAAAGATTACCTATATTATATCATAATAGTCTATATGGAGAGTTAAATTTTGAAAAGCGTTTAAAACTTATAAAAATATGGCTGACTTACATTCTGGTGAATAATATTGGTTGAGTTTAAAACACAATATGATAAATATACTAGAGATTTTATGTGATCAAGCTATTGAAGTCTGAAATATAGAAATTTTAATCATTCATTTCAATTTAATCGAGAATTTACGATGTATTAAAATTCAAATTAAATACTAAAGAGTAATTTAATTGTGCCAATATTTTATTAATCAAAATATAAATATATATATCACTCATCAAATCTAAATTTTATTTGTCCTGCGCAAATGACATTTTCATTACAATTCATATATTCACATTTTATTGTTTATTTTGAGCATTCTAAACAATATGAAATTAAATGACTTTTATTGCAATATGCAAATTCAGTTCCCTTTGATTTATTACATTTTTAGCAATAATATTAAGAGAAATTGATTTCATTCTACATTGTATTAATTTTTAGATTTTGCTCAATATTCAAATTTTACTAAAATGAACACTTCAATAAATCCTAATGTTTCCACATTAACTCCTTTAATAGATCATTTTTATTTTGATCTATTAACTTGATTTCAAGCTTCTTCCTTGTTTAAATTTTGGTCTCGCAATAAAGACATTCTTAAATCTCAGCCTAGCAATCATAGCAATAACGGAAATGACCACACGGAACCAACAGAGTATCAGACAACTTTTCCAAGCATATTCTACATTTAGCAATATGGTTTCCTTTTTGTAGCAGCTCTCCTCTAGCTATATTTTAAATTATGTCTTCGTCATTGATTGGAATATGGAACTACTCCATCAATTGTAATTCTTGTTTAGGGTTCTTATTTTGATTGAGCTTGATTTCAAAGTTATCTGATTCAACTAACCCAAAGACAACGATCTCCTCGGTAGTTTTATTAAGTATTCTAGAGTTAATATAAAGTTATATACAGAATTTAACTATTGATTTTGAAACCCTCGTTTGTTGAAAACTTTTAAGTACAAATAAACTGTGAGCTTGATAAAGTTAACTTTAAGGTATTTTCATTAAGTGTAGCAAACTCTATGTTTTTGATATCATCTACATATACTTCTATAAAATATACATTGCCCCCCTCCAATAATGACCGACCAGTCTGAAGTTTTTCGATAATTTGTATAGAATTCGTATCGTTTTTCAATTGAATCAAATTGAGGATTGAATAATATCTAGGGATTGAATTTGTTAACAGAAAAGATAGTATTTGAGAGGAAGGATTGCTCTTTCAACTCTGAATCATCATTGATTTTGAGTCGAAAGATTTGCTGATCTTCATTGGAATTGATATAATTTAATTTGCCTTCAATTTCAGTTAATTAGATTGGTTTATTGTTCGCAGTTTAATTTTCAAGGTAGCAAAAATCAGATTAAATTGCAATTCCTTAGATGAGAGCAACTTCTAATTCGTTTTTGTTTCGAGATATAATTTACATTAAAGTATCGTTAGTTTTATTAAAATCTGGTTCTTTGGGGGTAGTTTAGAAAAAGCGTAGTGAATTAAAGATGCTTTGTTAAGAATGGATAGATTATATATTGTAGTTAGGCTGGGTATAATTAGAAAACTTAAAGTTTGAGACACTTACGTCAATATACTTTTTGACAATATCCATTTTCCATTGGCATTTCTTAATTGGTTCTGCCAAGACAATGAAACACAAGACTTTCTTGACTCTAAATTATTGATTATGCTTACTAAGCAAATTGTATTAAATTGAATATATTCTATATTTTGTCATCGAATTCGATCAACTCTTCATATTGAATTAACAAAATCAGGTTCTTATTAATGAGTATGTTCCTACAAAGTTCTGGGAAATTACAAGAGTAAATGTTGAATGACGAATCTTCTAATTATATTTAAGCGCATTTTTGCGGAGATTCCACAATCTATTATAAGCTAATGTGATTGATAGTTGTTCCAAACTTAATCAAAGGGATCTTGAGGTAATTCATCTACTCTTATTGAAATTCTTTAATTAAGTTTTCCAAAAAAGAAATTACAATATATAAACCAAAATTTTCTGTTATTTTCTGATATTATATTGGGTATTAAAATATCATAAAAATTATATAGTCACAATTCAGATATATCTCAATGGTTTGTAATTTATTAAGATGTCTAAGGAATCGAATAAATTATTGTAAAGATCTTTGACAAATTTCCTGTTATCGGTATATAGATAAGCTTTTAGATTCAATAACAATAAATTTTTCCAAAGTATTTAAGTAATGCTTTGAAAGAGTTATTTGAAAATTTAAAGTAACCCATCTTACATGAGCTAATTCTCAGATTAATGAGGTATTTTCATATTTGGGGTTTCAGTCTTGGCAATCTTCCACTACAGGAGATTGATAATTAAGTAGAATCTGAGTCAGTATAATTTAACAATAACTAATGAATGAGAAAATGTCATATCAACTTTTGATTTTTTGTAAAATGGAAGTGGAAGTTCATTAATAACTCTAAAAGGATTGAATCAGGGTTTAAGATTTAAAGCTTAAGATTGTGAAATAGTAAATGAAAATTATTGTTGGTTCCTTCTTTAAGAGTTTGCATATTGACTAAATAATTATAATTATTATATTGCATCGTAATGGATTTATTTATATATATATTTTCAATTATACTAATGAATTTTAATGTATTTACGTCCTGCAATTAATATATTTAAGGCGATGGACCTTGCAGTTGCATATAGGAGTATCCCAGCTCCAAGTCATCCTGATATAGATTGGGTTATGATAACATCATTCAGTGCTTAATTAACAATTTTAGGATTCGCATTTATAGGTTCGGGAGCGGTTCGTTATAAATCAGTTCAATCATCAGTGATAACAGTGCTATTGGGATCAGTTATAACCATTTTCTTTTTTTGGCTTGTAACGAATAAAATAATAAATAATTGATAGATAGGATATGGTTTTGCATTTGGAGATGAAATGGGAAATTAATTCATTGGTTTTGGTAAATTTGCAGGAGCAGGATATTCTGCTGAATTCTAGAAAGACGATTATTCAAATTTCAGTAATAGATTTTTTTTATACTTTAGTCCACTCAACAGTTGGAGCTGTAATAGTTGCATCTCTATTTGGATTGGGTACCTTAGAGAGATCTAGATACTTTTCTGTTAGTGTATGTTTAGCATTCATCACAGCAATATTGTATCCAATAGCACTTCATTGGGTCTAACCTACAGGATGGTTGAATACCATAGGATTTGTGGATTTTGCAGGAGCAAGCTATATCCACTTGTTTGGTGGTATTTTAGCATTGGTTGTTTCAATATTTTTGAAGGAGAGACGAGGTAAAAGAGGCTATGTAGATCCAAGTATTTTCCTACATCATTCTCAAATTTATATTGGATATGGATCATTTATTCTGACAATAGCAATATTAATATTCGTTAATGGAGCTAACTCAGAAGGAAAATTTGATAAATACAACTAGGGATTGATAGCAACCAACACTATCGTAGCATCTGCATTCTCAGCTCTCACTAGTTTCTTTTTATACTACTAGCAGACTCTCAAGTTAAGCTTAATTGCTCTATCCAGAGGTAGTGTGGCTGGAATTGTTGCTATTTCAGCTATGGCTGATGATGTTCGAATCTGGTAATCTGCTTTTACTGGTGTCTTGGCTGGAATTGTTTATATTTTTCTCATCCTTGTAATAAAGAGATCTCCCATTGATGACCCTGCTTACACTATTGCTTCGCACTTGGTATTGCTACTAATTTTATTCTTTAGGGTCCTGGTCTCTTGGGAACCATTCTGGTTGGTTTTCTAAGTCTTACCCATGGTTTGATGACTGGGCATGGTTTCAAATAATTGGGATTATAAATAGTAGGAATCATTGTATTGGTTTTATGGGCACTTTTTGTTGCATTAGGACTCTAAGCTGCAGCCTATTGGATTCCAAAAAGTAGTATTGATGTTTTTAAGATTCATCTATTCCAAGAAGCTTAGGGAATCGATATTAGTTATGGTAATTAGTATTTTAAGCATTTATTAGCTGAAGGGGAAGCCATTCAATTGCTCGATTACCAGCCAGAACCTACTTTGTTGAGCAATTTTCCCAAGAGGGGAGTCTTTGAATTTTCAAGCAATTGAATAAATAAGTAAATATTAAAAAATTCAATTTAAATTATGCACAATATCACTGTTGCCATTAGAGTCAAGCCAGTTTAATAAAGTTTCAAAACCATTATTGTTAAATGGCTCCACGGTCACTCTGCTTGATCCAGAATTAGAATTCAATAACCCTGTCGATGTAAAATGACATTTCTATATTATATTTTACATCCTAAAGATCCTGAAAAAGAATAGAATTAAAGATGCATCTTATGAGTTTGACCTTGTCTTTGATTAACAAGCCGATCAAAAGGAAGTCTATGAAAAATCAGCAGAACCCCTTCTCGATGATCTTATTTCAGGTTAAAATGTAACTATTTTTGCATATGGAGCAACAGGAAGCGGCAAAACTCATACGTATATTTATCATCCCTAATTTCTTATAGCATGATGGGAAGCCAGAATCAGCAAGGCATAATACCAAGAGCTTTGAATGATTTGCTTGGTCGATTGTCAAAAGAATAAGCAGCTCAAGTATCAACATTCCTAATCTCTAGGCCTCACTCACCTTCTTAGAAATATACAATGAAACTATTCGAGATCTCTTAACTGGGAAGCTTTTGGACTTGAGAGAAGATGGCAATAAGGGATTGGTGGTTGTGAACTTATTCAAAGCGCCTGTCCCCTCTCTTAATGATATAAACCAATACATCAAATACGGGAACAGCAGAAGAGCAAAGGAGCCAACAGGTGCTAATGAGAACTCTACACGTTCTCACACAGTTTTGCAATTGATGCTAAAGCAATGCACCTTTACCTTTGTTGATTTGGCTGGTTCTGAAAGAGCTTCCCAAACCACTAACAAAGGACAAAGAATGGTTGAGGGAGCAATGATAAATCGATCACTTTTAGTTCTTGGCAATTGCATCAAGGCCTTATTCTCAAAGGAATAATTTGTGCCTTTTAGAGGCAGCAAGTTGACGAGACTTTTAAAGGATGCTCTCCAAGGCAATTCTAAAACTGTCATGATCGCTAATGTTGCTCCCAACAATTATGAGGATTCATTTAATACACTCCTTTATGCTCACAGAACTAGGAATATTGATCCAACACCTAACAATTTCTAAGAGATGATTGTTTAATTAAGGGAAGAGAATGAAGACATCAAAAAGACTCTCAAGAAATAAAATAGTTAATCCAAGATGCAGTTACAAATTGAGCAGTAATTTAAAGAGCAATAGAGATAAGAGAAGATGGATAAGCAATAATCATAACAATAAGTTTAGTAAATTCAACAGTAATAAATTCAATAGCAACAAGCAGAAAAATAAGCCTATGATGAAGAACAAATTAAATCAATTATTTTAAAGTAATTTGCTTAGGAATCAGAGTTAATTAAGTCATTGTTTAAGTTAGAGGATGCTTTGATGCAGACTCATCTAGACATAGTTGAATATTAAAAATAGCAGAGTGTGTAATTCCAATAGAAGACTGAGGATCTGATTACTAAATGCACTGATTCAATTAATAATACAGAGAATGAGTAATTTGAAATTGCTATGAAGTATAAAGCAATCTTACAGTAAAGAAGAAAAATATATGATGTATATTATTTATTTGATAATTAAATTTAGTAATGCATGCAAAGTCAATTTCAATCAGTCAAGGATGAATTTAGAAAATAGGTTCAAAATATAGAGAAGATGAAGGGTTTACAGAGTGACAAGAGGGAAGAAGTGATGAAGAAGTTTAAGGAGTTGGAAATAGAACATCTTAAAAAGATTTCTAATTAAAAAAATGGGAATCAACCCTAAATTGATGAGGAAACCTTAAAAGAAATTAAGAAAAATAGATTGCAAAGTTTAAACAAACAAATTAAAGACGGAAAATTGTGAATGAATAAAATATTAAAATAAAAAAAATTGACTATTAATCAAATTTCTTGATTCTTCTTGTCTTCCAATTTCTCATAAATTTGATCAGCTATTTCCTTAGAGATCTTAGAATCTAAATATGGAATCGCAACAACTAAAATAATTTATCTATTTACATGATCCATTTGTTAAATTGACTTTCAATAATTATGTTATTATTTTTGGATTTTTATCATAATATCCTTGTTCTGCTTCATAGTGTTGAATTATAAAGAAATTCCCGTAAGCTAGAGCACCTTCAGAATCTTGAACAGGACTGAAGATGTCATTACCAATTGTTTTTCTTTTGTATGGAGTGAGCACGTGCTCTGGAGGGTCCAAAGAGAATAAATCATTCATTTTTAGAGTTGCATTACCCCAATCAAATGTGTAGACTTGTCTTTGATCAGTATTTTTGAACTTCATGCTCTCTCCAGATAATAGCAATTAATTGGTTCCATAATAGGGACAACTAAATACAGGATTTGCCAACACACTTCTATGATATGGATCATCATCAAGGAATTTAACTTAAAAATCCTATTTTTATTCCCCAACAAACTTTTCCTCTTTACAAGCAAATATCTAACCCAAGTGTTATTGAGGTCCTCTGTGATTTCCGAAACTATCAGGCTCTCTAGAGACCCCTCCAAAGAATACAATCAATTTATCAAAGGCAAAGTGACTAATTGTGAAGAAGCTTCCATCAAACCTTTCCACAAGTTTTAATTTCAGCTCTTCCCAACGATTGTTCCTAAATACATACTAACAATTCAATAATTCATGTCGAATTGCATTATCAAAATGTTATATTTACTTCTGACCATAGAATACAAATAGCAATCTAATGATTATAAATTTGATATTACTATTTATAGCATGTTCCCATGAAATTATAACCTTCCTTTGGCAATTTAGGCAATTCCGTTATTTTTGCTTCTTATCCATTCTAAATCATAGATTTTGGGAAGGAAATCTAAAGTACTTAATCAGACTACTAACCTCTCTCCGCCTTTCTTCCTCCAATCACATATATGTGATTATGAGTAAGGCTTCCCTCCCCTTTGATGTAGAGTGCCTATTCTAACTATACATACGGTTATCCTTTAAACTTTAATGAAAACTCGTACCAAATACCATATTACACCAAATAAACAATTAGCTACATAAAATTGTATTATTACTATTGATTAAACTTGATTGTTCGTAGTTATCTTCTTGAATGCAAAGACATAATCTTTTTACAAGGATTGTTTTCCCAAAGATATTAATTTCATGGATTTAGTCAAGACCTACTTAAGGTCAAACTTCCTAAGTGCAACTTAAGATTGTAAATCCTTAAAAGTCAATTAAGATTTATTAGGTAATTTAAGTGTCTTTTAAATTCTACTATAAATTAATGATTGCAATTTCACTAATGTTTAACTAATTTCATCTGCAATCAAAGCGTTTTCTGGCGAAGTTAACTCTAGATTAAGTCCCTGTTGTCTTTTAGTTACTCCCAATACGGGATTTGAGCCTGCAAATTAAAATCTTTTCTTAGTTATTTTTTCTTCAACATAATAGCTCTTGTTGCTATGCTTGTATATCAATTGAGATGCATTTATTTAAATATCAGGGTTCCTTATCTTGAAGAGTTCTAGCGCTTATAAAACATGATAGAAAGTGTAATCGACACCATATTCTTTAAAATTTGCAAACTTTCTGCATCCAGGACAAGCGAAACCACTTTGAAGTATTATGAATAGCATACCTAGGTTCGACCTTTTTATACATTAATGAATAATGTTCAAGCCAACATTCTAATTCAAATACGCAATGAATGTATCCAGTAGGATTATGTCTGATTGGTATAGTCACAGGTAGTTTAGAAAATTGGCAGATTGTCGTAAGTAATACTTCTTAATTGCCAAGCTTATCTTATAGTAGTCTCTAAAATGATTGACTTGTATTTTAGGATTTTAATAGCATTTTATACTCTTCTGACATTTCTATTAATTATATTTATAAAATAATCAATTATTATTGAATTGATAACAAAACATTTCAATTGACTTCCTTGAAAAAGTTACTTCGTTACTTTTGAATGCCTTAATAAGGTTTTTAAATCTTCCTTAGACTCCTCATCATCATTGGACTCTTTGCATTTTTGGATGTTTCTCCAAGTCTTCTTAGCTTCCAACCTTTTTTGATGGCCATAAAGAAGAATGAGTAAACAGAATATTCGGGATACAATCTTTTTTTACCAAAGAATCGTTAAACTTTCGCATATCTAAATTTATTGTGTTAAAAGATTAATTACCTCTTTATAACCATATCATAATTATGTAATGGCTAATAGATTAAAAAGATATGCATTTTATCAAAGCCAGGTAACATCGGGGCTATTGTTTGGGTACTCATATGTTAATTGTTTTGAGTGTTATTCTCTGTAAAGAGTGTCTGATTATTATTTGTTGTAGTTCTTTTCATTTGTACTCTGGGATTGTTAGCAAGATTTTTAATATCCATATCTGATTTTTATGGAGCAACCATTATCAACTTTTAATCAATTGACAACCTATGTGGCTGATGATTGTGGTCTTCATTAGATGCACTTCTTGATAATTACTTTTTAAGTTGGGGTTGTGGTAAAGCAAGAGAAGGTCGAGGATTATTCTATTGAATCAAGGTAAGTTAGGGCTTTGTGTGAGGCAATACGAATTAGTCTTGAGTTTCAGAAAGATTCTTTGAATTAAGCAAGTCGTCTTTATAAGCTATGTATAATGAGATTATGGTTACAATCTTTGGTTAGACTCCCTCCAAAACCTGCGGTTTACAAAGTTGATTTAGGTATATTGGATTTTCTATAGTAATTGATGGTTGCGTTTTAACCGTCGTCATCATCAGCATTTTAGAAAGCTGTACCAGATATACTATTTTCATTATTTTCAACTAAAAATCATGTCGAAATCTACCTTATTCCATCAGTACTTCTTCATCTTCATATGCATCATTCATTTACAAGGTATGAGAGTCGCCATCGTCGTAACCTTTTGCATAAGCATCATTCTGAAAATCTTGTCCACGAGTTGAATTCAATTAGAAATTGGTCCATGCATTATACTTACCCATATCCCTTCTGGAATATCTTTAAGATCTTCTTTGATTCACAGGATAAAACTCTTTTTTGATGATCTTTTCTTTGTCAGCACAAAAATGCAAGTAATTACAATTTTGAATTAGATGAGAATTGCTTTGACAACTAAAGCAGTTGAGCGACAAGGCTCCATAATCGCCATTTATAATGCGATCTCTGATTTCACAAAACCTTTCATAATCATCTGGATAAGAAGATATGACATTTAAGAATTTGGCTCTGGATATTTTGAATACTCTAGTAAACCCCTTTGAGATTGCAGTGGCAGTCCTGGAATTTCCAGTAAAAAAGGCCAGTTCTCCAAAGCAGTCAAATTAATTGTAATTTTGGAATGTATTCCTCTTGACCCTTTCTTTGACCTAATTGGCTTCGAAGATCAACTCAACTTCCCCTTTGGTGATAACGTAGAGGGAACAATCATCCAGTTCGTTAATCTTATAATATTTCAACAGAACTTACAGTGATAATTCTTTCTTCTGGTGAGTATGCTTGTTCCTCCATGTAATGTAGCAGACTCTTGATGAAGGATTCAGAAAATAACTTCATAATTATTTTACAATTCTTTAAGATGTTCCCTCTTAATTGATACTGTAATTCATCTTGTAAATGTTTGCTAAGCTTATTAACAATGGATCCGACCTCATCATCATTCATTTCCTACTCCTCCTGCCAAATGTACTCTAAGTAACTCCTTACTTTGGTCTGTAATTCAAATTGTATCTTATTTTTACTCATATAGGTATTTATTAAACTAACAGTCCTATTGTACTCCATGGTGCCTTTGTACATGTTAGACACAAATATTCCAATGCTATTGACTGAATATGCAAACACAATCGACCCTATAAACATAGTTAAATTGTTAATGAGTAATTCCAAGTCGTTCTTGGCTGTGATATCTCCATATCCAACTGTGGTCATCGTCATCGTAGCCCAATAAATGGCCACATTGTATTGAGACGCATTTGATTTATCTCTCAAATTATAGGCATCCAGCCAAGAAAAGGAACTATTGTAATAGGCTATCCCATGCCAAAGACAACCGCATATGTGTACAACACTCACGATAACCATTAGAACTTTCAATAGACCGACTAAATCATTTAGATAGCCACTTAGATTAAAGAACCTAAATAAGATGTTAGTTATGTACTCTTAAATTTGAGCTAGGATCTTGTTTATTTTGGTTATCCGCAATATATAGAAGACAACGCAGAGGATTGACTAGATCAAGATCATGGTGTAGTCTTTGGAACTCAGACTCGGCACAAAGAATTGGACAGTCACAGTGAAAAAGGAAACCGCATAAATATATACATATAGTTACTAAATCGACAAATGCATTCTTGTTGAAATAGTTTACAATTATTCTTTTTCTGTCCTTGATTATTTGTCCTTTTTCAATAAAAGCTAAATTCATGCCCACCCCGATATCCAAAGCCAAAATCATCATCAGCAGGTATTCAATGGTACCACTTTTGGTCTCAGAGAACAATTCACTAATGTGATAAATTTCAAATGATATTTTGTAAGGCAACCAAAAGAAAATAAGGAGATACGTAATAATTTGAAATGCATCCCAACATGCAATGAATTTGCTGTATGGTGTAAATACATCCACCATAATCCACAATTGAGAGGCCTTGCTATATTCATTTCCCTCACTTACCATCTGGAGGTCGTCCAATTATTAAATTTAAAAAAAGCTTAATTGATTTAATTTTCTCAAATATGATCTATTCCACAAATTGTTTATGAAGTTATTCTGCAAACTCTTGGCAATGATTGTTTTTAAAAATTAAGGCTTAGATCCATATTGAATTTCTTCGTTCTCATAAGCAGACTGATTTTCAGATTTCTTGACTCCAAAAGTCTTTTACCTGACCAAAGACATTGGAATTTGTTGATGAAAACTGCTCAAACTATATTGTTGAAGATCTCCTTCCTGAAACCCAACTCTGCTGCTCAATAAAGGCGGGATGGGTCCTTTGAATTCCGAATCAACTGAACTCTCAAACATTATAATAACACAATTTAATTTTGATATATTTTTTAATTATTATTGTTGAAATTGTCTCTTTAATACGAAGATCAAATTATGGACAAGAAGAGTCACGGTTGTTATTTTGTTCGTCCTCCTATACTATTATATTCCAATAATTATTACAAACTAATTTGTTAATTTGAATTCTCAAATAATATTTTTATTTGATTTTTTAACGAAATGCAGGAAATTTTGTAAATTGTATTTGATTTGGGCGAAAAGAAACAAGTAAAACTAAGATTCATATCAAGGAAACACTCAAAGTTTACAGGGATTCTGACCCTGCCCAATTGGCATATGATTTTGTCCAATAACATAATTTAAAAAATGAGGCTATTCCGATGATCGAGGAAACCATTTGGCATCACCTTAAATAAATGACGATCAATAAACCTCAATCGCAAGACAACATCTTCGATAGATTGCACAAAGAAGCATAGATCAAACAGCAAAGGAAACAAATCTAATTTGCTAATCAATAACTCAGTCAAAGGGGAAACATCCCATCTCCAGTTCTCAATTACAACCCTGGAGACGTGCTGTATCAGAAGGGAATCCAACACAAAGAATAGATGGAGTATCCTCCCCCTTTTTATTAATATCATTAGACGTTTGCAAGATTAGAAGAAGTTGGAGCAATCGTAAGTGGAGTATCCATTTAAGCCGTTCATCAGCGAGAGGAGCCAACTCATAGCCAAACGACCGCATAAGCAATCAATGCCTGACTACTTGATGCAGATGGGCAAGGATATGAGCAAACACAAAGATCAAATGCGGACGAGTAGATATCAAATAGAAACACAGGAGTGTTCATTTCGCCCAAACATAAACTAGATGTAGTTTTAATCAATATCAACGTATGTAGAAGTCAAAAAATACTCATGGAGAAATCAAGAAATTCGCAATCCAACATTTATGATAGATTGTATAATGAGGGAATGCAATCCAAAGTAAAGCGTTTGAGCAACATGGACAATACTGAGAGCCAATCTCAAAGTTAACTATTCAATCAATAGAGTTCAAGAAAGCATAGCAAAACTGAAATTCCATTCTTAGAAAGGATGCAAATATCTGTCTTTGAGTAGAGGAAGAAGAAGGAAGCCCTTCAACCCCAACAAGAATTCGATCAAAGCACTGGACAAAAATTGTATCATCCTCAAATATGTCGACCTCCCCTCTCTGTATTACTTAGTGTTTATTCTAGCGTAATGCTGATCATTTACCAATTGGGGAATATTTGTATCAGATGCGAACAGTAAAGGAGGACAAATTTCATTTTCTGGTTGAGTAAGACAGACAAGAACAATAGAACCAAAGAGCAAGATCTTTGGACAAGTCTAATCAAATTTATGAGATGAAAAAGAGGAAATTCCTTTATGAGATTTTCAATTTATTAGATTCAGATGGTGATGGAGTGATCTCAGCATAAAGAATAGAAATATCAGCTATAAATGCTGAAATCTTATAGATATTAACGCCCTTGTTATGCGAGATGGAATAAATTAATGCTTAACTAAATCAGCATCAATTCTATGAGGCAGCGTCCAGATTGATATAAACTCTGC
This sequence comes from Paramecium tetraurelia, assembly GCF_000165425.1. Taxonomy (NCBI): domain Eukaryota; phylum Ciliophora; class Oligohymenophorea; order Peniculida; family Parameciidae; genus Paramecium; species Paramecium tetraurelia. The sequence goes on from NW_001799028.1 coordinate 38,114, forward strand.
CCATAGTCGACAGAGATAAGTTGATGAAAGGGTTGTCAAACAAAAAGAAGACGAATCAAGAAGAGTATTCATTTTAGGTATGAGTGGCTGTTTAATATATTAGCCTTAATTGAATTAAAATTCGATGAGGATAGTCAGCACTAGATAAAATCATTCTGCTAGCAATCACAAACATCAAGTGCAACAAAAGGATGAGATGGCAGAATGTACATTCAAACCTAAATTATATACTCCACTTAAAATATATGAATTTATGCTTAATTAATGAATGTTGTTATATTTATTTTTAAGCATTAATTATAAAAATGAATTCCAAAATAAAGCTGGCTTTAGAGAAGATTGTTGGAACCACAAATATTTTAACACAGGATTTAAACCCCTTTAATACAGATTGGATGAATAAATATGTTGGGTCTTCAGAAATCGTATTGACTCCTCAAACAACTGATCAAGTTTCTTAGATTCTTAGATTTTGCAATGAGAATGCACTTAAAGTTGTGCCTCAATCTGGTAATACAGGATTGGTGGGAGGAAGTGTGCCAATTAAGGATGAAATAATTATTTCGATGAGAAAAATGAATAAAATTTATGAATTTGATTTAAACTCAGCCATAATAACCTCAGATTCTGGAGTGATTTTGGAGAACCTTAATAATTATTTATTCCAATACAAATGTTTCAAATATGATAACTAAATTTAGATTAAATGCCTTGGGATTTGGGAGCAAGAGGATCTTGTTTGTTGGGTGGTAACATTTCAACAAATGCAGGGGGTTTGAATGTGGTTAAACATGGATTGCTAAGGAATTACGTTCTAGGATTGGAGGTAGTGTTGCCTAATGGAAAGATCTTGAACTTATTGAACAAAAACAGGAAGGACAACACTGGAACTGATTTGAAATAGCTGTTTATTGGATCTGAAGGAACTTTGGGCATTATCACAAAGGCAAATGTATTGTGTATACCTATTCCTAATGAGAAGAAGGTGTTCTTTTTAGAACTCAAGTCCTTTCAGGATGTGATTAAGGTGTAAGGCTTTATTAAATAGATTAGGTTTTATAAAAAGTGAAGAGGAATGAACAACTATTGGCGTTTGAGTTTATGGAGGGTAAAATACTGCATAAGAATAAGCATAGACATAGTGGGAATAAGCTACCATTTGAATTTCAAGAGGATAAGTATTACGTTCTTCTTGAGATTGCTGGATAATCTTTGAATGTGGATTAGTTTAGTTTGGATATGATGGAATTCACTGAGGAAATTGTAATGGATCAAAGTGAAAAGGAAGCTTAATTTTTGTGGAAATTGAGGGAGGAGATTGCTGAATCGATGGGCAAGATGGGATATGTGTTGAAATATGATGTAAGCATTCCTCCTGATAAATTTGAATGGTTGGTCAATGAGATCTACCCTAAAAGAGAAGGTCCATTCCATGTATACTATGGTCATGTCGGAGATGGGAATGTTCACATCAATATAGTGTTTGAATCGTTGTCGGAGTTGCACAAGGAAGAGGATAAAATAGAATAGAAGTTGTTTGGATTGGTGAAATCTCAAGGTGGGAGCATCAGTGCTGAACATGGCATTGGATAGCATAAGCGAAAGTATATGGAACTGCAAAAGGGAAGGGATGTGTTGGGATGTTTGAGTGAAATAAAGAGTCTATTCGATCCGAATGGTATTATGAACCCGAACAAATTATTATGAAAGGAATACGCATATTAATTTTATAATGAAAAAATATCTCAATTCTTTCAAGTAAATTGTGGGAGCCTAGAACATGATAACAGATCCATTCGATCTTAAGCCTTTGAATTAGGATTGGCAGAGATTCTATTAAGGTAAATCGGAATTGGCTGTCACTCCTACTTCATCAAAGATGGTGAGTGAGATCTTGCAATTTTGCAATTAAAATAATATCAAAGTGGTACCTTAAGGAGGCAATACTAGTTTTGTAGGAGGAGCAACTCCAGTGCAAGATGAATTGATTTTGAGTCTAAGAAAGATGAATAACATATTGGAATTTGATACGACAACATCAATAGTTACAGCTGAGTCAGGAGTCATTCTATAATCTATGAATGACTATTTGCAGACATACAGATGTAATGATTTATCTAATTGATTAGATTAAATGCCTTGGGATTTGGGAGCAAGGGGATCATGCTAATTAGGTGGAAATATTGCTACGAATGCAGGAGGATTGAATGTGGTGAGGAATGGACCTTTAAGAAATTATATTCTCGGATTGGAGGTAGTGTTGCCGAATGGAAAGATCTTGGACTTATTGAACAAAAACAGGAAGGACAACACTGGAACCGATTTGAAACAATTGTTTATTGGATCTGAAGGAACTTTGGGCATTATTACGAAAGCTAATGTTTTATGTGCTCCCATTCCAGAATAGAGACAGGTGTTCTTTTTGGAATTGAAGGGGTTTGATGAGGCCATTCAATTGTTGAGATCGGCTAAATAGTTTGAATAATTAGGGGCATTTGAATTCATGGAGGGTAGGATCTTGTAGAGATGTCTGCCTTTTAATCCTTAGTTAAAGGCTCCATTTGAATTTAAGGCTGACAAATATTATGTTTTGATTGAGATTTGTGGGTAGTAGATTGAGTTGGAGTATTATTTTGAGCGTTTATTGAAACACACTGAGTAGATAGTGTTCAATCAGAACGAATCTGAGTTGCAGGCTATGTGGAGATGGAGAGAGAGTGTGCCAGAAAACCTACATAAGATGGGACATGTTTTGACGTATGATTTGAGGTGAGTGAATTATGAATATTGGTAGCATACCTCCTGATAAATTTGAGTGGTTTGCAGAGGAGATCTATCCGGAGAGGAAGGGGCCTTATAATGCGTTTTATGGGCATTTGGGAGATGGGAACATTCATTACAACATCATATTTGAGAGTGTGGAGGAGATGCACAAGGAGCAGGAGAGAGTTGAGGACAAGATCATCAAGTTGACTAAGAGTTTGAATGGATCGATCAGTGCTGAACACGGGGTTGGGTAATTGAAGCGACATTACATGGAGATATAGAAGGGAAAGGAGACTTTTGGATACATGTAGGAATTGAAGAGAGTATTTGATCCAAATAACATTCTAAATCCTGAAAAGTTATTGTGATAAATATATATAGATAATTATTCAGTATTCAGTATTGATTCTCCTAACATTCAAATGCTTTATCACTATGGAGGGGGGTTTTGGAATATGAATGGTTTTGCGAGGCATATGGAGATCTCGGAGATGGAGATCCCGGATATGGAGATCCCGGATGTAGCGATCGTAGACATCATCTATATATGCATCGTCGGCCATCCCGAAAAAGGCTGTTGTGGTTGCATTTGCAGACATCGTTAATTTTATTAATGAAACACAAAATACCCACTTTGGATCTACTCAAAACAACCAGACCAACCAGTAGAAATGATTCCAGATAATAGTCTCATGTGTCTTTTCGTATTACTTTGCAAACTCCCAAATCCACTGCGAGGTACAACCATCCCCAGACTTCAAGAATAATTGAGTAATCAATACTTAAGAATGATATTTCTTAACTCAAATAAAAACATCATAAAGCCAAGACTGAGACTGATCCTCTTGTATTTTGGGATCAGGTTCAGAACTTTGGACACTTGCGCACTATAGAACCACCAAAATTTAATCAGGAGAAGCAAACATAATTGTACCAAAAACTTAAGAAAATGAAATTGGAAAAGGAGGAGAAAATAAGGAGGGAACAGGAAGAAACAGAGAGAATCAAGATGCTGGAATTGGAGAGAAAACACAAGGAGCAGTTGGCTTTGGAGCAGGAAAAAAAAAGAATGTTGGACTCTTAAAGGTATCAGGAGTACTTGGCTGAAAGATACAAAATCGATAGAAGATTCTCCATCTTCACTCTCGTTAATGCCCTGATGTTGAGACAATTACATTCCAAACCCACCTCATTCAGATTGGCCAAATTGATTGCCAATCAATATCTCAATCTCTTAAATTACAAAGCCATCTTACACAAAATCACCATGCAGCAATCCCAACCCCTTCAAATCTCTCAAATCCTCCAAGGAAATGCTGAGCAATTGGCTCAATTGAAGAATGTATAACATCGATTGAATGAAGGCCTAATAATCAAGAGAAAACAAACCAGAGTATTCTTGAACAAATAAAAAACGATCTATGAACAAAGTCTGGCACCCCCTCAGTTCTCAGAACCAGTTCTGAAACGCATTCGATTTCTCTAGGCTTGTCTAAGACTGAAGGTGTTTAAATTAAATAAAAAAAATGTTGAACCAAAACAGAAAGTCAAAACCAATAGAGTGCATCCCAATAGAGTCAAGGCACTTAAGAAGAGATTGGATGACATCGATTTTATTAAGGCCAATTCACCCTCTTTCAATAGTCCACTATCCTCTCCTGGACAACCTGTTAATAACCCTTTGGGTTTATTTTGCACACTCTATAAGGTCACTGATACTCTCAAAAATTATGACAGAATCAAAACCTAAAAAATGATACAAAAAACTAATGATTATTTAGTTAAGAGAGTATAATCTTTATATTATCCTGTTATAAGATATGTCTCTATCTTCTACAAAAACGTCGTTGTTTGGTCAATTCAATATTCCGATATTACATTGGATCGAACCTGCATTGTGTTATTTTTTAAAGGCGAAGGCAGGTCTTAATATTTCTATCGTTTGGACATACCAATTGGAGCAATTCAAAAGGAAGATATCGGAGACTAGAACTGCATCACTGTCTGGCCCACTGTTCGCGATTATCTGATGAGTTATCTAGAATTGAAAGGACAATTGGCCCTCCTTAATCAAACTAGGTATGGATGTGCCAAAAATTACAAGTTGAATTTCATCCAAGGCCTATCAATGCGTTCTAGAAAGAACATCACTGAAGATGACATCAATGCGATAGTGGATACTAAGGAAATCCTAAATTACCTGTAGACATCACAAATAGTGAGAATACGAAAGATATTTGGATCGGTCTATGAGTTATTGCCTTAATTTTAAGACTGTAATCTTCTGTCTGATGCCACTTAATACATCTTGAATTTACCTCTTGTTCATGATACAATTTTACAATTAAGAATACTTGAACAATAGATCCTAGAATATCGACGTAACATTTATAAAAAACCATAGGATTTATCAACAAGGTATAGGGATTTCATTGAAAGAAATAAAAGCATACTCAATCAAATTCTCGCATTCCGTTTTGTTCATAACAATAGCATGTTTTTCTAGGATTAGATGCTTGAAGACATCTATGATCTCTCTCATAAATCCATTTATATACAATGTGCAACAATCAACATCCAAGATCTCTTGAATCATTATGACTTCTAAATATGCAATTAAATCAGTAAGTTCTGTCTGATAAGTCTTCATTTGACACTCAAAAGCCAATTCCACTTTGACGATTTACTGTTTAATGCATAGAAGCATTCAGTCAGAACAGGATTTCAAACCATAACTAATTTTTTTGAGGTTGATTATTCACACTTCGACTGGAAATTCAATTAGGATTACTTCAAAGCAAGGATTGAAGTATCAGTTTTTGAGAGAGACAAATCCCTTAAATGGAGTGAGAAGTAACTTTCTCAAGACATCAAACAGTCCAGAAGTGAGCGTGCCTTTCGACCATTGAAAATGCAATTGGATGACTTCTGTAAACTGGGATAAGCATTACAAGAAACTACATTCAAAAATGGAGACATACAGCAATGCAATTTCGATTAGATACTTAAAAACATCATATCAGAATAATGTTCTTATTCATAGGTGGCTGATCTCGTATTGAAAAATGCATTTACTTTGGATATAAAAAATAGGAAGATCATCATCCAACCCAAATACCTTCACATTCTATCAAAAACCCATAATTTTATTTAAAAGATGGATCATCAAAGTCTATACAATAAAATCGATTGTGTGTATAAATACAGTGTGTATCCCGGCGAATAACATGATATTAGAAGAGGCTATGAAAATATGGAGAAAGAGAATCAGATAGCTTAGTTGTTGCCATTCAATAAGCTATTTCAGGATATAAATCAAATTGATATGAGAATCACTGTAGAGGCTCGTAAGATTGAACAAGTGACTGATTATGCTTTTGATTTCTAGGACTAGTGGAGTGATCTGCATAAGCAAACCATGACATACAATAAATACTAAACTTTTGAAATGTTTTAAAGGAAGTTCCTATTTATTGATCAAAATCACTTCATGAAGATAATCTATATTAAACAAAATCAATCGCCTATCATATTGTATTTGCATGACTAACACTTAATTCATCAAATTTCTAATTGCTAGAGAATGAATAAGCACACAAAATGTTAGATCTTAACTGGTATCATTCGTGTGTTGTATTCCCCGACATCATTTTTGTATTTGAAGGATCATCGATTTTACAACTACTTAAAGGTCTAGCTGCCCAACTATCATCAGATAAAGGTGTTATTAGTTAGCAATTCTAAGAAGCTCTTGCAATTCCTGGACAGATTGGATTACATATACATCTTGAAGTTGTGGAACAATCAATAGTGTTATGTTCATGTGAAGGTGTATTATATATAGGATCAGAAATAGTAGAAGGGGTCGGAGAAGATCTTTGTTTATGATGGGGAAAACCTATTTGTGAGTGTGGAGTTATATGAATTCAATTCGAAATTAAAGAAATACATCTTATTATTTAATAAGTATGATTTAGAACTTTAATTTGATGTTGAAAAGTATTTTGATTCAAACATCATATTCAATTGGTGTAAGGCCATCATATCAAATACGAAATTCGATAAGAGATTCTTGTACAGAGTGCCTTAGATTATGAAGTACAATCAAAACCAATCCCCTGTGAATTTTAATAAATCCATGCTTAATTCCTTTTTTAACAGACAGCAATCCATTAATGTGAATTATAATGAAAAGGTGACCAGATGCACATTCAATGAATTTCCAAAAAACAACTTTGACCAAAACATCACAGATAAGAACTATTTAAATACGGTCCATCGGATTTTCAGAGTCATTGGACACTACATCTAAAAGTTTTATGTAATCAAATAAAAAAATAAAGTAAAAATAGTTAATGAAATGCGATTCAAAGATTTGAAAAATGTTAAATTAATAAAATAGGAATTTGTTATTATTTCTATCCTTGCCCACACTTACTTGGACATGTTTTAGATTCTCTATTACTTCCCTAAAAGTAAAAGAAAGTTGATGACTTACATAAGCATTTTGCACTTTTAGGAAATGGATTTCAAAGATCATGTCATATTCAATTTGATTGACAATCCCTAATTTACAGATTACAATGATTTAAGTAATAAAGAGAAGGGCACTCAAATTAATGTTAAAAAGCATCCCCAATTAGATATGAATTTAATATAAAAGATCAAATTGATAAAGAAAGCTGAGCAGTCTCCTTTTGATTTGCAATCGGCAAGGTAAAAGAAGAAATTGCACTCGAGAATTGGATTCGCTCAGATAAGCAATGAGATTTTAATGAAAAACAAAGTAATCAAGCAAGCCATTAATCAAAACAATTAAATTTCAGATAATGTGATGAAATTCTTGGGTTTCACTAGAAAATTACATTATAATGAGGACAATCGTGATAAAATGATTGAAATCTAGATTTGGAATAGGTTATTAACTGAGGTGTTTTTGCTGAATTTGGAACAAGATAAGAATTTCAGTAATTTCAACACTCTGATGGATCGATTGATAGAGACATTTGAAGACATCTCAGATTAGAAGATCAAAATAATAGGGAAGGAGCATTTGATGAAGAGACAATCTATGGAGAATTCTAGGTACAATTACAAAGTGTAGACGGAGTTGACTGAGAAGTTTGAAAAATTGATAATATCCAATCATGTGAGAGTCACTCAGCAATTCAAATTCTCTAAGAGTAGATACAGTTTGAACACCAATTTCTCGGATAGTTAGATTATGGAATTCATTTGCAGTGCACAATTTCGAATTGAAAGGTTGGGATCAGCTTATGTAGAATGCTTCTTAGAACCTTTGAATAACAAAAGAACCGACATCTTAAAACCCTTGAATCCCATGCCTTATTCTTCCTCTTCCAATTACAATATCTATTTTAGATATTATTGTTTAACCAACTACTTCTTCAAGGACATCAGAGTCAACCTTAGGGAACTCTTGAATTTGTTTATAGCAGATGGCTTTTTCAAATCCTAGACCAATTACATGAACAGCAAGTTGTCCATTTCTGACATCATCAACATGTGTCATTACTTGACTTACAAGATCAAGACATAAAACTATCTGAATCTATCGTAATTGGCTCTACAGCATTAAGAAACTGCCAACACTCTGAGGAAGTACATAATTACTGAAAGTGTGGATCAGTTCCAAACGGACAAGAAGAAGGATGGGGAAGGGTACATTTATAGCGAAGTCATAAAGAAAAAGAACAAACACCTAGTGTTATTGTAATTACAATTATTCCATACACAACATAAAGTGATTGTAAATCTATTCGAAAACAAGACGGATTACTTTTAGTAGAAGGAGTTGACATTCACTTACATTTAATCTGTGGTGCCTAATTTTTAATTCCTTATCAAGACAAGCAATTATTTTAAGGCTCTATAAAGATTAGTAGAAGTACTTAAATAAAAATAATGATGATACTTATTTATATAAATAATTTTAATTAATAATAATAACAATTAATGAGTTCAATCTAATCAGGATAATTATTCGTCAGTCAAGCATTTAAAAACTGCTTTAATTAGCTTGTTCCAGATATGAAAAAATTCAGTGGTCAATACACAGAATAAGATCAAGATGCCATGACAAATTGTTTGGTCAGATATATTGACAGCTTCAGAACAACTTAGAAGGTGTTCTATTAGACTCATGAGCAGGAATGAGGCAAATGCATATAATAATCAATAACAAAACATTTCATTATATTATATTATGCACAATATCAATAAAATATATATAATATTTATATATATGTCTGTTCAGAGTTTCACTTTTACTATCAGATGAGATACTGCATAGAGTGTCTTGTGTCTACACAATTGGAATATGAATGTAAAATGAAGAAATTTAATTCAATATTTAATCTATTTTATTAAGTATGAATGAGACTGATTTATTAAGAGGCAAAAGAGAACAATTTCACACAGAAATTCGAAGAAATCAACTTGAGAAGATCTTCAATCTGAAAAGAAAAGTATCGAATTCTGATTCTCAGCTTTCTGATTATTATGCGTAGTAAATGCAATAGATGGGAAAAATTAAATTACTAGATCTACTAATTTTGATTAATGAAAAAGTGAATAAACCTATAGTTGAAATGCTTTAAAATGACCTTGGTTTCCAATTGTGCAAATTGCTCAATTTAAATGAACTCTATTCTAATTGGGATTTGTTCAAAAATATTTTGACTTATCTAAATATTTTAGTGCTATTGCCTGATGAACATTTGCATAACTATCCCAAATTCAACGATATGCTTATCTCCTTTTCCTAACTTTTCATCTTGTTGGAAGCTGAAATATTTCGCTAGGGCTTATGCATAAAAGGAAATGACCAGAATTGTCCATTGGAGGCGGGATATGATGAAATTTCTCGATTGTCATATTCTTTCATCAAGGTCGATCAGATCTTGATGTATTCTTCAACAACCTTCGAGGCAAGAGGAGAACTATTGAGAAGCAAGTTGTTTACACATAGTATTTGCCATGCCTTTCATGTATAGATAAATTGTATATAATTTAGAATTAAATGGATAATTGTGTTCTTGAGTTGCATTTGCAATTGATAGCCTCTTTGCTATAGGATTTGTACAAATAGGACAATGATTGCAGGAAACATGCAGAAGTGTTCATTAAACCAGTTTGTACTGCATTGTCAACCAAAAATTTGGATAAATTAAATTACTTATTGTAAATATTGCTCAATCTCACTTTTGTGGGAATGCATAATGGTTATGTATAAATTTGATTGCACCTTAGATCAATCAAATATTTAAATTCAATGGAGCTTTGGAATTGATGCAAATATTGAATGAAGGTTTTAATGATTAATTGACTTTGAGGATCCTGGCAGAGATAGCTACCCAAAGTCCAGCTCATATCGAAATTTTGATCAAAAATGGATTGCTGCAACAATTAAAATTGAAACTCTGTTCAAATAAGTATTACTATTTAAGATTCTTCTAGTAAGCTAGTTTAAAATTAAGCCTTATGGGTCTTAGAATTCTGCGTGTGTGGGGGAAAATAATTTTATGATCTCATATTTCTATAGACTGACATCACTAATTATGTATTCCAGTTATTGGATTCAAAAGATGAATAAATACGAATCTAAGCCTGCTTTACTTTGTGTGCATATCTTCTAAAAGGTAATTATTAATAAACTCTGCAACTATGTTAATCTAAAGTGCATATAAAGGTATTTGAATTCTTGTAATTGGAAAATGTGGAGTTAAATTAGGCTATTCTTGAAGCCGTAGTGGAAATATTAAACAAGGAGACTTGGCACAGTAGTCAATATGTATTGATGTAACAGTCAGACAGGGAGAATTTACGATATATTTTAGAGAGACTTGAGGAAGACCAATCTATCTTTTCTATGATAAATAATGTATTATCATATTTATGAATTTTGTATTAATTATTATAAAATGATAAAAAGTTACTAAATTAGAGTAATTAATTATGAAGACATAAAGTATGACACCGATGATGATTAATTTTTCAATTTTCAATTTGAGGCTCCGCAAAAAGGATCACTAGATGATCAAAACAGTAATGACTTTTGGTTTAAAGTATCTCATCTTGTCCATTAAAAAGTAATTTCAAATTATCCAACAATGAGAAGATCTCTATCTGTTGGTAATAAGAACATAATTGAATTGAAAAGGCAAAACTAATTCAAGTACTTCTTGAAGTATGTTGCTGAAAAGAAAACCTGTTCTGACAATCTTCATAGTACCACTAAAAAATGAATAGAATAGAAAATAATTGTTTTGTTTATGATTGTTTATAAATTCGAAGTATTCTATAGAGCGATTTATTCCCAATGCATGAGATGTTGATTTAAACATTTTAAATATATAAATAAATACCAAGTCAAATAATGTGATCGGGTTTGAACACTCCTGAATTGTACAATAGTACAGTTTCCTTGCTAATCTAAGGCTGCCAGGATTTACTCCATTAATATAGTAACTGCTGTAACTTTTACTTTTATTCAATCCTTAAGCATTCTTACTTGGATGATAGATTGCCCAACATCTGCAATGCAAGGACCTTCCAAAATTCTGATTTCATCAATAATTTAATCTTCTGATGCAATTGGAAAGCCACCTTCTAACTCAACTTATTTACACAAGGTCCAGTGATCGTCATCAACCTCAACAAATATAAGTCATCTTCTGATATCAATATTTCTTCGTAGGCTTTATTGATGTCTCCAGCATCCAAATATTCCAATGCCTTATTCCATTCAGCCACCTAGACCACAGCAGGTTATTACGGTTTCGATTCTCTTTAAGCATTAGCAGGAGGATCTTTTATTAAATTTTGGAAGTTCCTTCTCATTTGATATTTATTATATTGTTATGAGTTTATTAAACTTCAATCCTGCAGTGAGGAGTGAAATAACTACGTATGTAATCTATGATGTAAGGTAGTCCTCGATCAAAAAAAGTACTGGCTGCTCTGGGTTTGGTTGCTCAAGATCTCTACTATCCGACAAGAGAGGAGATCTTACAATTGGGAGTGTAATTTGAAGATGTAGACTTTTATGTCGAAGCCAAATTGCAGCATATGCGTGAAAGAGTTGACAGATTTTTGGATCTGGTTAGGTAGGAATACAATAATAATTCCGAAGAACATGAACGAAATGTAACTTATCGTCTAACTTTTAGTCTTAATCTAGTCAATTGTAATTGAGTCAATCTTTTATGTAAAAGTAGGAACAGATTCTCAGAACTTTGCAAAACAAATAGAAGATTGAAATTGAAAGGGAAATGCAAACTGAAATGAAGATCGAAGAAATGAAAAGGAAGAATCAAATGAAGGAAAAGAGAATCGAAGAGCTAAGGAAAATGTAGGAAGAAGAGTTTCATTAAAGAATGGAAGAGAAGGAGGCAAAACTCAAGTTGAGAGAACAAAAACTTAAATAGGCTAAGTTATAAGCAGACATTCACAATGAAACTATTATGCGTAAGTTCCAAGAGGAGGAACTCAAGATTCAATAAAAATAAGCTAAATATGCGTTGATGAAGCAGATAGAGAAGGAGGAAAGGGAAAGAGAAATTTAAGAAAAAATGAACAGGAGAGCCTAAAGAATGGCAGAGTAAGAAGAACTAGTGCAGCATGAGAATCTGATTCGAAAACAAGAATATAACAAGAAATTATAAAATATGGAACAAATGCTGTTAGAAAAATAGCAATACATCAGATAATAAAATTAATTAAAAGAGGAACGAGCTAGGGAAAAATATTAAAATGCTACTGCTCTAAAACAATTAGAGACATACTAAATGGAGCAAAAAATTCATTCCAAAGAGAAGGAAATTCAAATGAGAAATACCATGCAAGAATTCAATAGACAATAATTATTACAGTAAAAGAGAAATTAGGAATAGTAAAAACAGTACATGATGGAATAGAAGAAATTGATCATCAGTCAAGAACAACACAAGAGAAATCAAGAATACCTTAGTTAAGAGAAAGAAAGAGAGCTGAAGAAATCCAGGTTGGAAGAATAAAAGAAATTGAAGAGAGATGAGAGCAGTCTCATCTTATAATCTCATATGGAGGAAGTGTAAATGGTATATTAATTCATTCTACAATATTTATTAGAAATAAAGATATCTGGATAAATAAACTGAGTTGGAGAAGCAAAGAATTATGGCACTGAAATAATAATAATTCTTAAATGCTGAAGAGTTGAGACAAAGAAACATCTAAAATATGAAGAGGAAATATGTTTAAGAGTTGTTGAAATTGGAAGATGCGGCTTAGAATTATTAAATTCAAAAAAGAAAAGAATAATATAAAAATGCAGTTCTATTAGATGTATCATTCCATTTCCATTTTAGAGATTCGAAGAAACAGATAGAAGATTGAAACAATAATAAAATGAATATTAAAAATTACAGGACACTAAAAAGTAAATGGAAATTACTATTTAAAATGAAAAAATGAGGATTTTAGCAGTATTAAATACTAAATTTATTTAGAGGAATTTGATAAAAAAAAATTATAATTAGCTGAAGAAAGAAGTACTCAACAACTCAGTTAAATTATTAAAGCTAACCCAACTGATAGATTGCCAACCAATAAACCAATTAAAACTAAAAGTGCAACCAGCTTTCATTTACCTCCTACAAAAGAATAAAAGGAACCAAAATTACCCTCTGAAAATAGATCTACTAATAACAAAAGCAAAAGGACTTTAGATGAAAAATCTATGTCCACTACATCATAAAAGAAAAGACATTATTTCATTTCAGAAGAAACCATGAAAGCTGTCCAATTATACGCAAATGGAGAGACCTTAAAACAATTTTAGATTGAAATACGTCCAAGTAAAAAGAAGAGATGAGAAGAATTTTGAAAAGAAATTTATATCTATATATCAAAATAGAATCACTATATCAGTCTTTATCATTAGAACTATATAACTATTTTATATAACACAAAAGCAAGGGTTTGGCTTAATTTTTTCAATAAAATAACTCAGGAGTACCATATTATTTGAATTTTAATATTGGATTCATCAATGTATTATTTAGATTACTTTAATCAAATAGAATTCTATTTTTAATTTAATTAAATTAAGATCTTCTATATTTCTAAAAACTGATTTAATATGTTATCTATAACTGAAGTCTTACTATTATATGACATTCTTATTTAATAGTATTTCTGAAATGTCATAAATTTGAATCAATCCCAATTCTAATTAAAAATACTTTGATAAATTAAATAATTTAAGAAATCAATATTCTACTTAGTAATTTTATTTCATCCAAAACTATATTTCAGATCTTCAATTTATCATTTTCAATTTCCAAATACACTATTATTATACTATTTAAGTGGTAATTATACCATAATATTATTAACTTATAAAATATTAATGAATTCTTGCCAAAAAGTGCATCATTAAAACAGCAAAATTATTGGTATTTGCCAATAATGTAAGTAGACTTATTTGGGTTGTAAGTTTTGTTTTGCCGAAGTCCATTATATGCATATTGATGATTTTCTATTAAATGATAATATTCTCTTAATCATAGAGTCAGTACTAGAGAAAATGGAAATGGCAAAACAATATTTGGAGTAGAAAAATTTGTAAATAAATGAACAGTTTAATTCATTTATTCAAGCCAAATACACTTAGCTTTAAAAGATAAAATCCCATCTCTTAAATCAAAATTTACAAAATCTATTAAATTTGGAGTTTCTTATTACAATAAATTAGGACTACATTTTATATGATATCTTGGCTTATTTGAAATTATCGTCAGAGCTCTTTTCTTAATAGTAAATAGAAAATATTCGATAAGTTTTTGTTAATCAATTCCAAAATGTCTAATAAGAATATTAAATTATACTAATGTTCGATAAAAGTATATTGCATTCATTTATAAGGTTGCCTATTATATTCAATTCAAAAATATGAGAAAGCACTTTAAATATCCTCTAAAATACTAAAATTAACATAGAAAATATATTTTCTAAATAAAAACATTCTAGAATTTAATAAGGAAATCAAATTGAAATCTAATAGTTATAAATGGAGTTTAGAATGTTTGTTTGGGAGAAATCTATATTTAATCAAAGAATACAAAAAGAGTCTTGATTTCTTTTAGAAATTGAGAAATAACAATACTAATTAATAAATCCTAAAGGAAAGTTCTCTGTACATAAGCCTCAACTTAATGTAGTTGAATAAAAATGAAGATGCAATAAATTACCTTTCTATGTATAGTAAAATAGACTCAACTAATTTACTCATAAATCTTTTTGAAGGTATTTTTTAAATTTACCTTTTTAGCTTTTGCTTTAGAAAGATTTGGGAAGTTAGAGTTTGCTCTTTAAAAATATAAATTAATGGCTCAAAAAACAAATAAATCCTTTTATAATCTACTCTATGGTAACTAATTTAAAATTAAATTAACAGGAAAAGTCTTACTCAATTGCAAGAAGTTTCACTAAGCCCAAGAAATATTTGATAAAGTTATTGAGCATAGGAATTTGAAAGAGATTGCCTAAGTTTACAAATGTATTAATCCACATTTATAAAGGTTTGACTCTATTAAATCAAAATGAACTTGAATCAGCTATGAAATAATCAGAAACGCTGATTGATACTAATCAAAACAGTGTTTATGGATGTCTACTGAAAGGTAAAAAAGTAAATTGAATAATATTAGGTATTATCTTACAAATGTAAGATAAAATAGAAGATGTTAATGCAATGAGCAAATACATAAATTAACAATTCCCTGATAATGGATGGAACTATTTTTTTTAAAGTGAATATTTTAATTTAGATTTATAGGTTATGTTTTAATTTTAGATTCTAAATTTGAATAAGCATAGATCTTTTTAGAGAAGATCTCTGGCGAGAAACATAAGCTTCTATTTTTCAAAGTTTTATTTTTACTTAAGCTTAATAAAATTCAAGAGGCTTTTGAGATCATTTAGTAATTGAATAAGGAAGATTAATATATTGCTCTCTTAAAAGAAGCATTTTTGATTATAAAAGAAAATGGATAGGCTAAAATTGGGATATTGTAATTTAAAAGGCTATTTGAAATCAACCCTTAGGATTATATGGCTATGCATTATTAAGGTATTCTTTCTCATCGTTATGTAGGATACTGTTTCTATCTTGAATTATCATACAGTTAAGCAATTGAGTGTTTTAACGAAGCTATAAAGCTGAAACCAGACCTCGCTGAATCATACTTTTATAAAGGTAGAATAATGAAGATTATATTTAGGCGAATCCTTATTTAGAGAGTTAGAATTTTCAAAGGCATTGGATTGTTACATTATTGCAAGCAAGAATGAAGAATTTAATAATGAATAAGTAAACTTTTAGAAAGGAAATCTTAATTTATTTTTATCTCAATTTGAATTCGCCTTATCATCTTATGAAGATTCTAAGTCAATAGATTTGGCTTCTATTATGAAGGCTGTAATCGATTGGTATCAAAAAAAATTTTAAGAAGCATCAGTAGAAGCTGAAAGAAAGAAGGATAGATACAAATAGCTCTTTTTTATGTTAGGTAATAGAATTAGATAGAAATTTAGGAATGTTGTATAATGAATTAGGAAATAAATAATTTGCTCAGTATTATTAAGATCAATTCAAGACTATGAATCAGCTTGGAACCTATAATTTTCACAAGGGAAATTACTAAAATGGTAAAGTTTTTATTAAATATATGGAAAGGAATTCTCAAAGTTTTGAAAAATTATCCGATAGTATTAACTTTAATCATATGATATATAATAGGGGAATATGAAATACTGAAATATGCGGCATGGTTTTTAGATTAATAAGCTAAAGAAATTAGTTTATGCAAAGCTTAATGGAAATGTCCAAAATTCTTTTATTAATCAATAAATATTGAATAGAATAGGAATATAAATGAGGAGTTATTAAAGCACTTTGCTAAATATCCAGTAATTTGATAATTTTATATATATATGTAATTTTATTTTATAATGAATAACTATCTGTTTTTGAAAAAATATAATCATTTCTATCTACTTAGAATAGATGGTTTTATGTCTCTATTATAAACTTACTACTTTTGAACGTAGTTGTCTTCTACACTTTATAAGGAATCGAGATTTTGTTTTTCAAGTGTTGGGTTTAAAACTTGCTTAGATTTAAGACTAATTGAATGTCCAACATAGTCAGTATACATAGTTGAGAACGTATCTCCAAAGAAGGGATGTTGAAGAGCTTAGTATGCTGTGATTCTTTCTTCGGGATCTTTTGCTAACATTGCTTTTAATAATGACTAGCCATATATGATTGAACTGTTTACAATGCAATTTTTAGAATAATTATGCTGTTAGACTATAGACCAATCGATTTAACATTTTTTGTTGTTGGCCAAGACTTGATCAGAAGTTTAGCCTTAAAAGCAACTGATGCCCTTTGATAATCTATAAGGATTAGAGAATGTATTAATACAATTTAAAGAATACCACTCCAAGGCTAAAGATATCACAAAGGGAAGTCCAAGCCTTCTGCTAGTCCTTTCTCATGTTAACAATTTCAGGAGCCATGTAACCAGGAGTCCCACATCTATTGTATTACAATTAGTTCTTAATGCTGAGTCCAAAATCAATAATTTTGACGCAATTATGATGTTATTAGGAAATCATTATATTTTATGGTTTTATATCTCTGTGTATTACTTGTTCTTAATGTATAACAGCCAGTGCCATTAGCAAGGCTTAGAGGATAGTTTTGATTTCTGATTCTTTAAGAATATTTTAATTTTTCTTCAGCTATTCGATTAGAGTAGATAATGCAATTCCATCCAAATATTCAACTATAATTCCGTAATGATACTCTTCAACACGATAGACTTCGTATATTTTAAGGATGGATTCGTGATTAAAGGACCTAAGAATTCCAATTTCATTCTCAACTAATTGCTGCTAATATTCGAAAATTTTACCATATTCTCCTTGTCGTTCTTCTATTTGCTTGACACATATTTCATAGCAAAGACTTTTTTGTCATTTTACCTAAAAATTTTATATACAGAAGAAAAAGATCCCTTCCCAATTAATTCATCTATTTTATAGTGGTCATCGAAGGAATGGAACCCAATTAAACAACTTATTTCTTGTCGAAATTTTTATAATTATTCTGAAGCGGCCTCAAAGTATTTCACATTCTTTCTAATTTATTCTCATTTTTGAAAACTTACTTATATTTTATACCGAAGGCACGATTTTAACCGTGTTCTTACTTCCAGTAGACGATATTTTTCAAATTGAGTTCTAATTTATACTTAGGATTAGGGTCATTGATATGCTAAGATTGTGGTTGATTATATACTTCTCCTATTGTAATCATATTGGGTAAGGCATGAACATAGTAGACTTTATCTTTAAATAAGTGTCGACGGACACATTTGAAAGAGTATTTTACAGTCCCATAATTTATGAGAGGTTGTGTTTAAGGTATTTCACCTATTGATTAGAGCATATATATATTAATAGATTCAATTTGTTATACTAAATAAATTATTTGGAGTTGTCGAGATCAAATCTAAATGGTGGGCACCTTATGAACCGAAATAACAGTGCACTATAAATAGTAAATCAAGTTTCTAAGGGAAGAATATAAATGAACGAGAGAAATAATATTAGAAAATGAGAGTATTGAGAAGGTGAGGTAAGAAAAACGAAATAAAATAAATCGTTTTTTTATGAGTGATATTATGATTAAAACAGCAAAATGATTAAAGGATTGAAATAGATGTTTCAGTTATTAATCAATGATACCACTATTAATAGTAATAAATAAATTTATACTAAAATTATAAATTAACTAATCAGAATATTTAACACTCTCCACAACAGGCTCTGGTTTTTGGCTACTCTTTAATTTCCCTTCTTTCATAATGAGATTTGTCCACGCTTTCCCTCAATACAGCAGATGCAACTATAGATTTCTCATCTTCTTCCATGACTGTGGTTTCCATTTGACTCAGTAATTATTACACTTTCTATTCTTGGCCATTGATTAATTCATCTATTTCATATTGAAGTCTTTATTTTTCCTCTAACATTTATTGTATTAGTAGTTCCTCGTTCTTTGCTGTTTTCTCTTTCAATAATTATTTCTGCTCCTATTTCTTTTATTTCAAAAGCATCTTTTCATCGAGTTCTTATTGTTTTTATTTCTCTTATTTCATTCTTCTTTTCATAAATTGTTAATTTTGTTTATTGATTTATTCTTATTCTTTGATCTCAAAATTGATGTCTTGCAAAAGTAATTGTTTATCCTTGATCAAATTGGTCAAATCATTTAATATCACTTGATCTTTGTTAGTTTGTTTCATGCATTGGCAAATAATGTCTTCCAATTCATCGATTCTCTACGTATAAATATGCTAAACTACCTAATTCATAGTGAATATTTGCTCATCTTATTTGCATGTCTCTTAATCGATCTCTTCCAATTGCGACAAGCATTTATCATTCATTTCTTATATCACATCATCTATTTGTTTTTCATCAAAATCCAGAACATGTTGATAGATTTCATTTTTATTGTCATCCTATATTTTAACGACAATATTTTCTGTTATCTCATTCTCAGCTTCGATTCTATTTTAGAGTTCCAATACTAGAGAGAGTGCTCCATATAATTATTCTTAATAGTAAGGTATGGCATCTAAAGACAATTAATCAACAACAGTTTAATCCATTTTTATTAATAAATTTTATATATATAACGAATATTTAGCGGGTAATTTTTAATCATAATTTCTATTTAGGTATAAACTCAAAAGGGGGAGGTTTAGATTACTTTACTTATTGAAATTTTATTTATGGAATTGTAACATTCCTAATACTTGCAATACTTTATAACTGATTTGGAGGATGAAAGGTAAATTCAAAGGTTATTATTTCCTTTTATCTTCTTCCTGTTTGATATTACGTAAATCCAATTTTGAGGCATACCTCCATTAAATTAGTTCTAATTCTTCATTCATCTCTTACTCAATTTGATGTTAAAGTCACTATCTCTACTTCATTTCAATATTACATAAATCCTAATTACATGTAGTTCCTTGCAAAAATGTAAAACTGAAAGTTAATTTAAAAAAGTTATTCATGATTATTTTAAGTTATTTCCATAATTTTTAAGGGATTCAATAACTTTAGGGTATCTTAATTTTTCTTGATATTGAAAATATGAACTTCTCTTCTGGTTGGAAATCTTAAATGAAATGATCAATTTAATTTTATAATATTTGTTAAAATAATTGAAATACTTTTGATAAATTAATAATTGGTTGTAATGAATTATTTCTGAACCAATTTGAATTCTAGCATTTTGAGATTGTTTTTTCAATTTTTGATATTATGAAGTTCAATTATTCTTATGTATAGTTACATTTAAGCATGAATTTACAAGCTTGAATTTATAATAAATTTTAGACAATTATAAATGAAATTGAACTAAAATTTGTGATAGTGTAGATTGAAATAATAAAAGAAAAGGTGGATTAAATATTACAATAAATCTAAAAAGTTACATACTTTGAGAACTTGGGAGAGACAAATAAAAAAGTTCAAATATGGAATTCTAAATGAATACTTTGGTGAAATTAATTAAAAGTTTTAAAACCTATTAATTAATGTGACAACATCTATTTAATATGATGAGATTGTGATATATATTTAAGGTGATAAGATTTTGTAAAAAAGATTCACAATCAATCCAGCAGAAAGATGGGACTGTTTGATCTAAGTCTCTTTTGAGATACATTCTTTCTTAATAATCTATTGACAGAGGGATTTAACACTATTTTGTCAGCAGAATTTCCAATAGTATCTAAAATAATATTTTAACTTCTTTATCTCTTTTCCTTCCAATACTGCTATTCTTTAATCTGAGGATCTGTTTTAGTCTGTACTCCCAAATTGTGCAGATATCGGACAATTTCCAATTCAGTCTAATATTCTTTTTAGTCTATATAGTATTCAATTGAGTCATTCAAATCAGTTGTAGACATAGGGCTAGTTTGGGTTGAATTTGAGCCCAGAAGTGCGAAAACAGGATTTAAATGATTATAAGTTTGTTTCATGGAATCACTTCTCAAGTATTTTAATTTAATATATTATTGATATGTTTCGAATATGTAAATATGAATCCTCCTTCAGTCGAAATACAGTGTTGGGAAAAGTTAAGACTATTTTACTAAAGTTAAAAGGTTTTCAAATTCTAAGTATGCAGCTTTAAATACATTTTATTAGTTCAAAAAATGAAATGAAAAATGTTCACAAATTTAGATTAAAGCCATATTTAATATAGTTGTTATCATTGTTAGTACCAATTTATTGAAACAAATCAATTAAAAGACTCATGATCTGAAATTAACAGTTGAGTTATTTCAATATAAAATTAAATAATATAAAAAATACTAGTAATTCATTATTATTAACATTCTTACAGAAGTTATAAAAGAAAGTATCTGGGCTGGAAAGTGATATTTGTTATTCTCATTGTTCCTATTCACTCTAAGTAAAAATACACTGGAATTATTAAGAATCAGTAATTTTAATTTACTCTCTTGGTATGAATTTAAGACCTATTTTTAAATTAAATTATCCTTAATTAAACATTAATTTTTGTAGAAGATAATGAATTCTACCATAATAATCAATAAAATGCAGATTGAAAGACTGATATGAGATATTATTTAAGAATTTATTAATGTTCATTATCTTACACTCTTAATATATAAAATAATCATGATATTAACTTTTCTATAATCTCTTATTAAATGTTATAAGCTTGGGGTTTAAAAAATTCTATGGTTTTCATATTTTTATAATTTGATTACAAGTACTCATCAATAGTACCGATTTCATCAACTATTCTCATAATTTGCATGATGCTTACTTTAATTTTTGAGCCTGATAGCCAGTTAATATGGAAGACTGAAATGCCTCATTTAAACAGTCTGTTTATTCATGTAGATTTATGAACTTTTTAGACAGGTTCAATGTTATTTGTTTTTTAAGTTCAATTTCATTATTTTTCATTGAATTGTTTAACCATTCTTTATCTGTCTCTTTGTAAGGTTGAAAGGGATTCAAACGATCCTTGTACTTTCCATGTGACAAATTAATCACTTCTAAATTCTCTCTCTTTATCAATTCAGAGATGTTCCACAGTTATCCTGAAAAAGTATAATCTCCAATTTCTGAATTATTTGCAGCAATAATCTTATCTGCACAACTCAATATGATATTTGCACTATTATAAACTTGAGCTCCTGCAAAGCATAAAATAGGGAGTCTAAATTTAAATAAATCAAGCACTTTTGTTTTTAAGCAAATTTTTAAAGTAAATATTATATTTGCTTTGCTTAGACTACAGATCCACCTTAGCAATCAATTTGTACAGCAAGGACTTTTGCCTAATAAAAAGAAAAATTTTCCAATTGATTTCTTATTAATTAGGTTAATTTTGAAGTGATTGGTCTCTGTATATTGATTCTAATAATCCTGTTTAATAAATTCATGAATAAAATTAATTAATTTCCATACACTATTCCTATTTTTCATTCAATTGGAAAAATACTCAAATATTTTTGGCAATCTCTTGTGAAATTCGTATAATTAATAAAATTGTGTGATTTTAAGATTACTATATGAAATTCTCAAAGATTAATTTAAAACATTAATTTATTTTTATTTCTATTAACATGATTGAAGATTGCGAACTAGATTAAATTATTGGTACGAGAAATCAATTCGGCCCCAACAGATATATTGTAGTTTCGGAATCGCTTTTCTTTGAAAGTTATGAATTATGTAAATCCTTTTACTATTAAATAGTTTAATAATCAGCATAGTTAATCAACATTCAAAAGGAGAATGAAAAGAATTCAACGTTGGAAAAGAATGATCGTTTCATCATTTTTGCTACAAGTATATTAAGGCAACAAGCATTTGAACAACATATGAAATTTAATTCATAGCAATTAGAGTAATATCGGTAAGGCAATTAAGCAAGTGTTATAATCTCAACTATAAATAAATTGATAAAAGAAAATATAGATCCTACAACTGCAAAAAAAAAAGATGAGCTAAATAATTTTTAAGATAAGAATGAAGAAGAAAAAAAAAAAATAGAGCAGTAAAGAAGAGAAGCTTTCATTTAGGAAAATTGCATAATTATAATAGAATTAGAATAAACTGAAATCTATGAAATGAAGAAAAAAAATTCTCATAAATTATAGGCTGAGGATTTTTTAAAATTTTTAGAAACTAAATCAAAGGATAATGTAGAATTTTGGGAAAATTAAAGCAGGCTTAGGCAAGTATATTCGAAAGAAATATCTAAATTGATGTACAATCCTCAAATTGACGAGACATATATATATATAACTAGAAGATAAATATCAATTAATGATATTAGGAGTTAATTTGAATAACAATTTTAAATTAAGTAAATTGTCGATGAAAATCATCAGCAAGTTGAAGAACTTTATTAAGATATTATAAATATTCCAACTTAAAGATATGTCCCTTTAATAATTTATAATTAGTTATTTAGAGACTAAGTTATTAATCCAATACTTGAATTAGCAAAATAAAACAGATAAGTGAGCTTTTAAACCATTTAGACATGTTTAGGTTTTGCAGAATTTAAACCTATTGAAGTATTTCTAAAATTGATTGAAACTGTTGAAAATTGCAGAGACATAATAAGATGGATTAATGTAAATAATTTCAATATACATAGTTATTATAAAGACATTTAGAAGGCAAATCCGTATAAAAATCATCTGAAGCCGTTGGCGATAAGGATTAAATAATTTATAAAGTGAGAGAGTATTTAATGAAATCTTATAAATAATTGGATAAGAGATTTCAGGACGAATTTTTGGATGCAAAGAAAGAAGACTCTTATGATAAATTTTTAGTGAGCAAGGATAATATGGAAAATACCTAGTTCAGGGAGTAGTAGTAGGAGTAGATTTTCTCAAACACTTACTTTAGTCTTGTGTTGTATGAAATCAAAGAAAATTTCTTAATGCTTTATTAAAATTTTAAAATTGGAGCAGAAAGTTTCAATGTAATAGCAAAACTAGAATTTTTTAATTAAAATAAAAATGAAGATAATTTTCAAACTGACTAAGGCGATCCTACTTCAAAAGCCAAAGGAAACAATCCAGTTTAAAAAAAAAAACAAAATGAACAACCTTCTAAAGACTATCCTCCTTAAGCTGACCATGTCGATATTAATTAAATTAGTTTGATTGATAAAGAGGAAGGAAAAACAGTTTATACGTATTTATTTTATAGATTGTAGACTTAAATTTTAATTGAAAGAAGAGCATTAATAATTAGTTTAAACTAAAAATGAGTAATATAGAAATCTAATAATGGAGTAAATAATAATATTAATAATAGTGTTCTAATAAGAACCGTTACCATAAAGGTGAAGCAAACTATGTATAATCCTTAAACTAGAAAGTTTGCATTAAAAATTACACAATTTGTTGTAATTTGATAATTATCTAAGTGAATTAAGAATAGTTTTTAATATATACAATCCATATTAATTTTCCAATTTCTCTATTCATTACTACTGATGTATCAATAATTTTCCTTTTGTTTATTTTCTAATTTCGTATTTCTTTCTTTACTTAATATTATAATTTTAAGTCATTTTTTAATGGCCACAAAGGCTGCAATTGGAGAGGAACCTGAAATTGGTAATTTATGTTGTTTATTTCAAGAAAAAAAAGTGTGTATTACGCCTGTTGCTAATTCTATACAACTACCTTAAAAAATTGATATTAGCGTGGTAAACTCTCAATTAATGTTAAGATTGATCACGAAACCCCGAAAAAGAATTTCAAATAAAAAACCTTATAAATCTTATTAATGTGGTTGTTTTGCAAGAATCAAGTTAATCCATTATGGCTAACTGTGACTGTAATGCTTGTATAATAAAATAGAATAAACATTTAATTAGATGTTGCGTAGTGATGAATTTAAACTTTGCATTAGATTTATCATCATCTCAATACTTATCATCTTTTAGCCAAAAAGACAAGATTGTGTAATTTAAGCAAATGGATTAAGGGAATGTGAACTTTTGGCAATCAGTATTTTATACTAAGTATCACGAAGACCAAGCATCTCAAACATAAAATTAACAATAAATGAATCATCAGGATATTCTATAAGAACACTTAATTTACAATCAATATAG
Source organism: Paramecium tetraurelia (assembly GCF_000165425.1). Taxonomy (NCBI): domain Eukaryota; phylum Ciliophora; class Oligohymenophorea; order Peniculida; family Parameciidae; genus Paramecium; species Paramecium tetraurelia. The sequence goes on from NW_001799028.1 coordinate 63,165, forward strand.
GAATTTAATTTTAAACAAGGAATAGCTTAAAATGAACCTATACCCAATTGATGAAAAAATATATCACGATTATGTGAGATTGGATGGGAAAAAAGGGTAGAAGAATAGGATGAATATATTTGCAATTGATTGTGAAATGGTGTAGACTGAAAATCGATTAGAGCTTGCCAGAGTGTCAATAGTTGATTACAATTACAGGGTTGTACTTGATATATTAGTCAAACCATAAACAATAATCTTAGATTACAACACTAAGTATATAAGGAATAAATTAATCCTATAGATATAGCGGTATAACTGAGGAAATGTTGAGTAATGTTACTATTACATTGGCAGAAGCACAAAAGATGGTGAAATCTATTTTAGATGAAGAATCTATTTTGATAGGTCATTCCCTAGAGAATGATTTGAATGCTTTGCAGATGATACATCATAAATGTGTGGATACAAGTGTCCTTTACATGACAGAAAGTAACAGAAAGTAATCATTAAAAAACTTAGCTCATAAATATTTAAATTTAAGTATTTAAAAAGTAAAAAATCGCATTTAAATTTATAGGATACTCATGACTCAAATGAGGATGCCAAAATTGCATTGTCTTTGGCCAAGTTGCGAATTGAAATTTTGAATCATTTTTCTAGTGCTTCATTCCCTCAATAATAAACTGCGACTCCTGATGTCCTGATCTAACTTAGGAAATTTGGAGGCATACATCTGGTGGATTCTAGATAAGAGGTAGAACTCTTATTAAAATACGATGTTGGATTTGAAGATGGAGAATAGATCAATGATGAAAAAAGTACATATTGTTAACATATTTAGAGATGAAAAGAATGATAGAATTGCTTAAGTAAAGGAGTGCCAATGCAGTCAACCCTAAATTAATATTTGCATAGATACAGAACAAATTTCAAGAGTTTGAATCACTATTTTTGACCATGTATAATTTAGCCCCATCTTAAACAAGTAATTTGTTGAAGTAACATTTAAGTGTTTATACTGTCTATAGGAGGAGAGTAGTAATAAATTCTGTTAATTACTAAATGATATGTGTATTTTTATTTGCATTTATTTTATTCTATAACCCAATATAAGTATGCTAATGTATCCTATTTTATTCTCTTAATTTATCAACATTTAGATTAAGTTGGTGTCCTCCGTTGCTTGCTTTCTTAATCCTTGGTCCCTCTGGTTGTACGATTTCGAGTTTTAAATTTAAAAATTTATATTATTCAAATTTGGGTATTTATACACACCCAGTAATCCAAAAATAAAAAAATTAAAACTAAATAACTTTGAATGGCAGAACGAAACATATACTTAAGCCCATTTGACTCTGAAAAGCCAAAACTCAGTGCATAAACTCAAAGTTTGGAAGATGTAACAAAAGAATATGGACCAATTAAGCCTTACAATTATAATTGTATTTAGTTAATATTAGTATAAAGGCCAATTAGATTAATATAATGTGAAATTATGTGGAGTAATATTTGATGCTATAGGAGGACCAGATTTTATCTTGAGGAACGATAATGTGGAAAGCAAAATCAATACTATAGAATGATTAAAACAAAGCTGATTTCTATTGTAATGTTATTTATACATGATTGATCTCGAAGAAGTGTAATACCAATGCATAATTATTCTTTTTTTATTTATCTTTCTACTCTTTATGATATAATATTTCTACTTTTCAAAATATTTTAAAATCCTAATCAAAACAACGTTTTTGGTCTTGTAATTACAAAATACATGTATTTTTCTATCTATGGAGCATCCCCTTTATATTTCTTATAGAAGTGTAATCATAGAAATATCTTAATAACATATTAGAAATCATCCTCATAAAATCATGATTTGATCTTCATTTTATGAATAATTTAAGCCCTTGTATTTATATAACAAAGAGAGAGGAATCAGATGGAAAGAATTTTTATATAAAATTTTTTATATTTAAATAAAATAAAATAATTTTGTTTAATAAGTAATCAGTTTTTCTAGTTTGATCATTGGCTTAAGCACAACATTATATATCGTAATCACAAGATGGATAAATTGAGATCCCTCTATATCTTTCTATAAACGATGGATGCTTCTTTATTTATATAATCCAAAGTGAAGGAGATTTTGATAATCTATTATATTAATTAAAATGGCCGAAACAAAAGAGGAAGTTAAGGCTTAACCCAAAGTTTACAATTACGGCGATTTAATCGAATTCGAAAATAAGCAAGCCTTTAGTTCAATCGGGAAGATGCCACTGTCCACGAAATAGACTCTGCCTAGTTTTAGTTTCGGTTCAGCTGAACGTGCAAATTAAGCGAAACTATATCACAACAAAGAACTCGCTAGGATAGATTTTGCAGGTAAGGGAATCCAATATAACCAAAAAAGGCAAGGCCAGTCCTGGACCTGTCTATGATGTGAGAGGAGGAGATAAATTTTATTACACATAAGATGCAAATACAAAAATTGGAAATGATCCTCGTAATACTTTGGGCACAGGAGCGAAGTTCGATTACTACTCGAGGAAGGACGTGGATGTAAATTTGAATTTGAATTATGATAGTTTGAACCTCAAGAGGCAGATTTAATTCGAAAACCCAAATATCCAAACGTTAAGATTGGATTGGAATCCAGAGTATGATCCAAATATATTTAGTTCCCTCCTGAAAAAAGATTAAAGGGAACTCCCGGCCCTCAATATGACCCAGCCATAAAGCCAGAAGTGCCAACTCCTGCTCAATATTCATTTGGCTATAGGAGAGACATCCCAGGAGCATCAGCCTTGGCTCCGACTTGCTCGACTCCAGTGATAGTGGGGCCAGGAGCGTATCTGTAGAAGCCTCCTGCAAACACGAGCAATTTGGAGGACGCTCCTCATTGGACATTACCGAAGGGTCCCAAGTTAGGAAAGATCTTCGAAGGATGGGATAAGAATTAAACATATGATACAAAATAGTATTGTTAATGAATTAAAAAGGGTTGCTGTAGGAGTGCAAGTGAATTCTAAGAAAAAGTCGTATCCAGCATTCAGTGTTGGGAAGTCGACAAGAGAAGCAAAGGTTGGACATTTCAAGCAATTAATGGTCAAGGTTCCATCAAAGGTGCATATACCTCATCCAAAAATATGATTATTTAAAGATTGCACATTAAGAATATATATATATATTTTAAATATATTAATAAAAATAATGCAAAAATATTTAGGTGCTATCTACTACGAATTCAGATACTTGATGGGCCGTGCTTTCAAAGAGACTGGGTTGTGTAAGTGAGCATATGTCTAAACTGTTTAGATTTTGATCAATACGGGTCTCGTTTATCCAATGACATTGCTTGGTTAGAGCCATTATCAAGACACAGGAAGATTATGCCCCTATTTGCTTTCTACAAACCTAGAATAAGTGAATCAGCCAGCATTCAAGATAATGCAAGTTTAATTGGGCAAGTAAACCTTGGGGAGAATGTACAAATTGGATATGGAGCAATCCTGAGAGCAGATGATCAAGCCATCAGAATAGGTTCCAACAGTGTGGTCGGGGACAACACCTCAATCCAATGCTCTAGAACTCGACTTCCCACAAATGTATTGGCAAGTGTGACCATTGGTATGTCTTATTAAGTTGAAACTCTTAGGCCAACATGTTACTATTGGAGATAGCTGCATTATCAACAATTCAATCATTGATGACAACGTTACTATTGGATCCAGAACACTCATACTTGATGGTGTTCAAATCGAAAGAGGCTCTTAAATTGCTGATGATAGTGTTGTGCCTCCAGGAAGATTGATTCCTTCAGGATAGTTATGGGCAGGCAATCCAGTATAATTTGTTAGAAACTTGAACGAAAAGTAGATCAATTGAAATCATAATATAATAAATATAATATCAGTATAAATCAAATATGGTCTTCATATAAAATTAAGCATGTTTTCTATAAGTTTAGATGTTTTCGAAATGAGACAGCAAGTCTAATAATTATGACGGCTTGCTTTTCCTCATTTTCATAGCCAATCTTGAGATCAACTACCTATCGATAGTGTGTTTCTATTTGGCTGCATATATCAATTCACCCACTTTGAATTTGATTATGCTACTTTCTTGACCTTAAAAATTAAAACCGTAATCCTCCTCTTTAAACTACTCTAATTGTTTGTTGGTTACATCAATGAAACCTAAGTTTAATTCAGGAATCCCACGAATCATTCCCCTTACCATCAGATAATCCCAACTTCTAATGCAATCATCTAATTTAAATACATATATAAACAGCGATAAAATCATTTTGCTAATCCAAAGTTAATCATTCACATTTTTCAGATTCAATTTAGGAACATTTTGCGAATTAAATGATGTATCAATTTGGTGAAAAAGAAATGCAATCGCATATCATGACAAAATTAAAGCAAAGTAAGTGTTTTTCATTTGTTAGCATTTACATAAAGCATTCAAAAGTCTTGTGGTCATCACAGCCAGACACAATCAAAGTTAGAGCACAAGCAAAGTTCATCCCCTAACAATAACCCACTCCTGGCAATGAGTTCTTCGAATTTAGATCTATTGTATAATAGATTGATGGTAGTTTGGATGTCATCTACATATTTCAAGGTGGAAATAGCTTGGGCCCATCTTGAAGCTGAATGTTCATTTTATAGAAAGTTGTTGAGGATCCACATTAGACTATCTTAAAGAAATTAGTGTTTTCTTTATTAATTAGTGTTTTCTTTATTAATTAGTGTTTAAACACATGAGCCTGATTTTAGATCTTCTCTTTTCCATTTGGTGTCGGGAGATCCTTAACGAGAAGCATTGTTCTGGATCTCACCTAAGCAGACATTATTGTTTCCCATTTACTAGATAAATAAATTAATGATAAAAATAACAAGGATTGGTTAAACATCAAACATATTTAATTAATGAAATATGTGAATTATTGAAAACATTAATACAATAATATCATTTAATCATTTTTGCATCATAACCAGTGCCTGGAGCTAAAATTTTGATTTTTGGTATACTAGGGAATGAGCGTAAATAATTCTTCCAATCTTACCTATAATTATTGGTGTAGTAGAATGGTGTTGAAGGTTTCTGAAATTAATTAGACTATCTGCTTGCACTCATGAATCCAGAAGAGTTAACTCGTTGGAGAGGAGCTTAGTTGGTTGTGACAATTGATTTAAATGGTTACTTTGTAATCCCTGATGGAGCACGTACAACAGCAAGAGCTTACTGTTTTTGCATAATTATTTATTTAATACAAATTAGAATACTTGTCAATTATTACAATTTACAATGATTTCTCATCAAGAATTGATTCGATGATTACATTAAGGATTCTTATGGTTAATAATTGACTTTTTACACCTATTGAATAAATTGATATCATATTATTTGATAAATAAAGAAGTACATTTTCTGTAACTAATTTTCAATTATTTCTTCTTCTCTTAAATTTATAGTTAGAAATCCTGACTCTTGGGAGCAACAGAAAAATGGAAAAATCATTCCTCAAATTGGTTCATGAACTATTGAATAAATCTTCTTTATGCAAAATAATGCTTCTTTGCACTTCATAAACCAAAACAGAAGTTAATTTTGTAGATCAATTCTGTGTTGACTTTTGATTGGCAATCTAAGCCCATATGTTTTTAATATTTTTTTAATCATAAATTCAAATAACTTAAGATGTTAATTTATTAATTGATTTAGGTTTTAATAATTTGTAGTATAATTAGAAGCGATCTCAAAGGTACTAAGAAAGAGATCGCCTAAGCAATTCACTCTTATAGATTAGTTTTAATCAAATCAATTCAAATACACTAATTATCCTAATAAATAGCAGCAAGAACACTATCAATACAAATCATTAATTCATTGAAGCAGATAAGATTGTTATTAAATATGAGTCCCTTGTTTGGCATTTAGAATTAGGAATTGATAATAAATTAGCTTTTTTAGTAGGAGAATTAGAAGAATCTTGGGAGGAATAGTAAGGAAGACTTTTCTATTTTAAAAGAGAAAACCAGAAAGAAATGGATGTATCCTGTTGTATTTAAAGTGGCTTGATATCAAATTGAAATTGTATTAATTGATTTCTTGGTGATTAAATTCAATTTAGTTATGAGAGAAATTACAGTTAGCCATAGGTATCTTGTCGTGCATCTTGTTTGCCCAGTCAAATTTAAGCCTCTCTTGTTACTTTATCCAATACTTAAATGCATAGAAAGTTCCATATAATTTTAGAATTGTCATAATTGAGAGGTTGCATGACAGTGTTTGGCTATCAACAAACTTACATAAAGATCTTCTTATCTTCTTTTTAGCAATACTTTTCTTCATTCCTTCGATTCATCATATCTTCTAAATTTTCATTTTCGACAAGATTTCCTTATCTAGAGTTTCCTTCCTTCAATAATTAATATAGAGAAAGTCAAAAACATAGCATATATTTATCTCTTAATGCCTTTATATATATTACAGTGTTAGACTACCTTTAAATGGCCATATGGTGTGACGGATTCGAAAATTTATATGTATGTGTGTACACAATAATGAAAAGGTGGATAATTATTAATCATAATATAATGATCAACAGTAAACATTAGAAAAGAAGAGTGATGGCAGTAATGCTTTGAAGATTAAGAATAGAGAAAGTGAAGAAATGGAATGTAAAAATCAATTTTAGAGTTAAGATTGGTTTAAATTCCAATTATTCATAAATTAAGCATTCCCTTAATGTCTCTGATAAAAGTAGTTTATTTAACTCCAAAATCCTTTATTATCATAGAGTAAATGACAGCAATCGAAATTCTCAAGGAATTTAAAATCAAATTAGACTATGAATAACCAATTCCTTTAATTCAATTGATCGAGCATGAAATAAGACTACGTTTTCGACCAGATTTAGCCAAGTAAACAAAATGTGTCGGCGATTTGAGTGAGCAAGTCATTGTTGATGTCAAATCAACTGCAGAAAATGATTTTGATAAGGATATAAATGAGCAGACTATTTGATTATAAATTCCGTTGTTAAATCTTCGAATTAAAAATTAAAAGGCTGTATTCTAAATAAATGTCAGAAATAATGTATTCGAAACTAAAAAACCGATCCCTACTAAATTAAATTAAAAGAACTACATTGGCAGCAAAGAATTAAACGTGAATTGCAGGGAGTACTTTGTTTCTAATATCAGTTTGAATTTCATAAGTATTAATGAAACTATATATAGAACTAACATATACATATGACTGGATATTCAGAACAATAAAAATTGATGATTGGAGTTGACTCATGTTTTTCACAATCAGAATATTCAATCCTTGGGTTTGGATAATTTAATTTTTGTACTTTTCTTATGCATTCAAAGCCTGAGAATGTAGCTCCAAAAGTTTAATTAAAAAATTTAATAAACGGAATAAAGAATTTACTGAAAAACTCCGAATTTGATGAAAAAAATCAAGACGAGTAATTTTGATCATTTTGAAAAGACTTTAACAGAGCGGAAACTCATTCTAAAATGAAATCTCTGTATTCAGAGGATCAGTACAGATTAGCAATACAGAGAGATTCCAACCAGTAGTAACTGATGATAACCAATCCAAACATCTCTTAAACTTTTTAAGTCAAGATATACTGCACATTCCAGAAATACCACAGTATGATAATTAATTGGAAAGCCATTTACAAAATGCTTTGATTCTATATATTCCGCAAAAGTGATCTAAATTGATAAATAATGTTCTTTATGTAATTGTTTATTATAACAGAATCCATTTATAAAATATAATTATGTGAACAGATCTAGTGAATTTTATTAATTCTAAATAACTAAAGAATTTGGTATTTATATAATTTCGCTATCTCTAAAATAACAAAAGAGTTTGATGCAAGACTTTTATATTATGAAACAAATTGAAGATAAATTTAGAATTAAATAATATTAATGAATTACAAAAAGAGATTTATATCAGAAACAAGTGACATCTCAATTTGTAGATATGTAAGATACATTTGTTGATCTTTGTAATTAATAACTTATTAATTTAGAATAATTGAATAAGGTAACAGAATGAAATGATTCAAAATATTTTCTAAGAATTTTTAATAATAGAACAAAGCTCTTATTTTTATTAATTCTACTAATTTTTTTTAGCTAGTTACTTCAACATTTATTATATCATTAATCCTTTCATGTTTTTTGATATTGATTCCTATTTTTCACTATCAAGTCTTCTAAATTGTTGTGGTGAACCATGACTGTTATTGCTATGAAAGTTGAGCAAAGGGGATTCTTTTTCGTGTCTTTCTGTCAAACATCCTAACTCTGGTATAGAAAACTTATTATAGAGTGCTCTTCCATCTGATTTGATTTTTTTGTGCTGTTTTTTTTCATTAATTTCATTCAATTATTATTGAGAATTGCAGTTAATTTTCAATTTATCAAATTGATTCAACACTTTATCTTGTTGAGAACTCTACATTATATGATTAATAGGTTTTGGCTTTTTAGAATTTAAGACTTTTTTGAATAAGTTTTTGGCCAATTATCCAAATTATTAGGGTAGTTGGGTAGAATTAATTTATTTCCCTTTCTTTATCTGATTGAAATCAGGTTTAGAATTTTAAAGATTTTATTATTTATTATTAATGGATGGACTATTTCTATTAGAATATGAAGTAAATAATGTATGAGTTCCTGATAAAGGTCTATGAGTGATGGCACCATGTTTGAGTTTATTATGCTATTGATCGTTATAAGTATCTTCAATTAGTAACTTAGCCAAAGAGTTCAACTTGAAATTATTACTCTACGGTACAGCATATGGTTATTAGGTTTTGAGATGAGTAGAACTAATGGAGACCTTATGCAAGGAAGGCGTAGGAGTGTTATTATGATTAACATCACGTATAATGTTATTGATTTTTATTTGATTTTTGGTAACTGTTGTTTTGGATTTGTTTTTAATGAACTCTAATGGTTTATTGTCTAATTTGGTTAAGCTTTCCATAATGTCTGTCGAGACTTGTCTGTTGGACTTCTTGGACAAATTATTAAATTAATCCTTAGCAAAGACGATCTTCTTTTCAATGGAACCAATACTATATTTTGTATCATTCTTTTTATGGAGACTATAATTAGGTTGTCCCTTTTGAAGTGTTTTAGTCTTTTGTTTTAAAATTAATTCCTGAATCCTATGATCATGAGTTTGTTTGTAATTGGGAGATGTCATTTGTTTTTTGTTAAATTTGGTTCCAATATAAAGTAAGAAATTATCCAAAGTAATCTTTTCTTTCTTAGGAATCGGAGCAATAGAGAATGAAGACATGTCATCGAAGTGTTCGAGATGCTTAAATAACTCATTAATAGTTTATGAGGCGTCTTTGTGAAAAGGTTTTTCATTCTAGGCAGCTTTATAGTTAACAATATCTTACTTTCAACCAACTTATTTCTTTGAGGACCTAAGTGTGCTGCACAACTTCATTTTCGACCTACTCCTACTCTTGAGGTAGAGATTCTTACGAATTAGCAGGAGATGGTCTCTCGCCCACAATTCCTTTTGGGGGTTTTTGAGGATTGAGTTTATTTTCTTCTTCTATGATTTTGGCTATTCGGAAATAATCGTACTTCCTTTTCTTATCAAAATATTTGTTTAACACAGTGCACACCGGCTCTTCAAATATTCTAGCGATATCTGCATGGAACTAATTCAATCGAACACAATACTTTGTAATATTCTGTGAGCAGTGCTATTTTTTATGGATATTCCTCCAATTTATAGTATCTCTTAAGGTACTCATCCTATCGTTATGCATTAATTAAGGTACTTCCTCATCTATAGTCAGGCAATCCTTAAAGAGGATAACATGTCTAGTAGATGCATCACTTAATATTTCATTAATTTCTCGAATGTAATAATAATTTTAAGAATGACGGTATTTCTTATACAAGTTGTAATTCATAACAGCAATAGGCTTTCTAACTATCAACGGTAAGGCTTGGGTTTGCTCTACGAATTTAAAATTCTAACTCATATATGTTAATTAATTTTAATTATATTAATTCTATACGCATACAAACTTACAAATATCATTGGATAACCAAATCAACCGAGAAGTAAAGATTCTTCCTCCTTTGACTCAACTTTGGACTTATATCTTCGTTAGTTAATTTGAATTAATCAATTATATTACAAGGCTACAAAAAGTACAAGGTTAATCTTCTTAATAATCTGAAGTTTCTCTTCTGTTCCTTCTAATTGAATAGATTCTTATAGTTGTCATTAGGGTAATAGTTTTTATAATTAAGAGCAATTTCAAACTGGGAAGCATCAAAATGATAATCAATATTATTTAATTGCAATAAGTATTAAATTAAGTCTTGCTCCTTTTTGAAAATGCTGCTTTTTAGTTCATCCAACACTTTCAATCTCAAAGCTAAAGTGTTCTATAATAGTTACTTGCTCTTCCAAGGATCTAATTGATGGAATGTAATGTATTGCGAGTATTCATTATTGACTGAAATAATCTTGTGTACAGCCTATTTGAATTTGTTGATCTTATGAGATTGCTACTTTTCTGGAGTCTTGTCTTATTCATTAGAATAGTGAGAACTTTGTTCTACAGTTTATGTATCACTTAAAGATCGTTTTCTTGAATCTGCTTCATTTATCATATATTCTGCTGAATACAATTTCACAATTTCAGGATTTTCTCTCAATAATTATTGGGATGCTATCTTTAATCCCTCTATCACTTGTTGTTGGGATAAGAAGTTCATAATTCGGATTCTACGATTGAATTTGGCTCTTCTCTATTCAGTTGGATAGGTAAATGACTTTAAGATTTTTTCTTTATCAGGGACGTAATGAATCTGAGGACAATTTATCATCGAATGATACTTCTTATTGCAAGAAAAGCAAGTCTGAGGAAGCAACTCCTAATTTTGATCAGTAAACAACAATGAGTCCTTAATTTAACAGTATTTCTCATAATCTGCAGGGTACTCTTGCAATAGTCTTAAGAATTATTTCTATTCTAAACAAATCAATTTGGAAAACCCAACACTCCTATATTTCTCTGGTTTTTGAGAGGATGTAATAAAATTCTTTAATCCAATTGACTGTCCTGATACAAGAGTTCCTAAATTCATTCCATTTGAATGCTGAATCTACAGTTCTCCAGAAATAATGTAATACAAGTTGTTCTAAGAGGATTCATCTGTGTGTAATTCTTACTCTGGCTATAGTGTTATTTCCTTTGCAACCTTCACCAAACTTGCTCTGAAGGCCTCAGAGAATCCTATGCTAAATAATGAACTCTTTTTCAATATTTATTAATATGATTCTGTTACTAAAGAGTCTTTCAAGTCTGTCGAGAGTTGTCCAATTAGTTATTCAACTTCATCATTTTTACTTACCTATTAATTCTCCCATCTAAAGGTTAGGTATTCTCGAATTTGAATTTATAAGTCCTATGATATCTTTTATTACGTTAAGTAAGTAGAGATAATCCTTAGTTTCCTTTTCTTTTCGACTGTGTAAACTGATATTTATTGAATGATTGTTCCCAAGGTGTTCACACTGTAGGGCAATTATATACTGGCAGCTATGATGTAAGTGACTGCCAAGACCTTCTCAGCAGAGGATTGAGGAGTGACATCCCCATATCCAATAGTGAACATAGTCACAGCAGAATAGTAAAAGGATTACAAATATTAGATCTACCATTCGGCATCTTCAACTCCACTTTATAATACCCAGCTTTTATTGTACTTTGTAATACTGTAATTTCCAACAAGCATCCAAATGCAAGAGAAAAAATGAATTGAATAAAACATTACGAATAATAATTTTACCAATTCCAAGATCGATTAGATTTATTTGTTGAAGTTTAAGGTCTCTTCATAGTAATTTACTATTGTGATGATCGGTTTGAAATGCACCAAAAATAGGATCAATATTAAAAAACTGAAAGTGGATTTCGTTCCATAGAGTGTGTCCTCTGATATTGAAATAAAGAAAAACACTAACAACAAAAAGACAGTGAACCATTGCAATCCGTATGAATTAAAGAGACTGTGTTTTATAATCATCATTCTATTGGTTACTAGTTGTCCATCCTTATAATAGGCTGTATTCAAACTCAAAATCAAATCAAAGATTATGAACAGAAGAGATAAGATTGAAATAGCTTAGAAATCGTAAAAAATGAATGATTGCTATTGCCAACCCAAATCTAAAGGGATTACAAATGTGAAATACAATCGAGTTAGGACTGAGAGAGCATCCCATAATATTTTGAATTTAGCATAAGGATACAAAATAGGAACTCTATCCAAATTTTTTTTAAATGAGCTTTTTAGATTCTACAAAAATATCTATTATCTTCCATTTATTTTTGGTATTGATGACTTTTTTTAAATCAAAGTCTTTTACGAACTTGCCTTATCATTGATCATTTGCAATTATAACTTATTTAATTGCTTGATCTTCTAACTCCCAGTTTGAATATTCCTCATAAACTTTCGAACATAAATGTCCCTTTTTTAACAATTGAATTTTTTCTTTTGGCTTCCCTGTATGGCCAGCGATTGCAAAATATTAGACTGATAGCCTCTACTTGTCACTTTATTAGAATTCATAGGCTAGCTTTCCTTAAACTAGTTCTCATCAAAATACTTTGTCTCTAAATTATCATTTCTTGTTGAATTCATATATAAATTAATTATCATCATTTAACCATTAAATTTTAATTCAAATAAACTTTGTCCACTTCAACCATTAACAATGAAAGGTTATAAATACCAAAACAAAAACACATTTTATTATATTTATAAATACTTCTAAAAATAAAAAATTTCTAAACCTTTATACAATGAATCTGAGAATAGCTTAAACTATTTCAAATTTTAAGAGTAAAAATTAAATGTATCTCTTTTGCGTCTAAGATTGATTATAATTACAATAATTAATAAGAGAGATTGTTTTTTAAATTAATATTAATAAGTAAATAAAATTGTAAAAAAAAATAGCTTATCAAAGCCTGATTCATTTTGTGAAATCGCTCTTTATTTGATTTATGAGACTATTAAATTATTCGTCCATCTCTGTTTTCTTGCCTTTCTCCAATTTTTAGTAATAAGGGAGCAATGTTTTTTAAACTGACTGTAATTGTTAAACTATGACTGAGAGTTCCTTGGGTAATTTCTTAGATGATGAATTAATCTGAGTTTTTTTGCTTCCAGAAGTCCCATTATTCGATAATTTTAGATTCTCTTTAGCTGCCTTTTTAGTCCCTGAGAAGGCATCACTTTCTAAGTTTAATTAAATTAATTCTTACTTGACAACGCGCCTACATATAATGAACTTGTCTTCTTGTGGTTAGAATTGTATTATTGCGTCGTAGGTAATTTGGATGTTGATTAATTAATCTCAAATAACTATATAGGTTTAATCATTATTTCTTCTGGCTTCAATGGACTTACTTCTCTTGTTTCTGGTATCTCCTCTAACATTTTAGCTTCATATATATGTACCAATAACAAAGCTTTCATTTTTCTGTGTTGTAGAATGATAGTGAAATGATTGGGATATGTTGGTCGGAGTGGTTTATGTAATCGATTTATGTCTTTGCCAAAGGTCGATGAGTTATTCCACATTCTAATTTGCTTATTTGAGTTTGACTGTGAAACTAGTTTGTATGAATGGTTTACCTCTATCCACAGAGAGAGCCTTGGAACTTTATCTTGATTGATTTAAATTGAGAACTAAAGGTTGGGGATTTACCTTATAATCCGTTCTTAAATAATGGCTATTGAATATTTGAGGACATTGAACTTAATGATTGTTCATAACAGCTACAAAATTAAAATTAATTATATCAACATAAAACACATCCTCAGGGTCATTTATTAATCATTCATTCTGAGTTAACCCCAATAATGCCTGAGAATGGGCAAACCTAAGAAGAAATGGTTAGTTAAATAAGAATGATGAAAACTGAGAGTAAAAATGTCAATCTTAGGTTGGAATGGTAAATAAGAAAAGAGGAAATGATAATAATTTAAACATATAATAAAGTTCATAATTATTTCTTTTTATAATTTGGAGTTCCTTATTGCGATTTGATTAATTAGTTTGGGGTTTTGTGTCGAACATTTAAGCTTTGAATCGAACTTCTTATCTCTTCCATGTTTTTGAGATTGAATTATAATGTAGTTCTACCTTTAACAAAAAAATTGTTAGTTTATTATGAAGTAGGTTTCTTTTTGGTTAACAAATTGTTGTTGATAGCAATTTTGGTTGAGAATACTTTTTTGGCTAATTCAAATAATAATTCATTTTGTTATGGATTGTTTCTGGCAGTGGTTTAACAGGATTTAGTTAAATCGATGTTACCCAAAGAAGCTTGTCTTGATTTAAGTTAAGGAGGTCTTTTAGTAGTGGCTGTGGTTGTTGTAATTGTTGTTTATTATTATGTTTATTTTAGTGTTTCATTTTTTAATTTAGTATTTGATGATTGTCTAGACAATTATTGGGATTTTAGATTGCGTTCAGTTAAGGGTGGTGATTTAATAAGTTTGGTTTTATTTTCTTTAGGTTTTGCTGAGTTGAGTTCTAGTTATTTACACTGAAGTTTTTAGGCTTCAATGACTGGGTTGATTTATTTTTGAATGAACTAGTTGTAATTGAGGATTTGGAAGGGTTGAGGTTTTTGGGCATTATTTCCAATCATTTTAACAAGATCTTTGAGAATGGTGGAATTACTCGAAATGTCGGTTTGAGTGGATTCAATTTTCAAATCTTTTAATAAGTTCTTCATTTAACTGACTGATTGATCCTCAGAAGTATCCTTGATTTTACGAGGAGAATCCTATTGAGTATTTTTAGGATTTTAACAGAGACCCAATTCTTGCTTAATTTTCAAATACTAATATTCCCTGTTTTTCTCCATCCTCTTGTTGATTGTTTTTGAGCTGAAATTTCTTGGTATGTTGATGTGATATTTATAGTATTCAAGTAGGGCTGGCAATCGATCATCACTTTCGAAAAAACGGTAATATCTAGATCAGTTGGTTGAGGGTACCTCCGCATGTACTCATTTTGATCATTGAAGTGCAAATGATCTTTATAATGAATGGTGCATTTCACGGATCGATCGTCGATTATGTCATTAATGTCTTTCTCATAAAAGAAGTTTTGTGATTGAGAGTATTTGCAATACAAGGCTCTCTTGAGTATAAGGTGAAAAGACCCGTCATTTCGTAGTTTTTCGCAAAACATGCACTTCCTTTAATTAACTAACATTTATTAATTATAATGAGTCAAGAGAAAGAAAAAAAGGAGATGTAATATTAAATATCTTGAATATATAATTTATATTTATGCAACCAAATTCAATTAGTTCTCCGAAATTCAAAGTGAGTCGTTTCAATCCTCATCGAGAACATTTGAAAACACAAATTGCACACACTTCTTTGCTTACTTTAAAACCTAGGGCATCCTTGCCCAAAATCTAAAAAAACACTTCTCAGATATCTTAGAGAAGTGAAATCCCTCTCTTAAAAATGCAAAGCATGGGGTCACCTTTGAGTCAGAGTTATCTCTTGGAAATGGAGAAAGTGTATTGTGTATGGCATAGTGAAACTGGTATAGTGGGGGGAGAATAGAAAGTATTTAATCCTTAGCATGTTAGAAACATAATTAAGATGCTATTATAGTTTAAAACCTGAACAATTATTAGTTGTTTATGGTTTGCGATGGCCATGGATCTTCAGGCCATTTGGTGTCTAACTATGTCTTGAATACCCTAATTCAGTAGATAGAATAAGGAATGCAAAGAAATCAATACATGTTGCAATACAACACTTAATTGCACAAGACTGTAATAAAAGGGGCATTTGCCAAAACGTCCAGTCTATTGGATCAAAGTTCTCTGCCTATATCTAGGAGTGGATGCACATGTAATATGGTGATGTTACTGTAACAAAACATAGTGCCGGCAGATTTGGGCGATTTTTAGTAGGAATTTCAAAAGGAATCAGTAGTGTACTGTGCCAATGTTGGAGACAGCAGAGCCATGATGGTAAGCAAGGGAGTCAGAGGAGGGTTGATTACTAATTAATTGAGTATGGATCATAGATTGGATGTGGTGGAGGAGAGGAATAGAATCAAACAGAAGGGAGGAACTATAGCCTAATTGTAACACAATGGACAATCAGTGGGTCCATATAGAGTATGGGTTGGATGAAATGCAGGGGTCAGGATTGGCAATGTCCAGAAGTTTTGGAGATACTCAAATGCAATCAGTGGGAGTTACATCAGAACCAACCATTTATGAGTCGAAGGTAAGACAACAGGATTTGTTTATGGTGATTGCTTCAGATGGTGTGTGGGAATATATGACAAATTAACAAGTGGCAAAGTTGGTTTATGAGAAATATGAGTAATAGGATCAGGCAGCTTAGTACTTAATTTAATAGGCTCAGCAATAATGGAAGGAAAATGATGTGGTTGTAGATGATATTAGTTGTATTGTTGTGTTTTTTAATTAATCATTATGATAATAATAAAGATAAAATTACACTCTCATTATTCATAATAATTTTATTGCGGATTCATGTAGAAGTCCAGTAACATAGATCTTTACTATTCACTGTTCACACTTATGGAATTCTTCTGATTCAGGAACTCTTTGAACAAATCTTAGTCTATCTTATCGTATTCATCTTCATTTGTATCTAATATTAGGATACATTCATAATTTACAGCAACTTTCAATTATTTCCTATCTTCGTTATTTGTAATTGACCAGAGCCTGTTCCTTGCCTAATTCAACTAACTCAATCAACAACTGTTTCATTAGAAGTCTCTTTTTGTTAACAAGGGTCCTTGGGAAAAGTTTCAATTTGTAAATGCCTTCTGGGGATTCGAAATCTGATAGGAGATAATTTGGATTGGACAAGAAGGATTCTGCATATTCTAGAAGGAAGGCTCCACAATCTACATAATTCACTTGTCGAGGCACTAACAGTTGATAGGCAGGGATTTGTTTGATTGGAGAATCATTGTAATTGACATCAGATTAAATTTTATCACATTGCATTTTATGTAGATACCTTAGGTATATATGAATAGTCATACATCTTTATTATTGTAACTAACTTTTAATCTATAATTCCAAAACTATCCAAGTATATGATAACAGAATCCTAAAAAGATTTGCTTTATTTATGAGCAATCAAGAGAGACCAATGCTCAGGTAAATTGATGGGAAATAGTAAATATTCTTTCTCAGTCAAATCTTCTTTGACCCATCTCTTTATGTGTTCATAGGATTGTTTGAAGAGTTCATTTATTCTATGATTGTCATTCTATTAAATTGTCTGCAATTTGTCAAAGGGACATAGTTTCTCCACAAAATAAGTGTTAAAAATGTAGGTTTTGGATCTTAAGGATTCATCGAGTAATTCGAACTCGATAAATTTTAAATAAAAGTTTATAATTCCATCATTCAAATAATTGGGTGGATTTAATTTTAAAACATCGTGATATTTGATTTGAATTGTCTTTTTTTGAGTGCCACTTGAAAATTAGAAATTATATTCATAATCCTCTTTTAATTAAGAGTCTAATTCTAGTATTCTTTCCAGGATCTCCTAATCTTAAAACCTCGCAAATCGCTCCTTCTATTACAACTTGATTTGATCCCACATTTATTGATGCTTCATCTATGTCTATCTCTTAGTCCTATCATTTGACTCGAAATTTAAACTAATTATTGATAATTGTACTATTTTGGATCACTATATAATGGTGTTACTAATCATAATTAACAAATTAATTTATCAAAATTCTCAAGCGCTCTCCTTATATCTGCTTGCGAAATGAATTTAGGTTCAATCGGTTATTCTTAATCTTCAATCTAAACATTGGATCATAGACATTACCTGTTTTTGAACCTTTTGCTTCACCTCTTCCTCTGGCACTTCAAATTCTACCTCTTCTAATATTTTGAAAGCATTCTGAATGCCCTACTTGTATTACTAGAAGTAATTGATAATATTTGGCTGCTTTTATTATTCAGACATTTTAATTTAATAATAATAATTTGTTTTTTATATATTTATCATTAGCCTCTCCTTTTTTGTTATTGTTAAAGCGCCATTAAAAATTAATCAATTCTCGGATACTCAATTCTCTTCTATTCCAACTACTCCAACTTTCTTGGATCCTTTGAAGTCAAAAACTCCCTCAGAATTGCCTTCTCCTATTCGTTCATCATTGCAATCAACTCTGCCAATTCATTTGGCTACTGCTGTTGTTGTACTTATGGCTGTTACACTGGCGGTTGCTACGAAATAGAGTGTTAGGGATGCAAATGCATCATAGGTTATTGCAGACCTGGCTGTTGAATTTGTTATTAGATTTAAGGAGGCTATACTTATTACATTGGAGGAGCCATCTGACTAGGTAATTAACTGCCCATTTGAGCAGACATTTAAGGCTTTCATATTAAATATAATTGAATACCATATACATGGGGATTTAAGGAATTGGATAAGGCTAATGGATGGGTTGTTGCATGGCCTATTACTATTATATTTGCTATTATTGTTGCTACTGAATGCCACTCTATTATTAAATCGGTTACAATGGATGCATATTAAAATCTTGTCTTCTTGAAAGTCGTGGATCTTCCAATTGATGGAAAGTAACAGGAGGAGCTATCGAATCCAACTATTAAGTATTTCATATATATTTACTAGATTGTAATTGCTGTTTGCATTTTAAGGCCGAATCGGAATTACAGGAGTGCTGTTTATAGGATTTTGGTGAGGTTACACATTGGGTTGCTACAATGGGAACATCATTTCTGGCTTATAAAGAGGAGGGGGAGCTTCCACTGTTGGTGTTCTAATAGGAATAGGAACTGCAGGTCTTATTTGTTCTAAAGTAGGTTGAACTGTTGATATCTTGGCAAACCCTATTCTATCCTTGGAAATCATGGGTTGTCTAATCTATAGAGACATAATGTCATTTATAATTGTTTTTGGATATGCTGGTATTTCCAATGGAACCATCTTGAAAATTTTATCTCTATAGAGCACTTCTGGGAATAAGAATGTGTTTGATTGAGTTGGGGGTTCTTTTTTCAATTCTTTAAATGCCAATTTCCATGGGGTCACTTCACTTACTGTGAGTGATTAGTATTTCAACATTTTATCACCTTCCAAAACAGTTGATTTGAAGAAGGAACTCAAGACCTACTGTTGCTTTACTTTAGATTGCTATTGTTAAATCTTTTCTTGTATTAATTAAAAGACAACTTAGTGTGAGCGTGGTTCACTGGGCAATGTTACATTTTGATCCTTAATTTCTTTGTTGTTGGATTCGATTTATTTCAATAAGTATTGGAGCAATTTTAAATGTTTAAGGAAGTAGGGGATGTTGGTCAGTTAATTAGAAAGATTAGTAATGAAATCAACGATGTTTTCCTGTTTGTTAAACAAGAGTGTCTAAATGGCTCTTTTTCTTACATCTCCTGGGTGAATGACATTATTGGATATAGATACAAATAATCGGAATAGTAAACTGATGAATTGTTCAATAATTGCTGTGTAGACTGGCTGAAATGGTAAGTTGGTGTAATTGAGAAGAGATTGCTGAACTAAATCTACAATACTATACAATTAGAAAATAGGTTTAGCTTTGTAAGGATTTTAAGTGTAATCAGAATATAGGAGGATATTTTGACCAACGATGTTCTTCGAAGTACATTCCAAGATCTCGATGATTAATTTAGATGATATTAAATTCAGATGATAGTATTCTTTGGAATCTTCTGAGTATTCAATATGCTTTACTAAATTCTTAGCCAAACTTTTAAGCAAATCCTACAAATAGGTGATATGAGGAATGTCTTCGATTAAATACTAGTAGGATTGAGATTCCGATTATAAGAATTGACTAACACCGCATTCATGATCTACAGCCTTTTTGAAGATTTGTAGAATTTGATTACGCAATGTTACAATCAGTAATTTATAAGCCTTCTCAGTTGGTTACGTGTCACAGTAATCATTTTCAGCATCTATCAATTTGTATATTTTGATCATGTCTTCATTCAAATGTTCATAATTAAATATGTACATGAAACCGCAGTTGCATAGACAGATATCTATAGCTTGAGTTAAGAATAATCCCAAAAGTACCCAATCTTATCGATATTTCAAATAGAGTTATTGATCTTCCTTCTTGGCCAAGGCTTTAATTTTATTGGAATAATTCTTGAGTTGATCTTCAATTATTTTGAACAGATGCTATGAAATGTTATGATCATACAATTCCAATAGATTTCTTAAGACTTTGAACATTTCATTTTGCAAAGTTGAATCGAATGTTCTTAAAGAAGATTACATCAGATTTTATAGACATTTTTATTCTCCCATGGTATCAATAAGAAATCCAAGGTCTCCATTCTTTGTGTAATTTTCAAATTCGTCATCATTTTTACGCATTGGCTTAAACAATACATTGAAGAGGTTATTGCTAAATTATGGTTTATTTTAATTATCTTTAATCAAGTATTGCATCAGATTCAGAATGTACTTTTACTCTTCTTAGTTTCTGAATGCTGACAAATACAAAGATTAAAATAAAGTCTAGATCTCTTGATTCCCTTGTTAAACATGGATCTTCAATTGTTCATTATCTTCTTCTTAGAATGAATTTAGTGTGATAACATAATTGAAGCAATTCCTAAGAATGTTCAATAAACTTTCCACTTTTTATTTGCAACCTCTGAGTCCATTAGGCTAGACCTTTTATAAGGACACCCATAAATCGATGAGGATCTTACATAAGTCATTGGAATGGAATGAACTCTCGCAGCCCAATTATACTCTGAATTTCAATCTTTCTTAGATCAATTCTATAGTATTGTAAGTGAGATCAAAATAATGTCTCAAGATCTACTATTAATTTGGTAACTTAATCAACATATATTCAGTTTATATGTTTTTTGAAGTCATGGCTGAAAATAAATTAATCAATTTTCCAGCAAAGCATTCCACTCCTGCTATCACTTCATGTTCAAAGAATGGAATGAAATAAAACTTATTACAGTCACACAACCATTTAAATATTTTGATTGCTCCATCTAAAAACTGTAAACTTTAATAAGGTTAATCAAATGTTCCCAAGAGTCTAAATTCAGATTTCAATTCCTCATGAATTCCTTTCTTGTGTTCTCCCACTCCAAAATATTCCTTCAACTTATTCTTATCAGGATCTTGATTGATTGCAACAAATTTCAACTTAGCATGAAAGGACTCCCTAATAGCTTTAGTTGTATCTTTGGCCAAAAATAATTCGTAAGGTTCTAATACTCCAGATAATAGGATTTGTGATAATCTAAAATCTGCGCTGAATCTGGATTTCTCTGTGTTGATGAACTTAATAAAGCGAGCATTGGGGGCTAGAAGTCTATCAGCCAAAAATAGTCCATTATGTGTATCATTGTACCTTAGAACTATGATTATTTTCAAAATTTACTATTGATGAAGATATGAGACTAGATTGTAATTTCAACTTCATGTTCAATTATGTCATCCAACTTTGTTACTGACATGATATACAATAAGGCTTCACTGAAGAATTCATTATTCATCAAATGAGTAACAGCTGCACAATTCTGAGTTATTTCATCTTATTCTTCAGTGTATTATTACAATTAACCTAACAATGATATCAATTCATAATCATAATCAGAACCTAATAGTTTAATGTAAATTTAATCCATTAAATTGATCAAAACTAATGATGATTTTATTAAATTTAATAATTATATATCATTGTTTTTGGTTAAGACTCTTATTATCAACTTTAGGGCTGTAGTCTCCTGACAAATAACCACTATGCCCCCCTTAATTTATAAGATGCGATAAATCAACTAACAACACTAACTATAATTCTAACCAAGCACCATCATAGCAGCAATATACTTCATAAATTACATCTACTTAAACCACATTGCATTTGCATATGTTATACATAATTCCTTCATCTACAATATCTCCTTAACCAACTTAAAATTGGCAGTCTTCGTCTTCTCTGCATCAAACAAACAGTACATCAATTCCCTCTACTTATCACAATAAAAGTCCTTCTAAACAGCAAACAGAAACAAATCCAGTCCCACAAGATTCTCGAATTCCCACTGATATGGTAGATTATTCATTAAGAACTCCATGGTTCCATCCTCAGTAAATGCCAATTTCCCCTAATAAACCAAATCAATCATGTTCTTCAACTTCCTAAATCTCACATAAATCTACAATCTGTTCAAAGCCACATGACATGCTTAAACGATCTTCTCGTCTTCGTTTTTTGATGCCGTATAAGCCAACAGTTGAAACCCATTAAAATTGCTCACTTATTCACTTGTAAACTGCTGCTACTCCTGAGTTATCGATTTACTCTTACTCCTACTCCTGCTTCTACTCTTCTTCTTATTCTTCTTCTTCTTGCCCTCCTTGTTCTCCTTCTTCTTCTTCTCTTTATCCTTCTTCACTTTCTTCTTCTTCTTCGGTGATTTCTCAGAATCTTGTGTTTTGATCTCCACATTTCGAGTAATCAATTCATTACAAAATTCAACATGATTCATACAATTATACAAAGTCTCAATCACCTTCAATTTGAAGTAGCTGGGGGATTGTTGTTTCTCAATCAGAAATTCCAATAACTTATTTAAGCCTCCCTTATCCAAAAATAATAAGGCATGGTATTTTGAACTGAATAATTAAATGATAATTGGAAATGCTCTTATGGCTGAAGAATAGGATGCGTTGATTGCAAAGATCACAGAATCCACAAGTGAAGTAGGGAGCAATTTGTAAATACGATCAACATCATTGAAATGCGCAGCTGAATGGATGTCTGCCTTTGAATGTTTTAAATGTTTAGTTAAAACTCTATGCATTTATTCCAATTTCTCATGATACAATGACACCAATTGCTTATCTACAAAATCATAGTCTTAATCTATTGATTTCAATTCCTTAGCCAATATTTCTATTTATTTTTATGACTCCTATTAATTGAACTGTTTATCTTCAAGTAATAATTATGGTTGAATATTGTCAACACATAAATGGTAATTCTCTTGGTTGTAAATGTGATCCAAAACTTGATTCCTCTACTTAATGATCTGCTAATAGATTTTGTTATCAACTGGTTAAGTAATTGCGCGTACTCTTTAAATTCTGGCATCAATTACATCATTCAACTCCTGTAATCCAATATTCTTACCATAAGTAGGATTGTAACTTTGAATCGATTGTCCTGACATGATTTCACCATACATGCAAATTGTAAGTCGTTTATATTGTCCTCTAAACACAATAAAATCGGTGATTTACTATAATGAGAATATATAAAATAATACTGGCTATTCGAGTGTGATGAGGATATCACAATTGTTGGAAGAGATTTCAGGACTTCCAAAGAGAAGTTGATATCTAGATTATGGTTTGTTGGTCTAATATGATTTAGCAAAAATCTCCAAATTACGTATAGGCTCTTCGCTTTGAGTAATTGTAATTAATTTTTTGAGATTCTAATGCACATTATAACCTGGTTTGACAATTCTGATCAACTAGACTTTGACAAGTGATTAAAATATGATTTCATCACACACCTTTCCTTCTTTAACTTTCTATCTTGTTTGGTTCTAACCACTTTCCAAATGCTCTAAGTTATCGAAGTATAACAATTATACAAAGTGATCCATAGGATAACTCATTATCAAAAGATTTTTAATTAAAATAAATAAATGACTTCCTTTAATTAGAAGTAAAAAAAATGCTTAACGAGATCAAGGAAATGGCTTAAAAATAGAAATTTGGAATTGAAAGATTTTATGAAGGCAAGGAGGTTATGGTGAAAGAGAATAAGATAACGATTGATTTTGATCAATCAATCTAACTTTTTTTGAAGCAATTTCATAGTTATAATCAATAAAATTATATAATAGTTTTAGAAATTAAACTCAAAAGCTTTTAGATGCAAGGGGAAATTGACTTTTTTTTCATAGAAAGGATGTGATGATTTAAAGAATAAGATAAAGGTATTCATTCCAAAATAATGTGGCAAAAATTCATTTTATATGAGAACTTCATCTCCAAATCTGAAGATATTTGACAAAGCTATGATCAATTAAAATATGAACATGTTTACATTCACAAAAGAGGAAGGTAATTTCGCTGACTTGGCAAAGATTGATTACCTTTTGTTGATTTTGGCCAGATGATTAAATGCAAGTTTCATAGGAATATAATTCTCATATATAAAAGAGGCTTAACTCACAAACATTATAATGACATTGTAAAGTGTTTTTTCAAATATAGTAAATGGCTGATTAAGATTTGCCTTAATATGAACTTATTTTAAGTGTAAAATTTATTCAATATTTAGTACCAAACTTTACAATAAAATTTATCAATCAGTAATTTAATTAGAGTACAATTTAAGGTCATGTAACTGCTAAGGCAATAAAAATTTAATAAGGCTAATCTATCAATTTAATTAAACAATAAGAAGACATGTAATCAACAAACTTGGAAATAGAAATATGAAATTTCAATTTATCATCAAACATGCTATAATATTTAATTTCATTCAAAAATTATTTAATAAATCTCACATTCAATAACATTTGGTTCTAGAGCCCCAAATAGATGTGGTGAATTTTTTGAGGTATCAAGACCTTAAGGGGCTTGGTATGAAACTCCCAATCTAGAATACCCTGATTTGAAATCAGGTCTTATTAGTATATCTTAATCACTATTGCCAGTACCTCCAAATATAAGATATTATGTTAAAGAAAAATAATGTGTACAGGCTCCCATAGCTTATTTAATTGGATAAATTTATGATAAAGTCTTAGAAAATATAAATGAAGGATTTGCTGCAGTTGCTCCAGAATACTGGCTATCATTCCAAATGTATGGAGTAAATGCACCAAATTCAGTACAACCATTATTTGATGATTTAAAAAACCAAAGTAAATTTTCCTTGCTGATTATGGCAGCCTTAATTGCATCAAATGTTAATCCATTTTCTCTACTTCTATAAATTGGCTATTTTTTTATAATTTATCTCTTAACATTTTTTGAAATAGTACTCATTATTAAATGGTTAAAAGGGTTTGCAATTCTTAAATAATCTATTTCAGCCTTATTGATGTAATTAAATAATTCTTCGAATTTTTGGCTTTTAATAATTCTAAAATAAATACAATAAATTACTTTTTGTTCATATTTTCCAAAATTTGATCCAAGCTTTCTAAATCTTTTTATGCAGACGTTTAGTTTATAGATTATATAGATTAAAAGTAATGGTAAAATTTATTTTGTAACTCTTAGATAACCTCATTCGTAATACCCTTATCCTGATTTGTAAGTTATTAAAAAAGTGATTTAAATTCATCTTTTTTAATTACCTAATATTATAATATCTAAATACATTAATTAAATTAGTTTATTATTACACTAATTCTGATTACCATATTGCCAATTCAGCTAATAACTATTCAATTTTTTGTTTTATCAAATTCATTTTTATTTTTTAATCGTTTAAAAATTGAGATATAACAGTTTTTTCTCTAACATCAGTAAATTAAAACGTATTTTCTGGATGATCATAGACCTAAAATTATTGATTTTTTAACTTAGATAAGATCCACAATATTACTAACATCTGAAATTTATTATGTCTAAATTAAATTAAGAAGACAGCTGCCACAAATAAGCCTTGCATTATGGGCGCTTAATTCTAGTAAATTTAGGATTTAATAGCTATGAATTGGACAGAATGGTAGATTATACATTTTTGAATTCTATTACTAATTGATATTTTTATTAATGAATATTCGAAATATTACTTTAAAGATTTATAATTAATGGAATTCTAACATTATGAGAGTTTACAATAGATAATGGAAATAAGAATTATAACAAGTTTATTAAGGTGAAAGAATAATAATATTTATTATTATTCAAAACTTTAATAAACTATGTAAGGAATAATTGAGACAGATCCAAAAATTATATTGGAATTTATAACTAAAGAGAATTGATTTGCTATGCTTAATTAACACTACAAAATTTATAGTCACAACCGATTGCTTTTAAAGTAAATGATCTTTTGATGAGTTTAGATTAAAACTACAGTTCCTTAAATGTTTTAAGTAAAACCCAGTGTTGGTTTTATAGAGGCCGTTCGATCAACGATTGTGGGATATCTACAACCTATGCAATAGGATATTCTTATAATTCATTCAATTTAGCTTTACAATTTAAGGTCATGTAACTGTTAAGAAGGCAAATAATCCAATTCAATAAGGTTAATTAATCAATTGAATAATAAAAAGCATGCCATCAAAAAACTTGGAAACAGAAATATAATTTTTTAAAATATTATTAAATTTCCTATAAATATGTCTCATTCAAAAAATATTTAATAAATCTCACATTCAATAACATTTGGTGCTAGTGCCCCAAATAGATGAGTTGAATGTTTTGTAGTGTCAAGGCCTGCAGGGGCTTAATATGTAACTCCCAGTCTAGAATACCCTGATTTGAAATCAGGATTTATTCGTAAATCTTCATCGCCATTACAAGTACCACCAAACAAAATAAAATTTGCCTAAGAAAACTATTATGCAAGACCTCCCCTCTCTATGATTATTGGGTAAATTTATTTTAAAGTTTTTGAAAATAAAAATGAAGGATTTGAGACAGTTGCTCCCCAAGGCTTACGGTCATCTTACCAACTATATGGAGTATATCCACCAAATTCAGTACACCCATTATTTGATGATTTAAAAAACCAAAGCAAGTTTTACCTTCCAACTATCGCATTCTTAATCGCATCAAATGTTAATCCATTTTCTCTACTTCGATAAATTGGCTATTTTTTTATAATTTATCTCTTAACATTTTTTTAAATAGTATTCATTATTAAATGGGTAAAAGGGTTTGCAATTTATAAATAATCGATTTCAGCTTTATTGACTAACTGAAATAATTCTTCGAATTATCCGCTTATAATAATTCTAAAATAAATACAATAAATTACTTTTTGTTCATATTATCATAAATTTAGTCCAAGCTTTCTAAATCTTTTTATGTAGACACTTAGTTCATCACTTCTATAGATTTAAAATAATTATAAAATTTATTTTGTAACTCCTAGATGACCTCTTTTTTGACACCTTTATCCTGATTTGTAAGTTATTAAAAAAGTGATTTAAAATCATCTTTTTTCATTACCTAATAATATAATAATTATATACATTAAGTAAATTGGTTGATTATTCCACTAATTCTGATTACCATATTGCCAATTCATCTAACAACTATTCAATTTTTTGTTTTATCAAATTGAATTGTATTTTTTAATCATATAAAAATTGAGCTAAAACTGTTTTTTCTCTAACATCAGTAAATTAAAACGTATTTTCTGGATGATCATAGACCTAAAATTATTGATTTTTTAACTTAGATAAGATCCACAATATTCCTAACATCTACAATTTATTATGTCTAAATTAGATTAAGAAAGACAACTGCCACATATTAGCCTTGCATTATGGGCTCTTAATTCTAGTAAATTTAGGATTTAATAGCTGTGAATTGGACAGAATGGTAGATTATACATTTTCGAATTCTATTACAATTTGATATTTTTATTAATGTATATTCGAATATATTACTTTAAAGAATTATAATTAATGGAATTCTATTATTTTGAGAGTTTACAATAGATCAAGGTAATAAGAAATATAACATATTTATTAAGGTGAAAGAATAATTATAATTATTATTTTTCAAAATTTTAATAAACAATGTAAGGAATAATTGAGACAGATCCTAAAATTATATTGGAATTTATGGCTGAAGAGAATAGATTTGCTCATGCTTAATTAACACTACAAAATTTATAGTCACAACCTGTTGCATTTAAAGTAAGTGATCTTTTGATGAGTTTAGATTAAAACTACAGTTCCCTAAATGTTTTAAGTAAAACCCAGTGTTGGTTTTATAGAGGCCGATCGATCAACGATTGTGGAGATATCTACAACCTATGCAAAACAGTTTAAGTGCATATAACTGCTAGGAGGACAAATATTCCATTTCAATAAGGTGAATAAATCAATTTAATTTAATGTCACTCAAAAAATATTTAATAAATCTCACATTCAATAACATTTGGTGCTAGTGCCCCAAATAGATGTGTTGAATATTTTGTAGTGTCAACGCCTGCAGGGGCTTAATATGTAACTCCCAATCTAGAATACCCTGATTTGAAATCAGGATTTATTCGTAAATCTTCATCGCCATTACAAGTACCACCAAACAAAATATAACTTGACTAAACAAACTATTAAGCAAAACCTCCCCTAAATAAGATTATTGGGTAAATTTATTTTAAAGTCTTTGAAAATAAAAATGAAGGATTTGATACGGTTGCTCCATAAGGCTTATTCTCATCTTACCAACCATATGGAGTATAACCACCAAACTCAGTACATTAATTATTTGATGATTTAAAAAACCAAAGCAAGTTTTACCTTCCAACTATTGCAGCCTTAATTGCATTAAATGTTAATCCATTTTCTTTACTATTATAAATTGGCTATTTTTATATAATTTATCTCTTAACATTTTTTTAAATAGTATTCATTATTAAATGGGTAAAAGGGTTCGCTATTTATAAATAATCCACTTCAGTATTACCGACTAACTGAAATAGTTCTTCGAATTTTCCGCTTTTAATAATTCTATAATAAATACAATAAATTACTTTTTGTTTATATTATCATAAATTTAGTCCAAGCTTTCTAAATCTTTTTATGTAGACACTTAGTTCATCACTTCTATAGATTTAAAATAATTATAAAATTTATTTTGTAACTCCTAGATGACCTCATTCTTAACACCTATATCTTGATTCGTAAGTTATTAAAAAATTGATTTAAATTCATCTTTTTTAATTACCTAATATTATAATATCTAAATACATTAATTAAATTAGTTTATTATTACACTAATTCTGATTACCATATTGCCAATTCATCTAACAACTATTCAATTTTTTTTTTTATCAGATTCATTTGTATTTTTTAATCATATAAAAATTGAGCTAAAACTGTTTTATCTCTTAAATCTGTAAATTAAAAGGTATTTTCTGGATGATCATGAATCTAAAATTATTGATTTTTTCACTTAGATAAGATCCACAATATTCCTAACATCTCCAATTTTTTTTGTCTAAATTAAATTTAGAAGACAGCTGCCACAAATTAGCCTTGCATCGTGGGCTCTTAATTCTAGTAAATTAAGGATTTAATAGCTGTGAATTGGACAGAATGGTAGATTATACATTTTCGAATTCTATTACAATTTGATATTTTTATTAATGTATATTCGAATTATTACTTTAAAGAATTATAATTAATGGAATTCTATTATTTTGAGAGTTTACAATAGATCAAGGTAATAAGAAATATAACATATTTATTAAGGTGAAAGAATAATTATAATTATTATTTTTCAAAATTTTAATAAACAATGTAAGGAATAATTGAGACAGATCCTAAAATTATATTGGAATTTATGGCTGAAGAGAATAGATTTGCTCATGCTTAATTAACACTACAAAATTTATAGTCACAACCTGTTGCATTTAAAGTAAGTGATCTTTTGATGAGTTTAGATTAAAACTACAGTTCCCTAAATGTTTTAAGTAAAACCCAGTGTTGGTTTTATAGAGGCCGATCGATCAACGATTGTGGAGATATCTACAACTTAAGCAATCGGATAAGATTAAAAGTTGGATGCTAAATTTTAAATAAATGCTTGTTTTAGGGATTCAAATGAATAAGGTACTTTGTGTGAATCTAAATGAGATTTGAATTAATTTTGGAGAAGCAGAGATCAATCAACGATACAAACATTTTAACTTAGAAGCAGGATGAAATATCAAAATCCTCAAGATCAATAGAATCAATAGCAATAACAATAACAATAGCAATAACAAATCACTGGGGATTCTAAGATTTTAGAATCAAGTATTTTTAACTCATCTCATTCTGAATCAAGAATGTTTAAATCCATCAAAGAAGATAGTTAAAAAGACGAATTATTGAATCAATATAAAGATCAATATGAAAAATTAGTAATAACATATATATTGTATAGTCTCAAGAGTATCAAGTCTTCAAATAAAAGATTTAGCAAGACTAATTCAATAATTTATCAAAGAAAGGTATTTGTTAATAATATATATATTAAGAATCAAATGCAATAAATACAAGACAAGCGTTAATTGTAGTAATAATTGCATTAGTAATTGGATATATTCTTGGAAAATGATAAAATAATTTATATGAAATCATCATTTTATTCTGGGCAGCTTTAAAGGTGGAGTAGGAGGTAGTGTATACCAAAATTCTTCATTTTTATCTTGTTAATAATCATTATTCAAAGAGTTTCCATTGACGGATCGTTTTGACTAAGTTAATTTGAATGCTTCTTCAGTTGAATTTGTTTTGCTGAATTCATTGTTATTATTAGCATTGTTATTATTCTTTCCAATTACTTTATTCAATGTAAATTGTATTTCCTTAACCTTTTATAACAATTCCTTCATTTCCTATACTTCCTCCACTAATTCTTTCAATTCCTTGTGTTTAGCTACTTATAAAATCTACAAATCCAGGAATTCAGTTTATTTTTGACTTAATTAATTACCAAAATCTTAAACTTAGGCTTAAGATCTTTATAACTACTTCTCTAATAAATGTAATTCCATTCTTAAATTTGTATTAGTTTCTAATAATTCATCTACCATATTTGTTCTTTCCACATGTTTGAATTTGGCAACTTCTATTTGTTTGATTAATTTCGCTTGAAATTTGGTTCCAATTTGAACGGGTTTCTCCAATTCAACAGCTATGATGTTTCTTATCATTTATTCTTCATTATTCAGTATTTCCTCTAATTCCTACTAAGTCTATTCAATTTCATTAGTGATCTTGATTCTGTGCTGTCTCTCTTTCTCAAGTACTTTCAAGCTATTATGTGAAGTTTCCTTATTAATAATTATTATATACTTCTAATTTTATGAGAGCATCTTCTAATTATTTTAACATTAAATTTATAAAATTAACAAATGAAATCAATGTTAACACTACAATTTTTCTTAGTTTCTGTGTATTTTCAAATTATAAATAACATTTTACACATATATTGATTTAATACTTCATAAAATTTTTGAATATACAGAAATAAAGAAATAATTTGAAATAAATAAAAACCATGTGATCTTCCAACAAAGATTCTATTTGAATATAAAATCGTGTAGTTTAATATGATTATACAAATAATCCAATATGTTCATACAAACAATCTCGTTGGTAAATTTTGTTGTAACATGGACAAAGTCTTGTCATAATCATGTAGAAGATAATTTTTTTAATTTGAGTGCAATTACAATTTGTTGGATATTGGATTGACATTAACAGGAGTTTCTCTTGCCAGGATTGGTGGAAGTTTCAAAGGCTTATTCATGTATTCATATTTAGGCTAGGAAGGTTCAGTGACTCTGTTTTCAAATATTTAATTTTCATGAGTAGGTTAAATAGAATATGATTTAATCCTTTGAGCTTTTTATTCAACCTCAGGTTAATAGTCTATTTTGGATTCTAATTGAGAAAGGTAGAGGGCCTTGTTATTTTGAGCTCTCAAGTGATCTCTTTCTTGTCTGATCTTTTAGGCCTTCTCTTGATTTTTTACGACTTTGCTTGTGGATGTCGCAGGAATAGCTCCTTCTATATCATTGGTAGCCAGCAATCTATCCCCTTATAGATTTCCTGATATTATATGATAATACTTAGGTTAATCATAATAATTCTCTAAGGCTCGATATTATTTGATTTCTCCTTCTTGTAAGTTGTAATGCTTTTTATGCGAACCATCAAAATAATTATCTCCTTAAGGAACACAACTATTGTTGAAATGATGGAAGTCATGCTGATATCTTCTACGTCCATATTGAGGATCTTACTTAGGAATTGTATATCTAGAAAATGTTAGAGTCAGAGATTAACTGCAATTTAGTGTTATTTGCTTAGCGAATATCATATGGAATGATCTTGTCTAAGTAAGAACTCTTCTATTTTGGTTGAGCCCCTGAAATGTCAACTGTCAATAATGATCTATCAAATTTATGAAAATTATTCATCTTAATAAAAATAATTGATCATTTTAATATTTCGACGTAGAATACTCAAACTATTTATTTTCAATAACAGTTTATAAAATTCTCAAATCTCATGCAGACAGATGATAAATTTATAAATAATCAATTTGATGTTGAGATGATGTGTTATGATTTCATTTTTGTAGACCTTCCAAATATTGAGATAACAGAGGATATTAGTGATCATGCATATTAATCAGAAGCCATTATAAGTTATACCTTAAAGTTTCAAAAATTAATTGGATAAATCTGAAAAAGAGTCCTTTATATAGTGTTTCTTTTTGTCTCTCATATTTCTGATTACTAAGAATTTGAAGTTTTGGAGTTTAGTTCCATTTTTAATTATTAATAATTATATCTCACTTATCTTAACTGTGGACCAATATGCCAATAAAATCTTTGATAGTTTTAATCTTCTAAATCACACGCAACGGAATCATCATTATCAATCCCTTTGTTCTCCAAATGTCTCTTGTCATTTTCATTTAAGCTGGTAGCCAGACTATGAAATACACAAAAAATATCAGAACTTCGAATACTATGAATACTGCCAATAACTAAGTTTAGGTTACTTCAATGTCGTATTTCAAGGCTGTCAAGAATTCATCAAGTAAATATCTAAAAGCAGCTATGCAAATTATCTTATTCTTTTACCTTTTATAAAGACATTCTACATAATGCGCGATTCACTGGTCTGTTTGAAATTGTTCAAATTATAGATATAGTTGGTTACATTATCAGAGTCATTAGTTATGTTTCTAAATCTTCCCCAACCTCTAGCAGCAACACTAAAATTCACTTCAGGGTGTCCATTAAACATGTCATATATTGTCATTATGTATCTGACATTCTCAAAATATCTTGCTATTGCTACTGCCATCCCTTACTCGATTGACCCATTTGCAAATGATTCACAAAATTCAATTGTCGTATATCCATTTTAAACAAAAGTATCGCAAGGATTTAACATGAAAATTTATTAGAATGTGTCATAGTAATTAGAATTCTGTATTTCTGAATTTTTAGCATGTTCCTAATGCAAATCTGAGTCAATTTCATAATTTTTTTGTATATTATCCATCACTACTTAGTATGCATTCTCTAGAAGGATCGGTTCATTAGGGTTGAGAAATAGTTACCTTTCGCAATTATCAACAAATCTATAAAAGGAACTGCATCTGGCTGTAACATTCAATTCGGGGATCTACTACTTCAAGTTATTATAAGTAACTTGATTTAGAAAATAATTTAATAAGAAATATCCTTAGAAGATAACAAGTATAAATGTGATTATTATAATTTGAGAGCGGTGGAATGAATTTGTATTTTTAAAGATTTTCCTTTTCCTCTTTGATTTGAGGGTTCTGCTGAGTTCTTTATGTTCATCCTATTCTTCATCACTTAAATCAGAAGATACTTCTTCCTCTTCTCCAACTTACAGATTTGAAATAAAATTTTCACTTTTATTATACAAATATTTAACAGTTTTTTCTGGGATTTCCATAAACAATTACAATATTTGTTCTTAAATCTAATTTATCTAGAAAATAAACATAACAAGTATTATTAATAATATGAAAAAGGCACAGGCTGACACAATCATAAAAATAAAAAAGATTTCAACATTCTGCCCTGACAGATTATTTATTCCATATGAATATTAATTTGTCTCATTTCGAAATTAAAACACAATTCCATTCTGTAGATTATAAGTAATAAATGTAGCATCCTCATCATCTAAAGTCATACTTTTTAGTGGTTTATCTCTGACTAAAAGTGCTTTACTAATTATTTATTAGGTGGCTTCAATTAAGTCATAATTAGAAAAACTGGTTTTTGAAATCCTGACATTCACAACACTTTTGGAATGCAATTCTTCAATTTCTTCATTGATGTAAAGATCATCCAACATAATCTTTTTATTTGCATCTGTTAATGCAAAAATTGAGTTATTCAATTCAGTTCTTTATTCTTCTTCATATGCAATAGCTTCAGTTTCAGTCATATTCCAGATTCCTATCCTGAGCATTTCCAAATTCTATACATTCATCACGATCTGACTACACTCTTGATTTCTCAAACTTACGTAATTGATAAGGTTCAATGAATTTTGAATATTTTCAAACAAAAACAATCCTAAAAAATAGGATGTAAATGACAAGGTTAGTACAGTTATCATCAATATATTGATGGCCCAACTTAAATAAACTATGACTTATGGTCTTTATTAATCATTTATTGTAGAATTTAATGCTTTTCTATTTCTAAATACATTATTCCTTTAACCTTACTCAATTTCGTCTGGATTATCTGAATTCTTTTAAAACACACTTGAATGTTGAACTTCATCAGAATCAGAAAAGCTCATTCTAATATCTTCAATATCTTAAATCCTATTATCAAATAATTTTAATGTTCTTATTCCTTCTGCATAATTTATTTTTTCTACCTTCACTTCTTCAACCTTTTCCTTCTTCTCAGCTTGTGTTTCTTCACTCAATCTAGATGATTACTCCCAAATTACAGTTTGATCAACCCTAGCTGAGTTTCCTTCTTCTTGATTCTCACCAATATATAAGGCCTTAGAAGGGAAATACTTGAATTAAAAATTACTCACATGTGTATTTGGTACTACCAATTATTGCTGTATATCAGGACTTAAAATTTAACTCTATTCATTTGATACTTTCTCTAATTTTATCACATAGCCCATCACTTAATCTTGATGCTCATTTGAAATTTCAGTAATTTATATTTGAAATAAAATCTAGGTCTAATCTTCTAAGTCACTAATATAATATTATAGGTAATTTGAATTTGATACTATATTTGATTGCAAATTAAAACTAATGACACAGCCTGTCTTATTTAAATATTCATTTCTGTTGTAATTTGGAAAAAGCTCATGAAAATAGATCTTTCTATGACTTATCATCTTTTAATCTACAAACAAGTTGCAAATGCAAGAAGAGGAGATACTTTCAATTACTTCATCACTATCAAGAATTAAATAGCATCCTACTTTAAATGTTCGTAAGGTCCTAAACTAAGCAGCAATTAAAATATTGTCATCAAATGATTGTAATACCTTCATATACAAGTAACAGGGGAGAATGTATCCTGACTTTAATTTTATGTAAACTAATCTCTCCTTCATAAGTTTTTGTTGATCGTTGCTCTACATAAACATTTCCATGTAATTATCATGAAACTTAGCATAGACTTGGGGAATCAACAAATTTATTTTCCGATTAATCAATTCTGTTTTGTGATAACCAAACAAATTGCAAACGCTTAAATTTAAATTAGTTATTTAAGCAAATTTATCTGATGATGTCGATACTAACAAAGTAGGCAATGGCTCAAAATTAATATCATCACTGCTAAAAACTTAAATAGTTTATTTGTTTTTCATCTTATTATTTTAAGCTTAGAGTATTTTAGATTTTTCTAATAATTCCTCTCCAAAGTCTTTATCTTGGAGTACTTCAATGATAAATTTAGCATATAATCTCATAGCCTTAGGTAAATTTTAAGTCATCTTTTAAATTTTATTCCATAATTCTTCAACTTAAATAATTGCTAAATTGATTTTTGAACCAATTTCATTCATTTTACCCAAATCAGGTTAATCTTCCTATAATTATGACCAAAAGTCCATATGCATTAATGTCGCTCTCTCTATTTTATTCTAAAATTATCTCATATTATTTTAGAATGTTAACTCTGTTGCAACGTCTAAGTTACCACTAATTGTTTCATTTTATGTTATATTCATTTCATCTTCAATTATCCTCTTGTATCTAAAAATTATAAATTCGTTATCTAAACTAGGAGAGAGCAACTCGATTTAATTAAATTCATTTAAAGATTATTATTTTTATTTCAGAAAATCAAGTAAATAAAAAGCATAATTAATTCTTAATCTCACGTTATGTTAATGTCTTCTTATGTATCCTTGATATATCTCTCCAAGGAGTAAATGTATTTGATAATCCCTATGAGAAATATTTTCATCCTTTAATTTTACCAATCTTTAGTTTAATTGTTTTTTTATCCTGAAAACACAGTCCTCTTTTTAGCAAGTATTTTTGTGTACTTCAATAAGTGCATCCAACATAATGTTAAAGTGTTAATTATTTTGATATCTTGATAATAATTTTTAGATATAGTTGGTTAGTAATATGATTTGATTTGGATCCTCTGTTTTATTGATATTCATTAATAATAGATCATAAAGATACTTTTCCTTTTTCGATATAGCAAATGCAATAAGAGGTAGACCAATGAGCCAGGCATAGATGGTACCATGAAATATGATGTCTTCTAGATAATGAGAAAAACATATCAATAGAGCACTCCATAACATTAGGGCTGCATACACGGATGAAATCTTTTGCATAGCAACATGGTTAAAAGGTTGTTCTATGTGTAACTTGTAAAAAGTCACAAATGCTCCTATTAAAATGATATAGATAGCAACATAGTCAAATTGATCTAAATCTATTAATACAAAGGAGATTTCCAAAATGAGGAAGTAAAAGAATTTAAAGGTTTTGGCTCTTCCAGAAGTCTTGGACAACTGATCCTTATGATTATATTTTGGCTCAAAGTATAGCAAATTAAAAGTCATGGTTATAACAACGAAGAGAACAATTCCCAGTATGGCTACGATTCCATGAATAACATGGGAACCTTACCAACATGTGTTATTAAATACCACATTTATGAGGTTATTGTTATCGTCATAGTGACAATTAAGTATTTGAAAAAAAAGGTCAAGTATTGGCAAATAGAGTATAGTGGTAAATAAGATGAAAATCAATTTGAGGATATAAATAGGCCAAGTATATGAAGAGTTGATTTTAGTGATGTTGGAGTATCCTATTAGTAGGAGTATCATAAGGGACATGAAGATGATACCTATTAATGCGTACATCATTGATGCAAAGCTGGAAAAGTTGAGCTTTTCAAAATATGGAGTTAGCATGAAATATCCAAAGAATTTATACAATTGATAGGAGACTTTCTAGTTCTTCCACACCACATATAGTTGACGATGAAAGATAAATGTGAGATATTAAAAAAAGGAGATGACTTACAGAAAGATTTGAATTGCGATTGATTATTCTTCATCTTTTAAAATCAGGAAGAAAACTCTGAATACGATTAGTTTGAGTTCTGTCTACATACGAGTTAAGATGTTATCATTCTCTAGTGAGTTCTTGGTCGATCCATAATTGGACTTTACCTCCATTTAATTTAATTAATTGATAATTGATATAGATAAGAAATCAAACATCAACATCGTTGATTTGGATGTTCGCTTTGATGTATGTCTTTATAGATTTAATACTTTGAATGACACCAAGAGGAATCATTAGGATCATCGATCTGGTTCTCCATATGTCCTTGGTTAACTTGGCAACCAACGGCAACCACAAAAGAAAGTATGCCATTAAAAGTAATCCTTCAAAAACGATAAAGAGTCCAAGTATCTAGGTTTTATGACTTTCCATATCTTGTCTAATTCCCTCAATCATAGAAGAAACAAGAAATCGAAATGCTCCTCTGTTGTAACTATCTTAAATCTCACGAGCTTCCTTTGTTTAATTGAAGTTATTTAAGTTTAAAATGTAATTCCTTACATTGTCACTGTCTTTGGTTATATTCTTAAATTTTCCGAAACCTCGAGCTAATAAAGTAAAATTTACATTGGAGTTTCCCCAAAATTGATCATAGATTGTCATTATGTATCTCAGATTCTCAAAATACCTTGAAATCCCAACTGCCATTCCTTAATAGAGAGCTCCATCAGCAAACACCTGACAGTCTTATTCATTTATTTCATTTAAAAAGTTTGATATAATTGTACATGGTTGTTCCATGAAAACTTATCTAAAAGAATCTAAGTATATTTAACTAGTTATTTCAACATTTAATGCATGTTCTTAGTGAATGGATGAATCTAAGGCGTACATAGCATTCAGATTATTTTTGACAATTTCATAAGAATCTTAATTCATGATTGTTTGATTTCGATCCAGAAATAAAGATCTCT
This sequence comes from Paramecium tetraurelia, assembly GCF_000165425.1. Classification (NCBI taxonomy): domain Eukaryota; phylum Ciliophora; class Oligohymenophorea; order Peniculida; family Parameciidae; genus Paramecium; species Paramecium tetraurelia. Next base: position 101,560 of record NW_001799028.1, read on the forward strand.
CACTTATATCTACAAATCTATAGAAACTCTCAGCTCTAGCAGTTGCATTTATTTCAGGTATCATTTAATTTAAGTCTGTCAAAAATGTCTTACTCATTAGAAAATTTAATGTAAAGTATACTTAAGCTATTATAATAAATATTAAGATTCCTAAAGTAAAATTGCGTTGTTCTTTATTTGAATTTTTGTATTTCCTTCTCTTTCTTTTGGTTTTCACTGCTTTATTCAATTCATTTTGGCCTTCTCTTTCCATTTCATCCATTTCTGAGATTAAATCATCATCTTCTCCCATTTGTAAGTTAGATATAAAGTTTTCAGCCCTGTTAAATAAATATTTTGTAGTTTTATCTGGCAGATCTATAAAAATTGCTAACATTTCCTCTTAAGTCTTACTCACTGAAGCTATTGCTATTAACAAGATAAATAATCCAATACCAAGTGCAGCAGCTGAAATACTTAGTATCAATAAGAAAGTATCTTTATTATTTTCTGATTTAATCCTCAATTCATTAGCATACAATGTTGAAAAGGCTCTTAATTAATATATCAAACTATTTAGAGAATTAAACAACACAAATTGGATGTCTCCATCATCCAAACTAATTTCAGTTATTGGTTTATCTTTGATAATTAATGATTTACTCAATAATTACTAGATAGCTTCGGAAAGATCAAACATCTATGAACTACCATCACTTGATCTCATATTCACAACATCATTGTTCATCATTTCCAAGATCTAATTGCTCAAACTCACATCTGTTAACATTAACTCCTTATTCAAATTATCAACATTATTTATTGATTAATTTAACTTCTTCTTCCATAAGGCTTCATATGTTTACTACTCCAATTGAGTAGAGAAAATCCAAACATCCATATTCAACATCAATAAATTTTATATGCTTGTAGTAATAGTTTATAATTCAGCATTCCTTTGATTTTAATTTTTAACCAGCAAGATAGTTTTATAAATATCCTCATACTAGTCATAAATTATGAAAAAGTCAGTGAATGATAACACAACTAAGATAATGGCTAGTATATTCGCAGTCCAATTAACTTTTGTAATCACTTTAGGAACCTAGTAATTATTGATAATTTAAGATAAGTGCTTTCTCGATCTAAATATGTTATTCTTCTCATTCACATCTTATTATCCTTTCCTCTCCTAATCTTAATTTTAGTTTCTCTCAAAAACACTATTCTTCCCCTCATTCTCCTCATCTGATATGATATCCTGATCATTTATATCCTAAATTCTGTTCTCAAACAGTCTCACAGTTGCTATTCCTTCTCCATAATTTATCTTGTTCTTTTATTAATCATTATTATCAGCTCTTACTAAATATTTTTATATCTCTGCATTATGAATTTCTGGTTGATTAGATGAAATCATAGAAGAGAGATCCCCCTAATCCCAAATTACTGTTTAATCAACTCTTTAGGAGTTCATTTCAGCAACAAATTCACCTTAATACATTGCCATGCGAGGGTTGTATCTAAATTACAAACTTAACCCATTTTGACGATGATATACATTAAGTTCTTAATTTATGCTCTTTTCATTCTGATTTATTTCTAATCTCACCGCGTATCCTGCCAATACTCCAGTAGTGTCATTGATTATTTCATTCATATAACAATTAAAGAAAATCTCAGCCTCCTCCCTTTCCTCCTTTAGAATTTTATTACTGATTTATTATTCATTTGGTTTATAATGTAAAGTTCCGCCAGTTTTACTAAGGTACTACTATTTTTATTAACTAAAGTTTGGAAAGATGTCTGTCAGCATTATTTTCTTGTGTGATATTTATTTATAGTCAAGGTTCAATAAAGGAATGCATGAGGCAGATACACAATCAATCGATTCTTCTGCATCCACTATTAAGTAACAAGTTGGTTTGAATAACTTAATTGGTCGAAATTGAGCAGCCAATTGTAAACTATCATCTTGTGATTAAATAATCTTTAGAGTTAAAAAACAAGGGAGAATGTAATTAGACTTTAATTTTATGTATACCAACCTTTCTTTGTTAATATTTTTATTATCATTTGTTTGCATAAATCGTTCTAAGTATGAATCATGAAATTTAGAATACAAATTTGGCATAAATATATTGACCTTTCGATTGATCATCTCAGATTTAATGTATCCAAAGAGATTGCAACAGGAAAGATTTAAATTAATAATTTAGGCAAATCTCTCCTAAGCTGTAGATACCATTACGATGGCATTAGATTCAAAACACAAATCCTCATTACTCAATAGTTATATCGTTTACTAATTCCTTAATTTTAGATTTTGTAATTATAATTTTTTAGATTTTTCTAATAATTCCTCTCCAAAGTCTTCATCTTGGAGTACTTCAATGATAAATTTAGCATATAATCTCATAGCTTTCGGTAAATTTTAAGTCATCTTCTACATTTTATTCCATAATTCTTCAACTTAAATAATTGCTAAATTGATTTTTGAACCTATATCATTCATTTTACCTAAATCAGGTTAATCTTCCTATAATTATGCCCAAAAATCCATATGCATTAATGTTGTTCTCTCAATCATATTCTAAAATAATCTCATGTTGTTTTAAAAGTTTAATTCTGTTGCGACATCTAAATTACTTATATTTTCATTTTATGCTAAACTCATCTCGAATTCAATTATCTATTTATACCTATAAATTATGAATTCTTAATCAAAACTTGGGCATTACTATTCTGCTTATAGCAATTCATTAACTGCTTGTTATCTTTATTTCATAAGATCAAAGAGAAATATTGAATATCTTATTCTTAGGGATATATCATTAGGGAACTTCTTGATTTAATTAAAATAGATTTAACCTAACACCATTAATAAGTCAATATCTCTTTCTGATACTATTTGATCTTTAAAGAAAGACTTCTAGATCCTTTGATTTTGAGATCGTTTTTATTTGAGATAGCAATCTTCCTTGGCACATGTAGCTCTGTGTATTTCAAGGAAGCCATCAATCATCAATTATGAATCAGGATCTTAGGCTTTATGTAATTTAATTAAGTAGTCTGTCAAATTGAGCACTTCTTAAGGGTCAGAAACCTTATTTAAGTTGGTTAATAGCAATTCATAGTTTAATTTATCAGCTTTCAATACTGCTGCAGTCATGAAAGGCAGACCGAATAGCCATGCATAGATAGTTCCAAAAAACAATTGACCTTCTAAGAATTTAGCAAAACATAAGAGTATGACTCCCCACATGTTGACTGCAGACAGGATAGACCAAGCTTTGGCTATGTACTTATTGTTGTGAGGGTTTTCAACATGCATTTTCCAAAAGACCAAAAAACTTCCAATTGCTATCATAAATATGAATAGATAGTCATATGATTTCTAAGTCATAAATGTATAGCAGATTATCATGATAAGTTCGTAGGTAAGAAAAATAGCGAGATATCTGCCATTCTTCTTTGATTGTGGGTTCATTGGCAAAAAACGAGGTTCAAAGTATAAAAGTGCAAATGTGATGCAAAAAAGATAAAAAAAGATAATGCCAAATATGGAGACAATCCCATGAACTATATGTGTTCCTTCCCAACAGGTAATGTCTGAAAATAATGAATGCACCAACCTTCCTGTTTCATCTTCAGCGCAAGCAAAGATTGAAAAGAATACATCCATTATTGGCATGTATAAAATTGATAAAAACAGCTTAATTAAAGCTTTCAACATTTGCACTATCAAAGAGATGCTGGATTTCAAGCGATAATTGAGCAAAATTATTAGCATGTAACCAATTAAGACTAAACCTAAGCAAGTATACATCATTGAAATCAATCCAATAAAGGAAAGCATTTCAAAGTATGGAACCAACATTGAATAACTTCTTTACATCATAGTATTACCCTAAAACTTTGTTAATTTAGCGTGAAACTTCATAAGTCATCCAAACTGGCCATATTTGACGATTGAATAGGATGTATGTTACCTAGAAAAACTGCACAATTATAGCTAAAATGCTTAATAACATTGAGGGTTCATCATTCTATAACAATAATTATGTGACTGTGAAGTATATTAATTTGATTTCATTTAACAGTTTATCTGTCTTAGATTTATGTAAATCAAAAGATGATTTGCCACCGAAGTTAGATTTTAATTCCATTTTATTTAATAGGTTTGAAAATAATCAGGCACAATTTAATTCTTAAATAAGAAAACAAACTTCATTCCGAAACACTCATTCCTACATTAATTGTAGATAAGAAGACTAGCTAGATCATTTAGTTGTTTGGCAGTAACTCAAATATTTAGAATATGTATTCTAGATTTTTATCAGAAACCATTTAAAAACCACAATTTAATAATTTCTTTATCAAGACAACCATTTTTCTATTATTTTCTATACAATATGAAATTAAAAATCAAAACTAATATTTATAATAATTATAAATATCTTATCAAATTCAAGTCTTGTCTTTTTTGTTTGATTGATATTCTCAATAATTTAATAAAAGTTGATTAAAAATGATTACAATATTTTATTATTTATTTACAAGATAATTTATAATAATATCAACAAATTGCCAGCCATATTAATTAAATATGAATGTGAGAGTTGCATCAATTTTCTATTGCTTACATACTTATATACAGATGTATGAGAGTTATATAATAGTTATTTATCTAAATAAACTTGATGATTTTATTTTATATATCAATTTAATGTTAAAATAAATCCTATTGCTTAATATAATAATGGCATTAATGTGGGATGAGGAACTTATAGTTGCAAATTGATTGCAGTTGGTGAATGGATTACATTTACCAATAATGGCATTCCATTAACTAATGATGCTGCATAGGATAGTAATTCAACACCCCTTTCATCCTTTCTCACTCCAATTAAGAAAAAGTAATTGCGCTCCAACTTCTCTTTCATCTAAAATTATGATCTGAATTTAGTACTCTTTATGGATCGATTTAAATCTAAAGAACTTCCTGTTTTCTGGCTTGATTTTATGCTTGGCTCAATTCAATGAACTTTTGTTAAGTAATGCTTGCGGTGCTACTCTAAAATAATAAGTTATTCTAATACAAATAAAACACTTAAAGACATTGGGATAAGGAAATAGAATACATCCAAATTAGTCTTTAGAGCAACTTAAATTTTGTATGGCATTTAAGGAGGTTCTTCAGCAGCTGGACCATTAGTATTGATGGATGAGTATGTAACTTGAGTTTAACCTGGAAATACAGGTTAACATGGTATTTCAATAGAATCAGGTTATAATTTGAATGGATTTTTATTGAACTTCAATCCGAATTCTGAAAATGTTTTATCTTAGGTTTTATTTGTGATTCTTAGATCTAGTACAATTTTGTCGCCATTCTTTTGGAAGGCAGCTTCAATTGATAATCCTTAAATCTGTGTTTATGATCCTGGAGTATTAGCAGTTAAGACCTCAGCAAAAGGTACTCTAATATTTTAGGTTTAATTGGGTTATAAGGTTTATTAAGGAGGTATTTATTATTATTATTAAGGTATTTATTATTATTATGGTATTTATTGTTATTATGGTTCATCTAATTCTAATAAATCAATTTTTTAAGAAACTTATTATATTTATGATTGTTGAACTTAAGATTAAATCTATGATGATGTATCATAACTATTTTCATAGACTTTGGATTATCCTCCCTATGAATCACTATAATCTTCAGGTCTTCCTTCCATCAATTCTTCCTGATCATAGACCTCATCAACTTTATCAGCAATTTTGGAATTTAACACATCTCTCAATTTCTTAACAAAGCTTTCAGGTTTCTTAGTATAGACCGAACTCAAGTTTCCAATATTTTCGATTAATTTATCTAAGAGTTCATTTTCAATTGTATAACTGGAATCAGAGATAGTTGGTCTTTCTGTAAAAACTATTTTTTTGGCTAATTCTGGATCTGTAGATAACATTCTCCAATAAATATATGCTCTGTCTCTGAGATCTGGGTTTTCACATTCAATAGTGGCTGTTTTAAGAAGATTGTGTATTAATTCTTTTCCATCATTGGGTCTTTATAAAAACAATTTCATGACGGCAACTAGTATTTGATGTTAGACATTGGCAGGTTCATCTTTGAAGCTTAGAATAAGTAAATCAAATACTTTTCGCCGAAATTGGACAAGAGAGCATCTGCATTTTCAATGGTATCAACATATTCTCCGATAATCCAAATCATGGAAGCTTTGGCTTCTGGATCTTCAAGACTCTTGAGATTTTCACAAAGATCCTTAAGAATCATTTCATACTTTCTAGGGTATTTCCTAAAGATATCTCTAATGACAATGATGCTTTCCATAACAACATAATTGACTTTTGTTTTAAGACATTCCCAAAGAGCTGTAACACACTTTTCGGCTGCTTTTTCCAATTTGATAGCACACCTTCCAATTGTTCTAACTGCTTTTCTCACAAATTCTACATCTACTTCTTGAGTGTATTCTTTTAATTCATGTAAAATTTATTGGATGTTATCGTTATTGGCTAATTTTGCCAACACTTCCAATTTTTACAATTTGATATAGATTGGATCATTAAAATTACAAAAGAATACTTTGATATCTTTTTCAATGATGATTGGTCTCTTTTGAATGATCAAATTAATATTTTTTAATGCAACATATTAAATTTCTGGTTCTTTGCCCAAACTTAAAAGTGAAATCAGTGGGGCAGTCATTTTCAATGCATTTTGTCTAATGGTTTCTGGATTTTAAAGATAATCCAAAAATTTCATCATAATTTTGCATGCTGATAACACGACTCCTGGATTGTTGTGATTCAATCTGGGACTGACTCTCTCTAGGATTCTTAAAATACTATTATAAATTACGCTTCTGCTTCTTTTCCATCTTCAGGAATATACATAGCCAAAGCATCTAAACAATATATAACACCCCATTCATTGCATTCATTCATAGCTGTTAATATTTTTTAAATAGTGAATGAATTCAATTGTAGCATAGTCGTTCCTTTTGATTCTTGAACAATCAACAATGCACAGACTGCATTTGCAACAACCATTGCATTTCCATCATTTAAGAGATTCTCCAGAAGCTTCAATAAACCCTATTCTTCAATGAGTTCTGGTGACACATCATACAATTTGGAAATGCAAATAGCTGCTGTTTTTCTTACGTATGAATCTTCATCCTTATTATATTTTTGGATAAATTACTTTGATGGATTCTTTCAATGGATCCAATAAATATTCTGTAATCAACTTTACTCTGATACATCCCATTGTTCTGATAGCCAATGCTCTCAGAAATGGGTTTGTCTTGTCTCTTGCATCTTTACGGAAACTGTTGACAGCCATGACAGCAAGATCAGGCATAATTTTTTGCATAATTGATGATGTACAAGTACACTAGCTTTTTTAATTCTAAATTTGAGGTTTCCATATTCTTTGCCACATCTGGAAATAGCATACTGACATCTTTGCCTCTTGTCATGGCATCGATAATCTAAGGATTATAATTCAAAGTACTTTTCTGATGGCATCTCTTTTAGACTCTATTTTGTTCTGATTCAAGGCGTCTTGCAATTCTTTGACTTCTTTTCCATATCTGGATCTCGAACTTCTACTGCTGCTTGAAGTTGAAGCTGAAGGACGACTCATGCAATTTTAATTTAAAAAATATCTTTATATATATAAGTGATCTGGTGAAAAAATTCCCCTTATTATTCCTTGAATATCCTGGATTTGTGCTTTTGGAATGGTAGTCATTTATAATGTATGGCAATTTACCCACTCCAGGCAAATTCACACTTATTATTACAATACTAAATTTACTGATGGGTTTCGTAATTCTTCAACACCTGCAATCGCTTGAGATTCTTCACTTGTTCTAAGAGCTCTCCTTTTTTCAAAAAGATCTCACTGTCTCTCATCAAAGTATCAATGATTGGATTTTGTTTAGTGCTTTTAGGAATTGAATTTGTTCTCTCATCAAACATCAAACTCTCCTTGAATTTCTTTAAACTCATACTCTATTTTAGTATAGGCAACTCAGTATGTACTGGTGCTTCTTCTCTGATAACTTACTTTTCTATTTGTTTTTATTCCTCCTGTGAGCACTCCTTCTGTTCAAGGAGAGGTTGAGCCGTTACTCTTTGAGTTTTGTGACCCCAAAACCTATCGATCATTGAGACATGTGGGATTGATTTGTCTTTTTCAATCAAATCAGTGACTCTGGTGCTGTCTTCTACAAGAAATACTTGATATTTGTTATTGATTGGCAAAGGATCATCACGATATCTGGATGTACTTGACATTTTTTAATGGATAATTTTGTAATTTTTGGAGGACATTAAATATAAAATAATATTTTATGTAAAAATAAGATAGAATTAATATGCACCACTCAAAAAAGATTAGTTCTTCTGATGTGTTCATTTATGTGTACCAAATTAATTAATCTTATTAGTTAATATTAAATATACGTTTTATGAAATTGAATTATTTGCTGCTGGGACTCTTCATGTCTCTTATCGAAACCATCGGTAATTTCAAGTATCCTTAATCATCTATGTTAGAGATATGAGCAAAGAGAATCAGAAAATCTAATTGCAGATGAGTAACAAACAACATCAAATTAAGAGAGTCAAAAAAATAATAGATGACCAAGAACAATGGTTTGAGGGTAATACAAATCACAATTAATAGAATTCTTTGAATATTACGAAGAAGTTATCTATGAGTATGATGAGTAAGATCCAGATGAACTCAGTCTTGGATCGTAGATGGATTTAGAACATTTAATTGAGAACTACGATATACCTGAGGATTGTTACGAGGAAAATGTGAGTATCTATGAATATTACGATGCCAGCGAGGAAACTCAGAAAGTTGATACGAATAAAAAACCTAATCAGAAGACTGAAAATGAAAATAACTTCTAAGTTTTTAATTTAGGAGAAGAAGAATTTATTACTTTGGTAGACGATCATCAAGAAATTTTGGACGAAGACATCTTAACTATGAAAAAACCAATTGAAAATGAGGGTCATTAAAAACATTCCAAGAAGGAGAGTCATCATAATAAAAAATCAAGTAATAAAAAAAAAATTAAGATCAAAAATAAGAAGAAGAATGTTAAAAAATAAAAAAAGAAGTAGAAGTGACTTACAATTATTTCATATAGACAATAAACTAATTGATTAACAAATCATATCGATCTTACCTATTGGAACATATTCTTTTAAAGCATTCAATTTCAAGTATAGTAATTGTGTGAATTATCTCAAATTATCATCCACTGGAGTAGTTCTCAATATTCTATTTATTTATTATATTGTTTATACTAATTTAATTGTGGCAGCATCTCTAATATAGTCTCCAATGTATCACTTTATTCAACTATCTAACAAATTACCAGCAAATATCCATATAATGGTATCTGTTATTCATAAATGAATTTCTTTAATATCATCAATTGTCTATTCCCCTCATATGATTGCAATTCCAAAAGCAGAAACAAAAACAGATTCTCGTGGTTGAATGAAATCAACAAAATCTTGCATACAAACTATAATAAAATTATGTGAATTACATCATCTAATTTATTTTTGTAAGCCATCTTTATGATCTACCTTAAAGAATAAGGGATCACCTTGTCCACTTCCATCTTTGTATTTTGTTCTATTAAATAAAATAGCAATTCAAACAGGTGTTTAATGTTGATCAATTCCAATTTAAATTATGATTCCGGCTATATTTATTCTAAAATCTCAGAAACTATAATGAACAATGATTTATTGTTTTCTACCTTCCATTAATACTTATATTGATTGTTTCCCATGACTGTATCTTTTATGAATTATATAGTGCAGGTGTCCATCTACATTGAAATCATAAAGAAAGTGTGAAGCTTCACTAATTACTTTGCCAGTGTTGACTAATCAAAGGCGCACATATTGTAGGATTACTTGCAAAGGTCAATAGGAAGACTTTTCTTAGATGCAATGTATTGATATAATAGCTGATATAATTGATCTACATTTGCAGTGTCATTTTATTTGATGCATTTCTCAATAAAATTCAACAAAAAATAATACATATGTTAATCTAAGGTAGGTTTGTATTCGACAAAAAAGTTAATTACTATCTAGTAATAGTAGATTTACTGATTTCTTATGCAAGATTCAAGGATGGCATAAAATAAGATGGAATTTGAATCAACTAATTAATATGATTCTTCAAGAAGTGATTTTAATTGTTTACACAAGTTCAACCTGTTCTCTTATTTATTATTACTCTGGAACTCTTTCAAAAACAACAAAGTCCCAGTTACTATGCCTGATTTATAATTTTTTAGGAGATTTTAAAATAGAATTGTTTAAGTCTATGGCAAAATGCCGAATTCTAAATTTAAGAACATTGCTAAATGCTACAAGATTTGACTTTCCTTGATCTACAGATTTGATAATAAAGTTATTAATTGACCGAATTATTTTGTCAATCTAGTATCACTTTGCAAAATTGGGGATTATCAGTAAGATCATTATGAAAAAACTCATCTAAACATACTTCTTAGTATTTTCCTATGTGTTGCACAATGGTGAAAACCAATTAACACAAATCAATTATATTTCCAATAAAGATTATGACTCAATGATGTAATTTGATCATCATTGAAGTTGTTGATGTTGAGTAATTATGGAAAGTCGATGAGCATCTGGATGAATGTCTTTACTTAGTTTCATTATGTTCTACTGATTCGATGCCCTGAGGATTAAGTTGTACTTGAATTGAAACCATTGGTTCATTAATATGAAATTGATTGGATACAAGGAAATATTCTAACTCAATTCTTTAAGGAGGATCAAAATATCAGTAACTGTGTGCATTAGGTTATTATCCAGGAATTGTTAGAACATCTTATTGACTTGATTTCTCACTTTTTCAAAATCGATTTCTGATTAGAGCTCTTTGATTTTCACAATTAAGATGAGGAGTTAAATTTCAAGGGGAGTTGTTTTCTATAAGTCATATTGTTTGCTGTATTGAATGAAATCAGTTATTTTATTTAATTTATAGTACGATAGTAAGATACATTGATTGCATTGGTTGAGGTAATTCTGATCCGATTTCTTGAGTTCCTCTTTGATGTTAAGACAAACTGATATAACAGTTTCAAGATTCTTGTTCTCCTCAACCAATTGACAGCATTATTGCAAGATTAAGTAGTAGGAGTATATTATTAGGTTTGCTTAGGAATCGACTAATTTATGTTTTTTTTAGTCGAATTTAATAATGTATTGATAAAATTGATCTATTTTTTCACTTGAATTGAATTAATTAATTTTGTAAAGCAGCATGCTAATTTATGAGATTTTGTTACAATCTATGCACTATTCAAATTTGTAGCATTGTTCTAGAGCAGTTAATGTCAATTCGTTTGGTTAATATATTTTTAGGTACAGTATTTTTTTTTATAAGACTTCAAATAGATAAAAGTATTCTTAGAGTAAATTTTAGTTTGAAATGTAAATGAAGGAATTGATCAACATCACCTGAACTTATATCATAGGCGTAATGTATATGTCATTTTCATCTTATTTTATTGATAAATGATCTTCTATTTAATTGAACCAATTGATTAGCAATCTAATAGCTACTAGTGACAATTTCATACATGGGGTCTTGCACTATCTTCCTCTGGTCTTGCTGTAACACCTTGTTCATATCGAAATCTAAGAATTGTTACACTTCTGAAACAAGACCATCGCAAGGTTATTGTAATTGAAGTACTTCAATAAAACACTCTATCGAATTAAGCATAATATTTAATTAAATAATGGGTAATTGTAATCTGTATATATATAATAGCTCATCTTGTTTCTCCCCAACCTCAATGAAATATGAAACCATTTTCATTTCCTCTGAGAGCATGTTGAATTTTTGGCTATACACAAGCCTCGACACAAGTCACTAAATCCCTGTATGGATACATCTATTGTAAACATCGGATCAATAACATACGCAATTCTTTTCAGGATCAGCATTTTTCAAAGACAAGAATGCTTTCACACATCTGTCATATTTGTCATCGTACCACTTACACTAAGGTCTGCAATATTAGATAAGTAAATCCTTAGGATCTTTGCCCTATTCCAACATTGTCTTTATGGCTGATGGGTAATTCTCATTAATTTTTCCCTCTCCAAAATTAACCTAATTAGACATCTCTCTACAAATTAATTTAATAAATATCTTTCTTTATTTTGACATTATTAAATAAACATATGAGCATATATTGACTACAACTTTCTCTCCCATTCAAACATACCTAATACTTATAGAATATTTATTGTAATCTCTAAAATTATTATTAAAAAGTCCTAATTGAAAATGCTTTAACAATTTTCTCTTCAAAAGGATTTGTTTTGATGACTCTACAATTTCATTTAAGTTAATAAGTAATGCTTAAAAATATAATAAATTTTTGTTGGTTCTTTTTTTGAAAATCAAATAAGCCCATATAAAAAATAATCTAAACTATCTTTTAACTTTGCAAAATCCAAATTTTATGTTAATTTTAATTTTGTTAACAAATGAAAAGCACAGAAAGAGCAGTATCTATTTAATTACAATAAACAACATTTAAATTGATAAAGGAGTATCAATCAGAACTACGGATATAGAAAATAGAAGGGGGCAAAGACTTATGACAATATACAAGATGTTTGTTGGAAAACACTTTGCAATAGTATAATTAAGTAATTCATTCATTATTTTAATTATTTAGTTTTTATGCAAAATATTTATTTCTTTCCCTATATACGACTCAAAATCTGGTCTTGTTGACTCTTTAATCTTTTAATCTCTTTTATCACTTGAGATTTATCATAATATTCATATCCAAATTTATTTTTCAATGCTCTTCCTATCTTAAGACTGAAATTGTGACTATTGCCGAAAACATGTTATCCAAAAGTTTCTTCTATTATTTGAATCTCCTCATTTGATATGAATTGACCCAAAATTCGAAATCTATTTCTTGCTGCATTAAGTTTCTTAGCATATACCTTGATTGTAGCTCTTTTCTTTGCTCGCTTCATTCTAAACAACTCTGACTTCCTTTTCCTTGTCATATCTGTGATTTGACTTTGAAAATGAATGTCAATGGCTCTTCTCTTGTGTTTGCTTTCTAGAAGTGATTCAAATTATCGTATCACCTCCATTTCAGACAATGTGAAATTGTGAGCCTCCTTGAAATGCAGGATTTACTCTTGTAACTATCTAATCACATCCTTCTTGCTTGTAATAGATTCATTACCAATCATGAATTGTTCTGATTCCAATTGTGGGTCAGTAAGAGTTTTAATAAAAGAAGTTAGAGGAGGACGAAAGAAATTCATTTTTAATAATTTATGTAAAAAAAAGTAATCTAAAAGTCTTCTACAGTCAAATAATTTGATGCTGCCTCCCCAGCTACTAAACTACTAGAAAAGAGAAGAAAGATGTACGAGATACATGAAGCCTACGAACATCAACAAGACGAATATAAGAAGTATTTTTATTGCTTAACAATTGCTAAGACAGGAAGAAGAATTCAAGAAATAAGAGGAATAAATACGAGAGAAGGACAAGTAGATTTAGGAAGAATTGATTAAGTTTTGTAACTTCTTGCAGGAGAATGAGGCAAAGAAGAAGAGAGCATTGGTGAGGTTTCAAGAGGAGAAATCATATAAGGAATAGAAGGAGAAGGAAATTTAGGATTTAACAGCTTAGTGGACTGATTTGCAGAGACATCAATAGAGATTGGAAAAGAAAGGTAAGCCATTTGAGTTCTTATGTCTTAAGTTACATCTTTAAAGAAGTACGAGGATTATTTGGATAGCATCATAAAGCAATATCCAGAGTAGTATCATGATTTGCAATCCATTTTGGATAGGTATGCAACATTGACCAATTCCAATTCTAAGTTGGTTGAAGAACATTAGAATATGGAGAAGGAATTTGAGAAACTCAAATATGAGTCAACTTAATACGAGAAGGAGAAGAATCACGAGATTCTTTAATTAAATAATGACATAAAGGATTTGTAGAAGAAGTTGGAGGAGAAGGCATCTGAGAGAAATCAAATTTAAAGTGTTTATGAGGCAACAACTAATGATGCTTCATCTAAAAACTTAAGTTTGGGTAGAATATTGATGGCTGTTGACAATCTCTTTACGCGTTGTTAGGAAGGAACCTAGAGAATGAAGTAAGATTTCGAAGAGTACAAGTAGGATAAGCAAAATAAGGAGAAGGTGAAGGATAAAATTACAAATAATAAAATTCAAAATTAGGACTTATAGTTTAATGATGAGGACAATTATGAATTAAAAAGTTAATGATAAATCTTAATTTTAGGTTAACAAGCTGCATGGAAATTGAAACAAATTGTTCAATTTATGTCAGATTTCAAAAAGATTATTGATAATTGCAAAGGAGAATTGGGGAAAGCGAAAGAATAAAAAATTAAATGAATTAAATATATATATAATATTAATGAATAAATAAGAGAAAAGAAAATTGCCTAATCATTTACAATATGACACTGTAAGTCCAGCCACTAAATTGCTCGAGAAGAGAAGAAAGATGTACGAAGTGCATGAGGCATTTGAAGCCCAGAGAGAAGAATTTAAGAAGTAAAGAAATAAACAAATTTTAGATAGGAAGATAAGTTTAAGTTGGAGGAGGAAAAGATTAGATAGAAGGATATGGAAATTTAAGAGTCTTTGATTAAGTTTTGCAAATTTCTATAGGATAATGAGGCAAAAAAGAAGAGAGCTGAGGGAAGATTGGAGGAGGAACGAAGATAGAAAATATAGAAAGAAAAAGAAATTTAGGATTTGAATGGATAGTTGTAGGAGTTGGAAAAGAAATAATAAAAACTAGAGAAAAAAGGTATCTTTACGTTTATATCAAAACAGTTACTTCAATGAAAAAATATGAAGAATACTTAGATAGTGTTGCAAAACAGTATCCAGAATAATATCATGATATGGCATCAATTTTAGAGAGACATAGTACATTGTCGAGTTAGAATTAAAAATTGGTTGAAGAGCATTAATCAATGGAAAAAGAATATGAAACATTAAAATACATATTAACCCAATCGGAGAAGGACAAGAGTCATGAAATTTTATAATTTAATAACGATATTAAGGAACTACAAAAAAAGTTGGAAGAAAAGGTAGCAGAGAGAAATTAACTATATTAATTGGTTGAAGCATCAGCTAACGAAGCCTCATCTAAGAATTTGAGTTTGGGAAGAATTCTAATGGCTATAGATAATTTATTTAATAGATGTTAGGAAGGAACCCAGAAGATTAAACATGAATTGGAAGAAACTAAATAGGAGAATAATAAAAAGGAGGATAAAAAAGTTAAGAAAGAGGACAGCAAGAAATAATAGAAAGATGAAAAAAAGGAAGAAGAAGAAGACAATTATGAAGTTAAAAGTTAATAGGCAATGTAGAAATTAAAGATTATATCTTTGTACTTAAATGATTTTAAAAAGATTATTTAAGGATGTAAGGAAGATTATAAAAAAGCTTAAAACAAATGATTTTAATTATATATATAAATAAATAAACTAGATTATCATTCCAACTTTTTAGTAACAGCAGTTAACAATTATTTTTTTTGTATTTATGACATTGGAAACCTTCTTGAAGAACGTGCTGTTTCTACTAAATTAATCATTTTATTTGGTGACATAATTTGTTTTTGAGGTGTTTCAGAATCACCTGAATCATCGAATTAAACATTTTTAGATGTCATTAATTCATTGAAATCCTTTAGTAATATTTGCATAATACTTCGCATTTTTGCTAAGTATTTTTATTTTTTTAATTTTATTTTTTACTTTTCTTCCTAAATTTATTCTGCAGCTTTATTGTAATGTTTATGAATTTTTGATGCTTCTTAGTAAAATTTAACTAATGAATTAAGTTCAGTTTAATTTAGAACATGTAAATCATTTTTAATGGTTGATTTAAAGGGTTCAAGTTCATTATTCATATTTTGTTGAAATTAAGCACAATTATCTTACAACTTAATCATATCATTATCAATTTGTCCTTTGAGATCTCCTTTGATCGAATTAAATTTTGATTTAATGCATTCAATGCAGTTGTCTAATTCTCCATCCATTTCCTTCTCCAAATCCTATTAAGGCGAGTTGGTAACCTATTGAAATTCAACTGCATTGATTTATTAAATAGATTCATTCACGAAATCTTTGAATTGAGTGGTTGTTTTTCTAACATGAGAAATGTGATCATCAAGAAAACAATCAGCACAACCTAAAATCTCAATAGCCAATACCTATTTTCTTTGGAATAGAGCATTAAGGATCGACACATACATATTTTATGCGTTAAGAATCGTGATTTGGATGTTAGCAATTAGTGATATCCATAAATTTAATATATTATTCAGCCGCCAATATATTCCCGGCTATTAAATTCAAATTTAGATGCAATTGTCTAATAAAATAAAGCAAACTAATTTGCACACATTCTATGTAATTGTATAGGTTTATCAATAAAATAATCTCCAAATCATCGGAGTTCTTAAAGTATAGATTATTATTCTATTCTCAATATATTTTATATATAAAATATATATATATTAAAGTTAATTAATCAAAATTATCAATAAAATTGATCAATCATTTTTAGACATATTGAAATGTGCTTTATCCTCTATTATGGTCGGATTTCATTTTTTTATTGTTTCCTAGATCAATCTCCAATTCAGATTCACTGCTTTCTTAGTCATGTAATTGTTAACTTGATCTCCTAATGTTTATAACCTAGAGTTGAAATATGAATGTTTAATACATTTGGATTTTTAGTAGGAATGCCCATAATGGGATCTTATTTGTTAGGAACTTTGATAGACTTTTTGAAATTGAATTGGTTTAACACTTTTAATTTGGTCACAAAGGCAAAGAATTCTTAAAGAAGTGTATTGTTTATTTAACACTAAGGAGGAGGTTTTGTAATAGTTTATGTAAATTGATGAAATTGATTGAGATATTCGTAATGTTTGATGCTTTCACAGTAGATCTCATAAAGACTCAAAGTATCGCTATTAGGTAGAGTAGCATATTAGTCTATGATTTTTTCAATTTCAGTACAAATGAACTTCTGAAATCTCCATACATCAACATACAGAGCTACTTGTATTTCTATTAAATTTGGATTGTATTGAATCAATATCAACCCTGAATTGATGAGATTTTGTATTTTATAATGCCATAAGAACATTAATTTTGCTTCGATCTGTTCTTTATCAGCCACATAGGGATAATTAAGTTTGAGTACAGCTCTGTATAAATCAACGTTAGCAGCCAATTTTTACAAATATACATAACATAATTAAGCATAGATTCTGGCTGGTTATGCTTTATCTTCAAATTCAGTCAAAATCTTTTGTGATTATTAATTCTTCTATACGTCAGGTTCTGTCTAAGTAGTATACCATTCCTGTTTTTCCAATTACACCCATGACATCTTTGTTTCCCTCAACTTAATTGCCACATCTTATATTATTTCATTATATTAAAATTGTTAATGTAAAGCTGCTAATAAATGCACTACTTAGACACCTTGAAGATCTTTGGACTTAGTTTCTAAAAACTAGAACAGAAACTCGATATGCTCTACAATATGATTATTTATTATTTACCATCCCTATCCAACAAATATTAAGCTAAAACTTCACCCTTCTGTTTGAGATCGAGTTTACCGTTGGAAGTAATTATTTAAGCTAATTTCTCTTGTAATTGTTGATTAATGGGAGTGCTTGAGGCCTAAGTGGTTTGATTAGAGCCAAAAATGGATGTAAATCTAGAAAAAAGTGACATTTATATAATAATTAATTCGGAACTTATACTTTAATGAAGTATTTTCAGGTCAACGGTAAGTGATAATTAATGAGCTACATGGGTATATAAGTAGATGGCCATATAAAATGTTTTTATATGTATTTAATGTAATATTGTATTGTATCAATAGACATTTCCTTCGAAGGTTTGTTTGAACCATTCAACTGCTTCTTTTTTAGTTACTCTTTGTTATGTGCCCAATTTTGAGTTTCTTGACTTTCTTTGAGCAACTCTGAGTCCTGGTCTAGACAAGACTACATAGAAGTCCATACCGAAGATACCTATTATTGGTTGTATATGAATAGAATACCTGTGTATGGATCATATTTCAATCCCAAATCGATGTGTTCTTGAATACCAAATCCGAAGTTTCCTGAATCAGAGAAGTTTCTCTTCTTCAATTCCATTTCCTTAACTCTCAAACCTCTTACAAGGATATCTCTTGCTTAATCGCCTCTGATGGTGCAAAAGACGGAGATCTTCTCATTTCTTCTGATACCAAATGATCTCACGGTATATCTTGCTTTGCCAAAAACAGGCTTTTATCCTGTAAGATCTTCCAAGACTTTAGCAGCCTTAGTCAATTTATCGCCTGATTCACCAGCACAAATATGAACCATCAATTTTTCAATTCTAATTTTTCTCATCACATTCTCTTTAGTTTCTTATGGTTTAGCAACTTTTGCTTATGCTGCTGGCTATTATTTAGCCTCTGTTTTAGGTTATGCTGCTTTTCCACCCTTTTGAGCTTATTAAGACATCTTATTTCCTCAAATTAAAATCAAAAAAAAATCTTTATATTTGAAATATAAACAGATCGAAGATATTAAACATAATAAATAATTTGTTAATATTATATATGTACTATTCTTTATACTGTAATATATCATTCTTGCTAGACTTATTATTATTATTCTTTGTCGACTTCTCCTTGCTTAATAAGATTAAGAGCAGTTTAATCTTCAGCCTAACCCTTTCTTCTGATTTAAGCTGTCTTTGTTCTGTTGGAATCGTCATAAAATTCTCTCAATTTTTAAGCTAGAGTTAATTAATTAAACAAATGTACCATCAACCTTGGGTCTCTTGACTAACTTGACTTTTCTCAATGTAATGTTTTATAATGGGAAAATAGTTCTGGTGGCTTTTCCGATTTCTTTGGCAAGAACCTCTTGATTGAAGAAACCAAGCAATTAGGTAATTGATTTTTTGGAGACTTCTCTGAGGACGATTTCGACGATCTTCTTTCTGATGTCCTTGATTTGGCTTCTTTGAGCATATGTAGTTTTTCTTTATTGGTTTTTGATTGACTTTGTAAATGCAATGACAAAGATTCTGAGGATGTATCCATCTTGAGATCTGGCTTCGACTTAGGTCTAGAGAATGAGATACTAAAATACTTCGATCAAAGTTTATCGCTTTTTAATCATACCGAAGATCTTGTCCTTTGTTGAATCAAGACCATAGAAGGAGGTTCTGCATCTTGTACCTTCGACGTCGTCGATAATCAATTTCACTTTTCTCCATGCCATCTAATCTGATTGTCCTTGGAGGTCAGCCAAAGAGGCCTCGACGACTCTTCCTTTGATGGCTTCGGTGGCCACAACTTAAAACTTTAATTATAATCAGGTACCTGTTCCTGCAGATTTATTAATGCAAGTATAGCCAAATCCACCAGCACTGAAGGGCACAGGTGCTGTTAATTCAAACCACTCCTTTCTGGCCAATGGGTCGATGGTCTTCTTTTATCCCTTCTTCTTTCCTAATTTCTTATTCTTTCCTTGAGTCATGCAAAAAGATTTTGATTTTTTTTAATTTTTTCAAAAATTTATTATCCCTCTCATCCCTAGCCCTTAAATAAATATAAATTATTTTATATATTATGAGACAAGATAGTCCTCGCTTCAGAGCAGCCTTGCTCTATTCCATTGAACAGGAAAGAAGCAAGAAATTGATGGATTTCAATGAACTCCTCAAGGAAAACGAACTCACTTATCTCAAATTCGCATTCAAAACTGAAGAAAGATAAGAAAATATTTATATCAAGCAATTTTAAAAGGGCACCAATTTCCAGAGAACAGGTTTCATATTTATTGTAACCTCAAGGGACAATGAATATTTGTGATCTCTGGTCAAATGCTTAAATCAATAGGTATTTAGATATCTCTAGATTTACCAAAGATAAATTCTTGTTACAAAAATTGGCTAAACAAAATAATAAATTCACTTACATTCGTAAACCCAGTCCCTTTTTCTCTTAAACCCCCAGACCTCAACCCGTTGAAAAGAAGGACCTCAAATCTATAATCTCAGAATTAAATTCCTTGCACAAAGAAAATAACAAACTACGATCTTAAATTAATCGAAAAATTTATTGTAAAACAGTCTAATTCTGAAAATCTAAGCATATATATCACACAAATTTCATAAATTTCTTAATCATCTTCATCTACTTTTTATTCAACTCTTTCTTTGAACATTTCTTTTATGCACATTCCAATAATTCTTCTGCTGCCTCACTCTTTATTTTAACACAATCCTCCGCCTAGGTTCAAAAATATCGATTTACTTCCTTTATTTATTACGCAGTGGGGTTATCTTAAGGAGCACACTCAGAAATAGCTTCAAAACATTCATAATCTTCAAAGCATTCATTAATTTGAACTCCACATTTTTCGTTTAAACATGCATTATCTTCATCTATAGCTTTATGTTTCTTTGAGAAACATGCCAGTAGTATCAAGCTGATAAGGAAAATCTTATTCATTATTTATATAATGACTCTAAAGATAGTCAATCTTAACTTTAAATAGACATTATTATTTTTATTCTATGGAATAATTAACAATTAATAATTTGTATAGAATCTCAAAATAATTGAGTTATAGAATTATTATAATCTTACTAAATATGCAAATATTATTTAAATTATAATGGGAATTTGCAATTATAATTATATTTTAGATTTATTATATCAAATTAATGCAGGCGACAGTTTAGATTAAACATCTCCAGTAAGTGCGCAAAGAAATCATGAACTCCAAAAGTTACTCTGAAGAATAGCAACACAAAGATGATTTTGTAAATAATAATTGTTATTAATCCATTTAAGATGAGAAAGATGAGACACACATTAGCAAATGGGATCATATCCTCATACAAAGAACTCGTGATTTAAAACCAAATCTATAATTATGACTTCAATGGTTATTTAATTTAGAAATACGTAACTTACATGTTTAAATTTATAAATAGAAACGAGGACCTCTTCATCTGGTTTGTGAGAATGGCAGAATTACACTCATTAGGTATTTTATAGAGAACAACCTATTTGACATTAACGAGATATGCGATGGTCACACTCCTCTGAGTTTGCTATCACTTTATTACATATAAACCCCAGAGAAGTGCACATCAACGGAAACTTTGGAATTGATGTTTGCCAAAGGAGCAGATCCCTTATTGTATGTGGATAAAAATGGGAATACTCTAAATGATTACTGTAATATGATTAAGAAACAGTCAGAAGAACCACTTAACCTTGTTCTGTAGTATATCCAGAATTTCTATTTAAAGAAACAGAGGGAGTAGGCATTGAAGAATGCTATCTTGCTATCCATGTGTGATAATCAAAATAATAACAACAATTTAACAAATTTACTGAACATCGACGATATGAAGCAAATTGCATAATATCTAGTTGGTCCCATATAATATCAAATTGATTAATGACAATATATTAAAAATAATCAATATATTTTAATTAATAATGATGAATATTTTATATGCATGAACCATGATTGCAAAATATTACAATGATAGGCCTGATATTATACTATTGTCTTTTTATTCAATATTTTTAAAATATGAAACTAATTTAAATTGCAATTTTATTGTCATTTTTGACAATTTTATTGAGCAAAAGAATTCACCTAAACGAACAGACACAATAATGCATAAGAGAGAAATGTCCAGAATAATTGAAATTATGCTACGATGACATGGCCTGTCAATTACAATTAAATAAATGCAGACCCAAAGTCGACAAGCCTCCCAAATAAGGTAGCAAGAGTAAGCCATTCTCAAATGTACTATGTAAGACAAATACTTATCAATTATTAGCCTGCCTGAAAAAGAACGATAATTCGTACAATTTGATTGACTGCGCATATTCAAATTGTGAAAAGAGTTCCCAATCATAATTATATGAGTAGTTATTGAGTAATATTTGATGATTCAAGTGAAAGGTCGAATTATAAGACCCTACATAGACATATAAATAACTTATAAGATCAGAAAGTATAAATTTAAATTCTGCACATAACATATAAAAAATCAGATCTTTAATTGTTGCAATTCCTCTCTGCTATCTCTATTTTCTATTGGGTACACTTTTATGCTTCCTATACTAGTATGATTGATTTGATGATAAGTTTTGATGGTAAGGCTAGGTATTAAAAGATCAGATACTTTTTTGAACTCGGCTAAGCTGTTTGAATGGTCTCTGATTAGATTTTGATCCATTTTTCTTTGGCTGCATCAGCTGTTACAGGATTCCGACGATCGTAATCATCATAGAAAGTCAGAAACTTTTCATCATAGGATTCAACAGTAGCATTATCTATTCCTAATTCCACTATGCATCCACAAATCGATTGAATCGGAACTAAATAATGTAAAGTAGAAAGTCCTAATTGCACCCAAGTAAGGATATGTACTTCGCCATAATTAATCCATTCCCAAAACGTACAACCTAACTATTATATTGGATATCAAGGATCGATTACCGAAAAAATCATAAGAATCAATTCTATATAGAAATCTATCATAGCCTCTGCCATAGCACTCCCTGTTGGTGCAGGTTTAGAGTCTCTTCTCAATAGTAGAAATTTCTCAGTCCAATAAATACAAACAATAGATCCAAAGGTAAAACATACACCAAGAGGTAACAAAGATGCATAGAGGAATGCTAGCATCAGAGTTTTGGATAGCTGAGCATACTTTTATGATAAGTCGATTGTAGGACCTTCAAAGGCTCTTGTATTATGATAAATAAAATACTGATTTGCTTCATTTTATGTGTATTTACAATTAGTTCCTTATTTTAAAATTTTGTTTCTGACATACAATTTGTAAAAGTAATTGACATCAAACAAGAGAGTGAACCATGGAACTATAGAATTAGTAATGAAAATCAACATGATATCAGTATTAAGACCTCCAATTTACCAAATGGCTTGATTAAGAGTCACAGATTTATCTTTGATCACAAGATTAATAATTAAGGTGAGAATGGCAGTATTAAGAAATTAAGCTACACCCATTTTGTATGCTACACTTACATTATAGTCCGTTCGAGTAGCTTGTTATTCAAGTTCTACAAATTTAATAATCATTTTTGCGAGTACACTATTAATGACTGAAATGAGAATTGATGAAGCAATCCCAATGATATTGACTATGATTGAATCAATCAAAGATCCTTCTTCAGTATAGTTGTTGATAATGGATTAAATGTAAGATAATCCAAAGAGACATCCGAATCCCAAGATAAGTAGGAATAAGGTCATTCCATTGGTTACTAGAGTTCTTTTATATTATTCCCTAATCGTAATACCAAGATTGCCCCAAATGATATCTCCAGGTTCTGGTGCCTTTTTCACGTATAAACTGTTATTGCGATACTTTTGATAATGTTTTTATTCAAATCCCATTTATTCAAGTAGAATTTAAAATTTAGTACATTTAAATGTCTTACAAACATTATCGGCCTATCTCTCATAATTGTAGGAGATAACGCATATACCACTAAAATCAAATAGATTTTCTTTATGATCTTCCATGTAATCCAATTCTTTAGATATTGTACTTATTTCTGATTCTAATTGCAGTCTTGATGGGATAGATTTAGGAATTGACTTGCCCTCGGCTTCTAATTCTAATACTTTTGTTAGTACTGACTCTTTAAGTTATTTCTACTTGTTCAACTTTAGGTAAGGTTGTATTTCATATGCAATGCACAATTTCCTCAATTCCACAGTTTCATTTTAGAAGGTTTGTGTGAAGAAGTGATTTAGCTCATTTTCCTTTGCATCTCTAGGAATGTTTTCTACAAAGATTGAATAATCAGACGCCAAGATGGCTGCGTCATCCAATTCCATAGCTATTTTATTGATGTGTCTCCTGTAAAATAGAGTGGTGAATAGGATGCAAATAAGAGATATGAAATTCAATAGGCTTCGAACATTGTCCAACTATCTAAAAGTAGTGATAAACATTTACCCGTCATCGTTGGTAAGAGAAAATTAGTTGAAAAAATTTAACTAACATTTGTCTGTTCTACTATCGTCTAGATTATCACACCTGTGTCCTTGGATGTTGATGTATATGTTATATCCACAGCATATAGCTCTGCATTAATTGCAATATTGTACATATACTAAAATATGATGACACCAGAGAAGACAAGGAAATCAAAATATAATGCTATTCCAGAACCATTGAAACTGAATTCTTTTCGAGATGAACAGAGAGGTAATTCTTCTATTACTGTAGGCAATCCACAACATGGACAAACATTGGTTTTGTCCAGATCAATATTAGGATCAGTTTTAGCAAATTTGGTTGCAGCAGCATGCATTAATGCAATGTCTATTTTGGGGGGTCTTTGAAAATCATTATAGATTGCTTCCAATTGTTATTCTTCATTTTAGGTGACTCCAATCACCTACAATACTTAATTTAGCATTATTATATAAATAACTAATTTTACAATCCGAAAAACAAAATCATAAAATAAAGAATGAATGTTTATCCCAAATATAAAACTAATTTAGTTGCTAAAATACGCACTATTTCATTTTATAATCATTATTTAAGAATAATTTAAAATTTTAGTGCGTGATTAAAGATTTATTTTAAAAATAATGGAATTTGTGACTGCTCTTGTCTTCATATTCATAGCATGTGCTTGTGGAATAGCCTGGGCCATCTTTAATTGGTTGGCAGTCCACAAAATTGAAATCCATCACAAGCATGAAGGATTGAACGAGAAGCTCTAAGGAGATTAATAGGAGAAGATAGAAACTCTCTTAGAAATTGGAGAGCATATCACAGATGTAACCCTCTTTATTTAATGACCAAGGGAGCCAAAGCCTTTCTAAAAGAAGAGTACACAGATTGCAGTGTGTTTATCGCCATTATGGCAGTAGCATTAATAGTATGGAAAATTATATATTATTCAGTTTGTGTCTCCCTGGTCAACCTTGGCATTTGTATTAGGTGCTGCAACTTCAATGCTCTGTGGATATTTAGGAATGTCAATTGCCACTGCTGCAAATTACAGAACTGCATTTTGTGCAATCACATCACTATCAGATGCCTTTCAAGTATTATATGATGGATAATCTTATTTAGATGGCCTACAGAGGAGGTTGTGTTATGGGATTCCTTTTGGTTTCCATTTCCTTGTCGATTCTATCATTAATTATAATCATCTACAATAGTGTTTTGGTGAAGGATAACAATCAAGAAGATCTGATAAGCATGTTCGATTACGTGGCTGCTTATGGTTTAGGTGGTTCTACCTTCGCTTTATTCGGTAGAGTGGGAGGTGGTATTTATACAAAGGCTGCTGATGTTGGAGCTGATTTGGTCGGTAAAGTCGAAAAAAACCTCCCTGAAGACAGTCCTAAGGTAATCAACGCTATTATCTTAGAATCCGGCTACTATTGCAGATAACGTAGGTGACAATGTTGGAGACATTGCAGGAATGGGAGCTGATCTATTTGGGTCATTTGCAGAATCAACTTGTGCTGCTTTAGTAGTCTCATCTACTCAATTAAGGGTTATTACTGAATAAGGTCCCATTATTCACATTGGTTAATTGATGTACCCATTAGTGGTATCTGCATTCGGCATTATTATTTGTATTGCTGTCTCTGGATATGCGGTATTTATATAGAAAGTTACACACATAAATAAAATTGAATCATCTCTTAAATTACAGTTATTGTTATCAACCGTGGCGTTGTCACCAATACTTGTTGGAATAGCTTATTGGTGTTTACCTTCAGATTTTGTAATGATCTCAGCTACCTTTGAGATAGAAATCGGATCTCTTAAACCATGGCATGCGTTAGTCTGTTCATTAATGGGATGTATGCGTTAATAATAAAATTATAGTATGGTCTGGATTACTCATTGGATATTTCACTGAATACATGACATCGCATTCATATACTCCAGTTAGAGAAGTAGCCAAGGCTTGCGGCACAGGAGCAGCAACAAATATCATATATGGATTGGCTTTGGGATACTTATCTACAATTGTTCCTATTGTTGCAATAGCCTTAACAGCCTTATTGTCAATGAAATTGTTGTCCTTTTATGGAGTTGCTTTGGCTGCTCTAGGTATGTTGTCCAATCTCACAATTGGTTTGGCAATTGATGCCTATGGACCCATTTCAGATAATGCTGGAGGTATTGCTGAAATGAGTGAATTGGGAGAGGAAGTCAGAACATCAACAGATGCTTTGGATGCAGCTGGAAACACTACTGCAGCCATAGGCAAAGGATTCGCTATTGGATCTGCAGCCCTTGTTTCTCTATCCCTTTATGGAGGTTACTTAACTAGAATTTAAACGTACAACAAGAACGGAGTATACCCCTATGCAGAAGGAGCTAAGATTGACGATCCAATCATATTTGCAATGTTATTGATTGGAGCAATGTTGCCATATGCCTTTTCTGCCTTCACCATGAAATCAGTTGGCAAAGCTGCTCTTTAAATGGTTGAGGAAGTTCGAAGATAATTGCATGAGCATCCTGGTATCTATGCAGGAACAGAGGAACCAGATTTCAGAGCATGCATTGCAATATCAACAAAGGCCTCGTTAAAGGAAATGATACCCCCTGGATTGCTGGTAAGTATATTTGTATAATAATTCTAGGTGATTGTGACTCCCACTGCTGTTGGATTGTTATTTGGACCACAAGCTGTTGCTGGTCTTTTACCAGGAGCTCTGATTAGTGGTGTGTAGATGGCTATATCTGCTTCGAACACAGGGGGAGCTTGGGATAATGCTAAAAAGTACATTGAGGCTGGGTTCTATAAAAACGATTTAGGAGAAGTCAAGAAGAAAGGATCTGACGAACACAAGGCTGCAGTTATCGGTATTGGATATGTAGAATTTTAGGTGATACTGTTGGCGATCCTTTGAAAGACACATCAGGGCCTTCTTTAAATATTCTTATTAAACTTATGGCTATCTTGTCATTGGTTTTGGCTGAAACATTTTGTAAGACTGGCTGGTTATATAAAGATTGATGTTATTAAATTGTAGCTTTTTCAATTGGATTTCATAATAAAATATTTAATGAATAAGTTTATTTATAACATTTAATGAATTCTAAATATTTCTCACCAAAGGCGAATTAACAATTCTTTGAAAAGCTTCCTCAGATGCTCTCGGCAGGGAGGTCTAAACTATATCGAATAAGATTTGATTCAATTTTTAATGAGTACTTGCATAGGAAGGCAGATCATTTCCAATTGGAACCAATTATGCAAACGAATATAACAGATTAAATAAAAGAGAAGGTTGAGAAGAGAAGGAGGACATATGAAAAGAGACACACTTCTACTTAATTAAGTCCGCTTGCCCATTTTCATATCCAGCCAAGTCCTTAAGTAAAAAACATGTAAAGACATATTTCGAGAGGTAGGCGAACCAGATTTGATGTATAATTAAATTAATCATATATGTGAAATATTTTTAATAATAATTAATTTATGATTTCCAAAGAGGAAGCAAAGCAACAGGATCAAAGTAAGAAAGCATAAAAGAACAAAAATAAAAAGAAGGAAGCCAAAGGAAACAATAAAAAGAATCAGAAGGAGGTTGATTCCGATGATGACTTCTTAGATTAATTAATATAATAAAATTAAGAAGCTTAGAAATAGTAATAAATTCAATAATAATAATAACAACAATAAATAATCTAAGATAAGAAAAAGTAATTGGGACCAGATTACGTTGATGGCGATCCCATTGTATATATTCTTAATTAAATTTAAAGACTAATTCGAGATTCGTGGATAATTCCGGGATCAGAAAGCTAGGCAATTGGGAAGAGAAGGAGTGGAAACAAACTCAACCACCCACAATTCCAGTTTCCAAATAGTTTCCTTAAGGTGTGTATCCAAAAGGATAAGAAATCCCATATTTGGGTGAGAAGTCATCAAGGATCAGCAAAGATGAAATGAGAGAAAAGGATTTGATTCATGAACATTAATTGTAATCCTTAAGAAAGGCAGCTGAATGTCATAGATAAGTGAGATAATATGCTTAGGCTAAATTGTTGAAGCCAGGAAACAAGTAAATTGTTATGATTACATGTGTAGATTGATTGATATTTGCGAGAAATTGGAAGATATGAATAGATACTTGGTGGAGGAAAACGGATTAAATGCAGGTATAGCATTTCCAACAGGTTGTTCCTTGAATTTCTGTGCTGCACATTACACACCAAATAATGGAGACAATACTATTTTAACATATGATGATGTTTGCAAAATAGATTTTGGAACATAAGTTGATGGATGGATTATTGATTGTGCATTCACAGTTGCATTCAATCCAGTCTATGATACATTATTATAAGCAGCTAAAGATGCTACTGATACTGGAATCAGGAATTCTGGTATTGATGTTAGATTAGGAGATGTGGGAGCAGCAATACAAGAGACTATGGAGAGTTATGAAGTTGAAATTGGAGGCAAGGTTTATAAAGTTAAATCAGTAAAAAATTTAAATGGACATTTGATATGTAAGTATCATATTCACGGGGGTAAAAGTGTTCCAATTGTCAAATCAAATGATAACACTTTAATGAAAGAAGGAGAACTCTATGCAATCGAAACATTTGGATCAACTGGCAAAGGATATGTAAATGAAGATTTGGAATGTTCACATTACATGAAAGATTTCTATGCTAAACCTACTGCCGTTAGAGTTCCAAAGGCTAAATCACTCTTAACTCACATTGACAATCATTATGATACATTGGCATTCTGCAGAAGATTCTTAGATAGAGATGGCTAATCCAATTATTTATTGGGATTGAAGAATCTATGCGATCTTGGGATTGTTAACCCGTATTAAATTATATATAATATCATAGATATCCTCCTCTTTGTGACATCAGGGGTTCTTATGTGTCATAATATGAGCATACTATATTCTTAAAGCCAAGCTGTATAGAAGTCATTTCTAGAGGTGATGATTATTGAATTAATATATGTCACATTATCTATAAATGCTTAGAATAGCTTTAATAACACAACTTGATGTATATTTTAATTATAATTAATATACTTAATCACAAATCTTCCTTCCTTACAGCACTACTGTTATTTTCTATGAACTTAGCCAATGCTTCAGCTGTTCTTTCTGATTAATACTTTATTTGCTCTGGCTTATCTTGTCCTTTCTTAAAGAATATCAAAGTAGGGAATCCCTTGATATCAACAGCACTTGTCTAATGATTAGTCCAATCCATTTCAGCAATGAGTACATTCTAATTGTCTTTCAAATTCTAAGCAAGTGTTTTATATGACTCTGCCATAGCTTTGCAATGTCCACACCAAGGAGCAAAGAACTTCACTAATACATCTTATTTGCTATTCAAAACAACATGATCAAAGTTCTCGCTTGTTAATTCTATAACTGTGCCATCACTCTTTATCTCACTGAATTCAGGCTACTTCTTCTCTGCACTCTCAAATTTACCCAAATTTCTTTCTAAGAATGATTTCATCCCTTAGAAAGACCTATCTCCCTCATACTCTTTCCTTGTCTTGGTGTCACCTTCTTATTTAAATAGATATAAAGTAGGATATCCTTCAATGGGAATATCATCAAACTGATTTTCTGTATGATCTACTTCAGCAATTACGATATCATCTCTATTTAATTCTTTGGCCAATTTCTCAAAAGTGGGTGCCAAAGTCTAACAATGACCACACCATGGAGCATAGAATTTAACGAAAACGTGTCTATGATTTTCAAATACTTATTCTTTGAAATTCTCTTTTGTCAATTTATGTACTTATCCATCACCTCTTATTAAATTAGCTAGTCTCTCTGCTTCTCTTTTTGGTGCTTTTACCTCTTCTATTAAAGTTTCAATAGCCCTCTTTAATGTTCCAACTGAATCATCATTAAATGTTGCAGTGGTTGTTGTCTTTGTACTAATTATCTAATTAATATATTTACTCGTAATCATAGTAATAGATTGTCTTTTAAGCGACAGGACTTTGTTTAATCAAATATTCAAATCTTCTATTGCACAATTCAAGACTTGGGTCTATTATCACAAATCTAACCGAATTAGCATATGACTCAGCAATGTATTTAAGTCTTTTGTAGAGAACTCCATTTTTTTATCCTGCAATTCCAACCAAAGGAATCTTATCATTTTCTACCTTCATGAATTCCTCCTCATTCAAGGAGAATACCAGTGGATAACCTTTTGTTGAAATGAACTCTGATAAGCCGTCTAGTTCCCCATTATAATGAAGTGGCTTCTCAAGGTCCTTGTTTATCAATGTGTATTTGTGAGGGTGATTTTAGCTTAACGCGGCATTCTCTACTATCCCAAATTTAACCTATACATGATCCAAACTCAAAGTGGATAAGTCATCCTAATTGAATACATATTTCAGAACTGCAATATTTGATCTTTTTAAGAACAAATCAATCTATTCGAATTATAAATGTTAAAGATACCTCTTCTTAATTATATAGTTTTGTAATAGGATCGTAAGCATGCTACAAAGCGAATTCAAATAGTATTTCTAAAGAATCTGAAGAATTTGGAAAGTCATTTACCAGACCATTCCTAAACATCTTCATTGTGGGATAAGCATTGGCACCATATTTAGTTGCCAAGGATTTACTATCTTAGACATTAACTTCTCCTAATACGAATCCGTACTCCTTTAATCTTTAAGCCAATTAGATGAACACTGGTTTCATTTTTTAGCTGCGATTTAATAGATATTCAATACCAGTATCCACAGGTGTCAATGTAAAATTTGACCAATAATCTTGGATGTTCGTCCAAAGCTTACTAGAAATTTCTACGGCTTAATTGCAATATTCCATCAACCTCTGGAATTTGTTCTGTTGAAATAACGAAAAAGGTTAGTGCTAGTAATAAAAGGAATTTCATGTTGTTTTTTAAATATTAAATTTTCTTGCGTGTATTTTGCTGTTAAAATGAAGAATTTTCTAGATTCTTTATAAGCTAATAAATTAAATAAATAAATTTTATATTCATTGTTACAAAACCATTTTCTCAAACTTTCTATTAGAGTTACCCCTTCATGTTTTTTTATTATTGCTCCTCTTGATCTAGTAAATTAATTAATTGATTGTATACTCTTTTTCAATTTTGGTTGGATTTGATACATTTTAATTTGATTGCTGTGAGGTATGTCATCCTCTTCATTAACATTGTAATCGTTCTCTTCTAAGATGCATTCCTGCTTTTAAACTTTCAATGATTAACTCTACTATCTTGATGTAGACGAATTCTATTCTTCCCTTTGTATGTCTGCTGTGTTGGATTTGCTCCTCATCTAAGGGGTTATACACAATGGGGAATAAATGGATTAATTGAGCTCCTGTCCCATTAAGGGTGTTTTGGCATACAATTAAGAATTCTTTTTGTACCTTGGGTAGGTGTCAGCCCTTTTAAATATAAATGAAATTTACAATATTAATTTATGATCAGCTTATTTCTAAAACCATGGATATTGAAGAGCTAATTCAGAACTGATTCTCAAATCTGGATTCTTTTCGAGTAATGACTTTAATAGATGCACTGCTTCTTCACTGAGAGGCTGATTATTGATCAAATTGAATTCTATCTAACAATGGTAGTTTTTCATCACGATCTCATCATATGACTTAGCTTTGAATGGAGATTGACCAGTCAACATAATGAACATCAGCACTCCAGCACTAAAAATGTCAATTTTGAAATCGTATATTTCATCTTGAAGTAACTCTGGAGCAACATAGCCAGGAGTTCCACATCGCTTAAACATGTAATCACCTTCAGGATTGTAAAAGTCAGCCAGTCCAAAATCTGCTATGACCAAATCGGCTATATCCTTTTTGGATCTTAATATCAAGTTCTCTGGCTACATTATTATCATCTTTTCATTACCTTTATATCTCGATGCAGCACTCCCAAGGAGTGGATATAATCTATTGACTGCAGTATTCTAAACATTATGTGGGCAACTGTCTTCTCGTCGTACACCTTGCCCTTCATTTGGTTAAACAACTCTCCCCCTTCTAGCAATTCACATACCAAAAATATATAATTGTCGTTTTCGAACACTTCATATAATTTTATTACACCCACAAAGTCCATTTTCCTCATTATTGATAATTCCTTAATGAGAGCTGGCTAGACATTTATATATTTTATCTACCTTATCAACTCTGATATCTTAAAATTTGAGCTTGTCAAAGGCCTTTACAGCATACATCGAGTGATCACTCTTTTTGGATGCACTGTACACCTTGACTTATTCGATAATGCTTTACCTTTGCGAAATTCCCCTTCCCAATTAATTTATTTATAGTGTAGACATTGTTGAACCCCTTCTAAACGCATAATGATTTCAAGGAATCATACCACATTCCCTAAGCTTATTCATTATGAGTGAACAACTCAACTGATTTTCGATTCTTTGTCAATTTAAAACCTGTATTTTTAATCTTCTCCAGGGTGATATTTTGTAGATCTATATATTTCTTCGAACATGCCAATTTTCCATCCTAAATAAAGTAGTTGTTCTCCTTTTAAATTCCCAATTTCGAATTCTTCATCAGCATTCCACTAATTATTGGATCTGATGCTTAAATCACTTCTTTCATCCATAAATTTGATTTTGGATCATCGAAAAACGAAGCTTTTGGTAAATTCATCGATACTTTTTTTAAATTTGTAAAATCAATTTATTCAATAAATAATTTGCGTCTAATTATGATTAAATCTTGTTAAATACACATTTAATTTCTCCTGTAAATTATATCATTTTTTAACATTCAATTAACACAATATTCTAATAGCCATCATTATTAATTTTCTTTTTCATGTTAATAAACAGGATCTTAGACAATTACTATACTTTTTTTATAGTGTTTTCCAAAAGGATATTTCCTATTTTGGGTAAAATGATGAATGTTGTTACTTATAATAAATAGAGTTGTATAAAATCTAGCTTGAAAAGACTATTGTTTTTAAGTGAAAACTAAATAAACAAGTTTGATTTTTTCACTTTCTTAATAATGGAATATTATTCTTAATAAATTGTTTTTATCTTATTATAATTAGTCTATCTCTGATTTTATAGATAACGTTTATCTCAAATGATATTCTGAAAATATTTTTTGCAGGAGTTATATTTATACTATTTTTAATTACAGATAAAGGTTTAGTTTAGAGTATTCAAGAACCAAATTTTAACTAAAATCATTAAATTATAGCAAAGAAAGAGGAGAAATAGATAAATTATTTTTTTAAATTCAGATGAAAACTTGATTTTCTATATTTATAAGTCTAATAATTTCCATTAATTAATTGAGCTAATGAATTCACTTATGATAGTATTTTCTTTAATTAAAGCTAATATTGACCAAAGCTCTTATCGATTATTTTTATCAAAAATAGTAATCAACATCATTAATAGTTTTATTATATTTTTCTATTTGTATCATTCTAAAATAAAGATAAATTAGGACATATTTAAAAGCTTGGAATGAATGAATCTCTCTAGATAAGCAATTATTGATGAAATTTAAGATGATTAATATATCAACCAGTATAGTTTCTCCAAGCTCATAAATGAAGTTGCTCTATATAGGTATATTATTATAAAATAATGATAAACTATTTAATCAATGAAAATAAATTATAAATTATTTAATTAAAAATTAATTGTTTGGTTATTAAATATATATAAATGGATTCTTTAAAGGAGAGAAAATTAATAGTAAATATTGAATTGATTATATTAACTATTAAATTTCTTAAATTATTCATTTAATACTATAAATGGAAGAAATTAATTAATTTAAATCAAAGATATTATCAAAAATATGAGAATAATAAGTTTTTCTGCTGCATCTATCCAAATAAATAACTTTTCGTTACGCTCTTTATAAAAAAAATTCCTTTTTTTATTTGAGAAATTGGTTGATTTATGTAAGCTTTGCAAAAGCTAAAATACTTATTTCAAATGTTAAAATGCAGGTGCGATTAAAGAGAATTTGAATTAGGAGATATCATATTATAATGATAATTAAAGAGATATATGATGTCAAATAAGAAGATGAATAGGTTATCAAATAAGGTAAAATGATTACCTATAGAGAAATGACTATACACTGAAGTGGATTAAGTGGATTAATGAATGGGAAGAGAATCAAAAAAGGGAAACAGAAATTAAATAAAAATTAGATATTTAGGATTTAAGTATAAAAATAAATATTCTTAAATATCTTTATCGAGAATCATTTATTTTTTCTTAAATAGCAATTCTTGGTATTATTATATTGCAAGGAAATTAAAATCCTTAAATAAATGGAGTATATTATAAGGAGGTTTAGGAAGTTTAACTGTAGAGCAAATTTGATTTAAAATAGTGTTTTTGAAATATAAATATATTTATTATTTTATTTAATGAATTTAAGGTTGATGCTGGGTATGGCATCTAGATTAATAAGTGCATCTAGACCTTTAACTTGGATGCAATACCCATAACTGCATTTATATGCAAATCTGTTAAGCATGGGTTTCACGAAGCCCATATTGCCTGATACTTCAATATTGACAATCAGCACTTTCAGACGAAAGCCTGCTAAGCTTAAGAAAGCCAAAAGAAAGCAAAGAAGAAAGAAGATCAAACGAATGAATAAAGCCAATAGAGAGAGACGTAACTATTGAGTAAATATTAAACACATATAAATATTATTGTACTTATATCTAAATATAAATTGATCAAATTTCTAGACGCTTTTCACTAACATAAATTCCATCCAAGAATTGTCTGATATCCTTATTCTTGACGGCACAAGCTTAATGAATAAGAGCACAGGTGAGTGATACATTGTTCAAATCATTACCTTAGAGTGTCAAGACATCTAGAGAGTGTATATGATTATTAAATACTCTTTTCTTCTTGTTCATTTCTTGTGATTGTGACTCCTGGAAGACATTTGATTGTTCTGATGATCTTTTCACCAAGGAAATTCTTGATTTCAATTCCCAAACCCTTATCTAAAAGATTGATAATGATTGGAAAGTGAGCATATGCCAACACCATCTTGAATTTATAACCAGTGGTCACACCTCTAATCATGTTTCTGATTGAGGAGGCAACTGAATTAACTTGGCATCTTTATTTTCTATATGATTGCCACATTCTAACACTGACTCTAGACTTGGAAGTATTGGTTTTCTTGTTCACCTTTTTTGACACTTAGATATCTAAAGCAGCATGTCTAAAATTTTTAGTCAATTCACCTCTTGGTCCTAAGATTCATTAATTTGCACTATTACCTTTTACTTTGACCAACTTGGACTTGGTTGTGATTTCAATCTTCTCAGGAATTGCAACATGCTCCTCAGTCAGGATGTATTTCATATCTTTTAATTCTTTTAATTAAATTTTTGAAGTCTCAACCCGTAATATTAATTATTACGATCATTATACCATAAGATTATTTTGATTGTGCATCTTGTAAACAATCACAAAAGGTATCCTACCTCTACATACAACTCTGTATCA
Source organism: Paramecium tetraurelia (assembly GCF_000165425.1). NCBI lineage: Eukaryota > Ciliophora > Oligohymenophorea > Peniculida > Parameciidae > Paramecium > Paramecium tetraurelia. Next base: position 137,359 of record NW_001799028.1, read on the forward strand.
CCAATATCTAAATTTAAATTAATTATTATGTCAAATTAAACTAATCTCATTAGGGAGCTAATAGAAAAGCTAACCCAACAACATAAGGACTACAAACTATTTAAATAGCTCATAAAACGTTAGAGTAAGGCTCTTGAATAATATAACAACGAAATGATTTAAATAAGCCGCTCATATAATAGTGATCTATTTAATGGAATCCATTATCATATGTCTCACTTCCAAAGCGACTTATAAAACCAATACGCTCTACTCAAGGAACTAGGCAAACACTTCTATGAAATTAAATAGGAAGTATTGTTCTGTATTTAAATTAGGCGCAATATTACTCCAAAAATTATACTAAATTTGAATTAAAACTAAATTCTACTTCCAATGCTTATGATGAAAACTCCATGAAAGTCAAACAAACACTCTAAGAAACAACTAATTTCTGGGCTCAGAAATAAGAATACTCAGTCATCAGAATTAATGACATGTCTAATAAAGGAGAGGAAATCATCAAAAAAACTAATAGTTTAATTTATAAATTTTCTGAAAAACATCTTTTCTTCATTGACAATTACAAAACATGCTCTGGAAGAAAAAGCAGAAATTCATCTTGTAATCGAACATCTAGTTCCATGTAGTCTGCTTTGAAATCAAAAGAAACAACAAATATTTATTAAGACAAAAGTATCGACTAAACTAATTGTTTTTAAGTTGGATAATCAATTCAAGATTTTGAATCTAATTTTAATACTTTAAGTATCATAGAAAAGGAATAAAGTTAACTAGAAGAGAGACGTAACTTAAAAAGATGGACTTGAATTAATTATAAACTTTATATATATAAATACTAAATATAATTTTATACTGTTTAGTTCATTTTAAAAACAAAAGAACGATTATTTCTACAATTCTTATTATATAAGAAATAAAAGGGATTTAGATCTAATCTGCTTAATTATTTCTCATAGTTACTGAATTATATTATAAATTAAGCCAAATTTCTAATTTAATTATTAATTATTATATCGAAAGACTCGACAATGTCTGGGAATTAGAAAATAACGCAGAGGAGAATCACAATATCCTCTGAATTGGCAAGTCGTTCGATATCCTTAGCATAAATATACCAAGGTATTTGCATAAATGAAATAGATTCAAATTAATACATTAAATATGATAATAGGAATTCAATAAAATAATTCAAGTTTTCCTAGCAAGCATCACCTTTGAAGATTGCTGCTTCTCGTTCTAGAATTCTAGAAGAAAGGTAGAATATTATTAATTCTGAAGAGAATTAGATCAATCATTTTGTCTAAGTAACCAATATTTTACAGAAGACTCTTTGCCTTCCATAAATGTTGTTGATAAATTTAACGATTCATCTGAGAGTAATTCGGAAGGTGATTCTAAAAAAGAACAAAAAAGCCAGAAGTCTAAGAAATAAAAGACAAACTAATTTATAGGTGACAATGAAAAATAAGATAATTTTCTAAACGAGGCATTATAAATATCCACTAAATTTTTTGATGCTCAAATTGATTTAGAAAAAATAATTCGAAAACATCATAAGCTTAGTCAAAGAAATCCATTCAAAGACCCTTATTATGTCCAATTAAAAGTATAGAGCGGGTACAATCGATTGAATTATGAACTGAGCGTAAAATTTACTAGTTAATTTAGCATTATCATGACAAAAATAAATACTTGAAGATTAGAAAGTATATAGTTTATTTATGCTATCTTCCCTCTCTAATAATAGAGCCAATTTTATTGACTGTGTTTTTCAAGTTATTTATGACTGTTCTAATTTTATGCAATGTTGGGTTATTCATTTTTGTGAAAACTAACAGAAGAACTGATACTGACAACATTGAGTAGGTCATAACAATCCTATTTTTGATTGAAATTGGTATGAGGATCATAGCATCTGGTATAATTTTGAATCGGAAGAGTTTCTTTAGGAGTCCCCTTAATATTTATGATTTTCTGTTGGTCATCTTAACAACCATGAATCTCTACAGACCAGATATTATCATTATAGATTTATCTCCTTTCAGAATGCTCACTCTATTAAACTATTTGGGAGACATCCTTAAAGGATTATCAACAATGTTGAAAGCATTAAAATCCTCAGTACGTTTGTTATTAGAGGCATTAATTATAGTAGGTTTGTTTTCTTTATTCTTTGGTGTTTTTGGAGTGCTGCTATTTTAGAATTTGTTTAATTATAGATGTCAATTTGAAAATGGAGAAGAGACTGAAGATTGGATTCAATGTGTTTAAGACTCATGTCCTGAAGGTATGAAATGTCTTTATTCTAATCAAACGCCTAAATTACCAACATCCTTCAATAACATTGTCTATGCATTGGGATAGATCTTAAGAACCATTACAATGGATGATTGGAGTTGGGTCATGTTTTTTACAATGAGGATTTATCATCCATATGTGTGGATTTATTATTTGCTGATTATCTTTGTGGGAGGCTTTTTTGGTTTCAATTTGGTCATTGCAGTATTGAAAACGCATTACGCAGAGGCAGCGGAGGAGACTGTCTAGGAGGAAAGGCAATAGGAAATGCTAAAGAGATTAAAAGAAAAACAAGAAAATCCAGAAAGAGACTTAATATCAATCTTTGATGTAGCCATCCTTAGACACATAGGAATATATTAATCTTATAAAAAGTATCATATATAATTACAAAATGTTGCTAATGTTACTTAAAAGTTTACAATTGAGAAAATTAAAAAGGAGTAGGAGACATCTCAGAAACCCAGAACATTGTCAGGTAAATAAACCGATTTTGAAAATGTAATTTAATAATTATTAAATCTTAGAGAAAAAAAGGGATTCAAGATTATTTGGAAAGCATCAACTTAAAATATTTTTTGCTTCCAAAATTAAAATATTTGGAGTAACTTTAGAAGGAAATAAAGCCAACTAATTTCACGGATGATCCTTTAGAATTGAAATTAATCCATAAGTTATTGTAATATGATTTCTGTTAATTGAAGCCATATCCCAATTTTGAGATCTATCATGAGTTTAGTAGTGTACAGGATATCTTACAGGCTTAAACGTAAATTTGTTATTTGAATTAAGCAAAAAATAGTAGCGTTTGAATGAATAAACATAAAAATAGCTAATTTAATAGAGACGTTCGATCCGATTAAAGTAAACCTATTCGTTGTCGACTTTGAATTTGCTAAAGAAACAGCCTCAAAGAGAGAAATTTAAATTGCCGTTGAAAAAACAAAGTCGATTTCGAAATGTATTACGAGAAGACCAAACGCTGGAAAACTCTGGATAGAATATTAATGTGGATAGATAGGAATCAACGAAACTACATCATTTGTAACAGGGAAATTCGATAAAGAGCATGCCATTCTCAGTTAAAAACAAATAAAAGACATATGTCTTTATATAGGAATAGTATATCGATTACGAGGCAGTGAGTGAGAAGATAAATGCAAAGATATAGATTATTCCTGATAATTCTGAATCGAATGAATTCAGGTATGGATTGATAAGGAAGAAGGAGATGGTCAGTAAAACGATAAATAAGAAGAATTGGTCTGGGAGAGATGTACTTTATTAGAATTTAGCAAGGTTCATAAGTTTTGATTAGATAAAGAAGGCATTAAATCATTAGGAAAAGATGATATGGTTAAGAGGAATTAGTGGTAAGATTTAGATAGCATAAAAATATACTTATATAGTAGTGAGCAGCAAATTTAGCGATTTATTCTTCGATTTAATAATACTGTTTAACTTTGTGTTTTTGTCATTGCAGGGGATTGTGAATCCTGGGTTGATATCTCAGATAGAAGATATAACAACAATCTGTTTATGTATTGAGATAGTAATGAAGCTATTCTCGTTTAACTGTAAGGAATTGGTAAGTGATTGGAATCACATTGTTCAGATATTGATAGTGTCATTAAATTTTGTAGAATTAACTTTGGGGGATGAGATAGGCAGTTCAACGCAGTAAGGTTTGAGATTGATTAGAGGAACAAAATGTTTACTATTTTATCGATGTTTAAAGTACAATAAGATGGCAGCCAAGATAGGATGGATAGCATAGAAGACATTTGAGTAGTACATATATTTGACGTTTTTAATGTTCTTGGTTATTTTCATGTATGCTCTAATAGGGATGGAAATGTATGCAGGGATGTTTGATTAGAATGATACATTAGGATAGTTGCATTCATTTGATAATATCATCAAATCTTTTATGACTATTTTCAACATAATGACAAATGATGATTGGTATGGAGTATATGTGATGGGAGGGAGTTTGAATTACAATTTTGCTTTGATATATTCATATTCAATGGTCATAATATTGAACTACTTGACTTATGGTTTGGTGTTGGCAATAATGTTAGATGGGTTTGGAAAGTATTTAGGGAATGAGGAAGAGATTCTTAAGGAGGATGAAATGTAGAATCTATAGAATTCGATAAATTCTGAGCAGCATGACGTGATATTTGAGGAAGAGGAGAGCAAAGATGTGGAGACATAAGCAAGACGATACAAGTTAAGTTTGATTTCCAATTTGTTGATTTCGATAAAATAGGCTTATAATAAAATTTAGAGGAAGAAAGGATCAATCTATCATGAGATACAGTGTTAGCAATCTTTGTATATATTTGATAAAAGCAATTGGTTTAGAATTGGTGTCACGAAATTAGTTATATCACCACTTTATATTTACTTGATGGATGGAGTAATTTACTGGTCAATTGTGGTATTTATAATAAAGACATATCATGATTACGAGATAGACTCTTCTGATCTGCCAGACACTCTGCAATTAATAGTCAACATTTTGATTATAATTGATTTCTTGTTAAATATTATTAGCAAAGGTTTGATATTGGACAGAGGATCACATATTCAGAGTATTTGGCAGATAGTAGATATTATTTACATAATTGCATATTTTATACAATATCATAGAAGTAATTATGCACCAATAGTGGATGTTCTGATGTTCTTGGGTTATTTTAGACCAATGATATTGATGTATAGAATCAGTTGGTTGATCTAATTAAGGGCTGCATTGGCACAATCATTGGTGGATATTTTGAATGTGTTGATTACTCTACTTTCAGTGTGGTTTGTGTTCGGTGTGTATGGAATCATTTTATATGAGAATCAATTTGGGTTTTGTGAGGACAAGATGGAATTTTATGTTTCTTATGAGGAGTGCTAATCACAAAATAGAACATGGGTGAATTATAAACATAACTTTGATAATATTACAGTAGCTATTCCCACTTTATTTGTGGTGTCTACTTTTGATGGTTGGGGAGAGATATTGCAAGTGGCTGAAAACAGTCAGATTGCAGACATAGGCCCAGTTCCATTTGATAGTTACCTTTATACGTATTTCTTTTTGATTATATTCTGTTTCATTGGATCAATGTTCTTTTTGAGTTTATTTACTGGAGTTCTCTTTACAAATTTGAAGGAGAATTAATTCAAGATGTAAAATAATGAGTTAAGTCAAGTGCAACGAGAATTCAAGAGCATCACTAACATAATCATGTCTGACTTTCCCATTTATTCTACACCTCCTAAGTATGGAGTTCGTAAAATGGCATCAGATATAGTTAACAATCACAGGGTCAAATAATGCATATTCGCCTTTTTGATTATGGACCTAGTCATTTTGTTATTGTTCAGATCTGAAATGGACAGAGATTACTTTCTTGTTATCAACTCAATACACCATTCTTTGACTATTCTCTACCTCCTATGGATCATCTTAATGGTGTTGGCCTTGGGAGTGAATAGATTTTTTGATAACAATTGGAGAAGATTCTATTTCTTCTTGATACTTGTCGGAATGATTGACTTAATAGCACATTACATAACTGATTGGACTAGAGTGTAATACTACTCCTCTCCAAATGAATAGTATTATCAATTGTATCGTTTCTTCTTTGCATTACGAAGTCTAAGAATCATTCTCATCTTCCAAGGACTCATCAACATTCAGAGACTAATCAGAGTAATGGCATTTGCAGTCCCATACTTAGTCAAGATCTTCACTATTCTCATCATCACCATGTTTATATTTGCACTATTCGGATGCCAATTATACGGCAAGATAGATTCAGGTTAAGTGATGGATGACCTCATCAATTTCACTAATTTTGGGAATGCAATGTTGGCACTCTTCAAATGTGCTTCTGGTGATGATTGGAGAACCATCATGACTGACACAATGCAACACAATCCCTTATGTTAAGAAGATCCCAAATACTGTGGATCTCCTACCAATCAACTATATTTCATACTCTTCATGCTCCTGTCCAACTATGTCCTCCTCAATCTATTTGTCTTAGGCCTTATCGAGCAATTTGAATAGTTCTTCTAAATGCAGAATTCCTAAATCCAAACCTATGTCGAAAACGTTGACGACATCAAAACCATCTGGTGCAAATACACCACTTAGACTCAAGGAAAAACTATGCATTACAAATTCTTGGGCAAATTCCTGATGGACATTGGTCTCCCTCTTGGAGTTGACCAAGACTCCAATCTCTGGGATGCCTGCAAGTTGTCATCCAAATTTAAACTATAATGGTATATTTTCATTAAAATCTTAGTGACTCCCATGGTTACATCCAATATAACTCACTTATGTATGAACTGTTTAGACGATGTTTCTACCAAGAAGTGTTCACCTAAGGTACTCCAGAATCTATCAAATTAATCAAATAATTCAATAAAGAACAGCAATTCAGACTCAAATATTACCGGAAAGACAAAAATATCCCAAGAACAAATATTGGTCCTGCCATCTCTATTCAAACCAACATCAATTTACTTCGCGAATATTTAAATGTGTTAATCTTATTTAAAACCTGGCAATAATTCAGTAAGTCTCTCATTAAGAAAGTCAACCAAGATGAACATCAATTTACTGATAGCGATATTTCTCTGCAAAACCCTTCAGAAAACGGGTAATCTTTTATTTCCAATTTTAGATATCAAAGGAGTTAGAATCATATCTTATAGGAAGAGTCCTAGATCGAATCCAAACAGGATAACTACATCGATCAACTCCAAATCAGCCGACACAGCGTCTCCTAAAGCAGTTAAATTAACCAATATAATGACTTGCTTTTTTACAAAGGAAACTATGAAACATCTCTATAGAGTGAAAACCGAGACTTTACATTCCTAAAAACTGAAAAACGCTACGATTCTGAATTATGATTAATTTTTAGATTAAATTTGTTTACCAATTGATTTATCATCTATATATATATATATTAAATATTATAAAGTATAAAATAGCGAATAGTCACTTAAGATATTCCACAAAACATCCAAGTATAAAATGGAAATTAGCTGTCCAATCAATATTAAATCTGTTCAGTAGTCGGCAACGGCACGTTCGGCATGGTTTATTTGGTAAAAGTCGAAAGAGTGATAGTGTAGGCTATCGACACAAAAACCAACGAGAAAGTGACTATAAAGAAGGTGTTTTAAGATAGGAGATACAAGAATCGAGAACATCTCATAATTTCAGAGTTGAATCATCCATGCATTGTGAAATTGAGGTAAACTTTCTTTACTCAAGGAGACAATGCCAAAAATGTTTATATTAAATTTAATGTACGCTGAAGATATCTTATTGAATTTAGTGATGGATTACATCTCTGAAACCTTAAGCAAGGAGAAACGCAAATTCAAAATCACTAGAACCATTCCCCAGTCAAACACTTAAGATATACAGCTACCAAATGCTGAGAGCCATGGCCTATTTTCAAGGTTAATTGACTCCAAATCACTCTAGGCATCGGCATCTGTCACAGAGACATTAAACCTCAAAACATATTAGTAAACCCTACTAATCATGTACTGAAATATGCGATTTAGGATCTGCCAATAGATTGATGGCTGGAGAATCCAACGTTGCCTACATATACTCCCGATTTTATAGAGCTCAAGAATTAATATTTGGAGCCACTGAATACTCTACTGCCATCGACATTTGGTCTATTGGTAAGAGACTATCAAATATATTATCAGGATGAGTTATTGCCGAGATGCTCACTGAAGAACCCTTGTTTCCAGGAGAAAGTGCTACTGATTAATTGGTTGAAATCATCAAGATTTTGGGAACACCTACTATTGATTAAATCAAGTAAATGAATCCTTAACAATAGAAATAAAGTTTCCTTAAATTAAGTGTCATCCTTGGGCGAAGGTATCATCGTCTCTTGATTAAGATGTTTAGGTATTTGGTAAGTTTAAGCCAGAACCTCATTTTATAGATTTTGTCAGTAAAATTTTGGTTTATTCTCCACTGGATAGATTGAAGCCATTGGAGACTTTGTTCCATCCTTACTTTGACGAAATTAGACAGCAAGGTTTTGGAGATGGAAACACCAAGTTGCCTAATTTCTTCGATTTCTAAAAGGGTAATATCATTAATGAATTTTGATAGAGGAATTACAAATTCAACCTGAAATAGCTCACAAACTGACACAAAGTTGGGTTAAAAGTGACTGAAAATATTTATTTCGAAATCTGCGTTGCTTCTTTTTATATTTAAATATACATATTAAATGAATAAGAAGATCGAAGGGAATTTTGAAAAATAAAAGCAATACCAAAAGGATTTGCAAGATATCTAAGATAAGTGCAAAAAAGCAACCACAGATATAAGGCAAAGGCTGTTGGATGGATGTGCAATAAAATTGAAAAACGAGGATGTCATGTATATTTACAAGTACTCCAATTTAAAATTTTAAGTAAAATCTATCGGTTGACAGAAGATGCAGGGACTGCACAAGCATTAAAGAATTATTCGAAGAATCAAAATAACAGAGGAGAAAAGGTGGAAGAATAGCTGATCTAATATTTTAAGGATATTTTGAATGAATTCATTGCTGATATCTATATGAGGCTCAACGAATTCCAAGGGGAAAAAGAGAGCGTATAAATAAGTATTACTTTATTCAGGTACTCTTTATTGTCTCAAGAACATATCATGATTACAGATCTTACTCATATTGGCTTTACAAAATGTTCTTGTATTTGGACAAATTCGCTATGCCACATGTTGGAACTTCTCTGTGCAGCACATCTTTAAAGCTATTCAAGGAGGGATACTTCGATAAGTGCAATAAACTGATTTTAAACACAATTTTACAATTTATTTAGGAAACAAGAAAGAATGGAATATTGTTGAATAAATAAATCAAACATCTCATCAATTTGTTCTCCGTCATGGGTTCCAGAGAAGTTGAATTCACTAAAGCACTAGGAGAATATGACTACATCTGTAAAAAACAAGAAGATGCATAAAAATACTACAAGGATAATTTCCAATATTATCTTTTGCTAGAAGTAATCTGTACATTCCTATTCAGACTTCCAAATTCTATAAGGATGAGATCGAAGACAAATAAAAATTTACTGCTCCTGAGTTTGTAAGCTGGGGCAATTCTATTTTCAAGCTGGAATTGGATATGTGCATAGAATGCTATCCCAAGAGTCAATAGGCCATTGAAAATAAGTTGAAGATTATACTAGTCAAAGATCAAGCAACCAGATTGGTGGACTCACCCACAGGAGTTGGTTATATGTTGTAATATGACAGAACTGATGAATTGAAATAATTGTTTTAATTCATCTTCAGAACTAAGGAATGCATTACTCATATTGCCAAGGCTTACCAAACTTATTTCGAGTAGCAAGGACAATTAATTAATAATTCGATTGAGCAAGAACAATAATAAGTAAAAGACGGTCGTCAAATACGTATTCTATATCATTTACTCAAACTTAGATGAAGCTGAACTCTATTTCACTAGAATGTTGGAAGTTATGGAAAAGGCCTAAAGTATATTAAAGAATCAATTGCAAGACGAACCAGAGATTTAAAAATCTTACAGTGGAGCCTTCATGTTGGTGATCAATAAGAATGAAAAATCCCCAATGTGGTTAGCTATTTATACTGATATCATCATAAGAAGCGAAAAGGGAGTCAATGAGATGGAAACTGATAAAAGGTTGAGCAAAATTGTATCCCTCTTTCAATTGCTTTATCAACGAGATGTGTTCTTTAGACATTATTAGAAATTCTTATCGAATAGATTGCTCAATCAATAACTATAGAACATCTAATTGGAAAAGCAATTGCTGTAGAAATTCAAGGGAGAAACCGGTACTAATGTATTGTAAATATTTGACTCATAATTAGAACTCAATTGTCCAGCATGATCAACGATATTGAATAGTCCAATAGATTTGCCTCAGATTAACAAATCAGTAAAGATACCAAATTTGATTTGAATGTGTTCTTGTTATCCCAAGGTTGTTGGCCAATCACCACCATCCTAGATAATGTTATTAAGCCAATTCAAATCTAAAATGTTCTGGAGTATTTACTTAATGCATACAATTAGGAATTACGAGAAGATATATTTGGGTAAACACAATGGAAGAATACTCACTTGGTGTTTTAATATGGGGTAAGGGGAATTAATATACAAATTACAAGCAGACAAATACTATCTGAATGTGAATACTATGTAAATGATTGCTTTTCTCTTATTCAACTAAGCGACATAATTCTCAATCAAGAATATCTTGGAAATGACCAAAATTGATAAGATTGATTTAGAAAACTCATTGATTCCTTTCGTTTGCTTGAAGATCATCTAAAGAGAGAAATAGGAAATTGAGGATTTTTCAGATGAAAATGAAATTCTCAAACTGAATTTGGGTTTCAATAATAGGGCCAAAAAAATGAAATTATTGCCTAATCCGAAGATGCAACCCAAAAGAATTGTAAGAAGTGTTTAATCCTTTTTAGAGTAAGGTCAAGGAGCAAAATCAGGAAGAATTACAATAGATGGAGTAAATTAACAAGCAAAGGGAATTTGTGGTCGATTCTTAATTGGTCAGATTGATGAAATCAAGAAAAACTATTAAACATCATGAATTGCTAGAAAATTGCTAATAAATGATTTCAATCTTTAAACCTGATATATTATTCATCAAAAAGAGAATTGAAAATTTGATAGAAAGAGAATACATCAGAAGAGATGAAAAAGACTGGTATTTATCAATCTTAACAATTTCTTAGGAATATTTATCATTATTTGAATTGAAAATTATTAAATCAAAATTGTTATCATACATTTATATTTATTAACTAAAAGAAAACAAATTCAAATATTATGTCGGACATGACAGACCTTCAAACAACCCTTTGCACAGAAGATTTTACCCCCATGAGGAAAGGTACTCTCATTTTAAATCTCTAGGCATATTTGTCGAACTCTTCCTTCTCTACTTAATTTATATGGTTATTAGTATTGCATCATACTATTAACATCCTGAGTAGGACACATCTTAACCAGGTTAACATAATGATGGAGCTGCTCCTCCAAATCAATCTTAAGTAATTATCTAATAATCCATATTGAGGCTAAACCCTCTTTTATCAGCGTAGAAGCATTGAATAAATTCTTCACTATTTTTTTTGGATATCACATTATACCTATTGGAATGGCATTATTATACTAACCTAGAATTTTTTCAATTGTGGTATGTTATCTACATTTCGTTGGTACCGAATTTGTCATATATTAGCCTACATTGTGATTATGGTTGCTCATTATAAAGAGAAAGAGTCCATTTTGAAAATAGCCTACACTGCATCAGGCTTATTTAACATACTTCTAATTTTGGGAGCCATAGTTGGACTGTCACAAATGGAAAATGGTTGTCTTTGATCATATAAAATTCAAATAATCAATAGTTTATAGATTAAGATTATAATTATTTTTATTTGTTGTTAATAGTATTAATTATTAGATCAATTACAACTAATAATTACTACATTTTGAATTTTCAGCATTAGCATAAGTCTAATATATAAGTAATTTATCATATCAATTTTTATTGAAATCCTGCGCTGTTTCGTAATTATTGATCGGTTTAATAATATTATTTAATGAATTTAGTGATTTGAGCAGAAACATCAAATTCTGCCAATAGGTTTTTGCTTACTGAAGTTCTTTTGGGATTAACTATTCTGATTAGCGAAGGTTTCTCAGTTTTCAATTTTCTATCCGGACTATTGGGAATGGATTAAGTTTGAGAATAATATTGTTTAATTTTGGTAGTGTCTGGAGGAGTCTTGTTTCTTTTGACGATGGTTCCTTGGATATCCTTATAGATCAGACACAATGATAGTTGTTCTTTTGCTTGAATGATAATTTTTGAATTTTCTAGGAGTAAACTATTAGAGATTTGCCTAAGTGCATGTAACTCTTTGAGAATGGTTTACAATTTGAGTTTGACAGAAGCAGGCTGATTTAGTTTATCTTCTTAGGCAATGATTCTTAGGTGTTCGCTTTCAATGGCATAAGTTTAAAGTTGAGTTTGGTAGAAGACAACTTTATCTTTTAATCTATGAATCTTGTCTTATGCTTTCTTTTTGAGTGTTTCATACTGTTATCTATAATTATCTTTGTCTTCTTTTTTTTATCTATTTAAGTCTTCATATTTAATCCGTTAATCGATTAACTTTTACTAAAGTTCCTATTTCTGGAATTCAATTTGTTAATTACATGCCTTGAGTATGAGAAACTCGGTATTGAGGTCATCGAAGCGTTATTTCCATGAGTCATTTTGAACATCTAAGGTTTGGTCAAAAAGTGATTACCTAAAATGGGAGATGAGTTGTACTTGGAATAATCGCCAGAATAGTTAGGTATTGTATTGATGATTTCATTAATAAAATGTTTGATGGTTATAAAAAGTGAATCGATGACATGTTCCAATTCTAATTTTAATTTGTCAGATGGATCGAATTCCTTTGATAAAATGAGGAATAGTTGTTTTGGAAATTGTTATTGTAGCAAAAGAATGCCTTACATTTAATAATTGAATATTTTAATTTATATTCTCATTCAATAAAGGGATATGCCCTATTCTTACAAAGACCTAATAATTGATTACTCGAAATCTTGTAAAGCTACTTTGCCATCGCAATCTGTATCGGTCATGTCCATCCAAGCTTGGACATCTTGAGGTGTTGGTTCAAACTCAATATTCAATTGCTTATAGGTTTCCCTCAACAACCCTGGAACCTAACGATTGTCTCTATTTAAATTACTTCGTTTCTAGTCAAGAAACCACATTGAGTGACATCAAATTTCTTAAATAATCTTCTGGCGACTTCCAATCTCTCTTCAACCATTCTATTATATTGTCTCTAGGGTGGTAATTGGATACTGTAAGAGGGTAGTGGTTGGATACCAGCCTAATTAATTAATATTATTTTGAACAAGTATGCGCAAAGCATAATTCTCCACATCCTAATAGGTGATCTTGCCGTCTCTGTTGACATCCAAAACCTAGACGAAAGTATCTACATCTGCCTGTTCTTAATATGATATTTTACTTGTGTTGGATTGAAGGCCTTGCTCATTCCTCTGTAAGCGTCTACCAACATTGGGGAAACTACTGTAGGTTCTATTTCTAACCTTCTGGACCATCAATGATGCCATTTCTGTCTCTATCGTACAAATCAAAGAGTTTCTTTGCTATGGCTTTGGCTTGTTCTGGATCGCAAATCCCTTGAGGAGTTACATACTGACTGGTTATCACTTAATCTGATCTTCTGGCTGTGGATCTCATGAATCAAAAACGATAATTTATTTATTATATTTTAACAATTATCATCCATCTCACTTCTTCCATCAAATCAGAATCATTATTTATATATAATTTTATAATGTACTCTTTTAATTTCAATAAATTGCTATCACTTTCCAACAAAACCCTTAAGATAAGTCTCCTTCTGAACTCTGATGACTTCTCTCTTGTCAGTCTTTCTGGACATGTAGATTTTTGTTTTTTCAGCTCCTCTGGTCTTCTTCAACTTGGACTTGACTTCCTTCCATCCCTTTCTGCTTCCATCTCTCTTTGGGATGATGCCTCTTCTTCTCAATCTGAATTTTGGTTCGAATTTCATAAGATATCTAACATTATTTCTCTACCCATTACTATTATGTATCGTAGATCAAAGCGAATCCAGTTGTTCTGTTTCCTCCGAATGTTGTTCTCAATCCATACACGACAACATTTCTTTCGTCAGCCTTGTACTTTTAAGCCAATTCCTTCACCACTGATTCCTAAGATGGAGTGGGCTTATTTGGATGGAGTAATTCAACACTCTTTTATTAACCACTTTCTTACTAATTATCTTCTATTCAAGAGTTTGTTAAGCAATACTTTTCTGGTCTTCACAATAAATGTCATTCTCTTTCCTATTTTTTCAAAATTAATTAAATCTTTTTTTTATGAAAATAAACTCAATTCATTAACATAATCTCAAATATTCATTATTTTATTATCTCTCTTCACTCCTTGCTTAATTCTCAATATACTCCATTTAATGACTAATTTACAATATACTGTTTGAAATTTCCTTTCAATCAAATTACATCTATGTAGTTAACCAAATTTAGAAACGACTTGACAAAAATACCTAATAATTCATTCTGACGATATAAATATTGGCTTTACATTTTAATATTAGAAAAGAGATAAAATATTTTTTTTTAATGATTCAACAGATTTCAATCCAAATTTACATAGCTCTTATGTTGTTACAACATCTGATTATAGGGGAGTGCGCTTCCGTATGTCCTTTTACTAACTACAAAAATGCTCTTTTGGTCATTGACTCATCTACCCAAAGCTACACCGAATCCATTAATGATAGTGAAAACTATGATACTTTTGGATTTGCATTCTGGAGTATCAGTATTCCATTGCTTGAGAAGCTTGAAACTGCAAATAGAGATGGGCCGTTTAAGAATGATGTGTCAGAAGATGGACAACTGTTATTTTTTGTCAAAGATTCATCGACTACCTCAAACTTTATTTACGGTTTTAAATCCTACGACTATTTAAACAGGCAGGTCAAGCACACCATTAAATTCATTAATCAAGATATTAGCCAAAAATTTATATTCTCATTTGGATCATTAGAATACGAAGGAATCTGGATTTACCATCAAGTTTTATTGTAGCCAGCTTTAAACAAAATTATTGTTGAAATGAGTAACTAAGAAAAACAATAAGCAAATTTTGATTTATAAAATCAATTGAGTTTATAAATCAGTATCGGAGGAAGAGGATATGTAATTAATCATATAATCAAATTAGATTGATTCGTTGAACCTCAACTCGTTTAGAGGAAAATAATCGAAGTTAATTTATCTGCCCAAATTTGCTTATTCAACAAATACTTTTTCATAGTAAGTGTAAACTTGCAAGATACCACCAATGGTTACTGGAGAATAAACCATCAATATCATCTCTGGATTAAGGTTATTTGAAGGAAATTAAGTGCTATAGCAATTCTTAGATCTTTATGGAAATAGGTACTGCATTTAGGGATGGGTTAAATATTTATTACCAAAAGTGGACGAACAAAGTTATACGCTATTGAAGTTGTCAGGCTAATCCAACTTTGAGAAAGAAATTACACTAGGAGATGAGCTGTTCCGAGTAGAAAGTTTCATTTCAAAGAAGAATCCTAAATCCACATCATTAATTATAAATGCTGATGCTTATGGTATGCCTGTGAAGTAGTCATTCCAATCACAATATGATCTATTATTCTAAGGATCCGGAAATCCAGACTACAGCGTATTATAAGCGAAAAGAACTTATCAAGATCTCAATACATAACTATATTTTGAAGGATTGTAACAATGGCATTATATTTAATATGAATATGGAAGAAGTAATATTGATTAAAGGATGTTATTGTAGATTTAATTTTCAAATGATTTAGGAAAGCTATACGAAAATCTTGGAAACCATATTTTTAGTGGCTCTTTTACAAATGCTAGACTTAATTTATTTTTTGGTGGAGACACTACTAATTCAAATACCAATCATGAATTTATTGAAGCTTATATATATGATTTCAAAATGCAATTTAACTATGCCGAAGATAAACTATTTAACCTAAGTAACTATTAACATTATGCTAGATTGCCATTATACTTGTAAGACATGTGAAGGACCATTAATATCGAATTGTTTAACATGCGATGCTAATTCCAATAGATTTTATCAAGTTGAATTAAAAATGTGCAAATGCAATTCTGGTTATCTAGATAAGGGTATCCCTATTTGTGACAATAAATTTTATTCATCAGTTCAATAAGAAGAATAGCCAATTGATTTAGAAGTGCCATGTCCAATTGGGTATTTTAGATTACCCAAAGATGATGGGAGTGGATATGATTGTCTATTATGGTATTTCTAATGAATATTACATTTAGTCCTTAAATGAAAAATTTCTTTGGAGTGCTGTGTGCGGATTGCTACTTCTATCCTTTAACTTTTTATTTGGAACCTGTGTGCACTATGGATTTTTTCACAATCAAACAATTAAATGATTATGAGGCATACCATTTAATAAAGAGGACTGAAGCTCAAAACGATGCTTATTCTATAGAATCTGATAGAGCATTGCACCTAAATCCTGAAATAGCATATTATTGTTATATTGATTCTTGCTTGCCGTAGGTTAAATACCATCTTGGTAAGCCTATAACGGCTGAATGCAAACCAAGTTACTACTATCACGACGAGGTGCAACTCTGTTTAAATCCAGGCATTGCTAATTGTTTAAAAGTCAATATAATACCTGGATGTAGTCTATGTGCTCAAGGTTATTACCTTGTTAATTATAATACTTGCGGCAGATGCCCTACTAATTGTTATGCTTGTATTTCTGATTGTTATGATTGTTCTGGTAATAGAGGTGCGATATGTAACACTTGTATATAATATTACAACCTGTAATAAGGAGTATGTAAACAATGTGGACTTCGCTGTGATTTTTGCAAAGACTATTATGATTAGTATTTGGGAAAAAACTATCTAAAATGTTTAAAATGTATTGACGACTCTTTGTACTCATTTTCTTTTGATGGTATTAATTGCATATCAAATGTAATTCCTAATTGCGTTCATTCATTTTCTGCACTTATAGATGATTACACAATAAATACTCTTGATATCTATTTCGTACCTTAATTCGATTAAAGCAAGATCGAATTATTATGCGCAAAGTGCTAGCCAAACTATGTTTTCGTATTTGAAACTAAATCCTGTGTTTTTAATAATATTAACAACCAATGCGATATTGGTATTGGTTCACTAAAATCAAGTGATCAATCATTAGAAAGTGTCACTTGCCTCAAATCATATTATTATGAAAACCAAATTGTTGAATTTATGGAAAAATGCGAAAACTTAGTTAATGATTGTTAAGTCTGCCTTGAAACTAACATTCAAAATTATTACACCTGTTTGGAATGTTAAAATGGATATTATGCAGAATATATAAGTAATCGATGTGTTTAATGTCCAAGTCAGCTTAATTGTATTTCATGTTACTCTCAACATTCAGTCTCAAAAGATCATTGGAAGAAAGATGTTAGGGCATTTTATAAAAAGTATATTGAAATCAAAAACACACATTAATATATCCTCAATGCATAGAGTTAGAATGTCAGTGATTATGAAGTAGTTTGTTCAGTCTGTTAAGATGGGTATAGGTTATATAAGAATAAATGCATTAAATATTGTTCTGATACCTGTGCAGAATGCTTATTTAAGGATGATCAGTATTATTGTGTTAGGTGCTAAAACGATCAAAAAGGAAGAAAACAATCTACTTACCTTAATGAATGCATAGAATGTCCAGAAGACTGTGCCTTATGTAGGCCGAGAACAAGCGATGAGATCTTATAGATCAATCCTTTATTTAATAGCACTAAATATGCAAAATACTCTCATTAGTGCATCTTAAGCTTTCAAGATTAAGACTATAGTTATGATGAAGATATTGGTGTTTTTATTCATTGCGAATCACCTTCTCCTGGGGGCTGTTATAAGTAGTTGGTTATCCGCATGAATGCCTATGGAGACGCAACTAAATACTATCAAGATTACAATACATTAACTGATGAAGAAAGCAGGTTATAATTTAGAAGGGAAAACTTTTAATTAAATAATTTTTTTGTCTTAAATTAAACATTTGGTGAAGTATTATTATTGTCTATATTTAGTATCAAAATGATGAATTTTACTCCTTAGCCAATGCTAACCATGTTAAGTCAATTTTGATTTAAATAACTTCTGCTTACACATTCAATTTCAGGTCCTCTTACCTGGAAGTAAGCGTAATCAGACAAGTGTTCTCCTAAAGTATATTTTCGCTGATGTATTACTTTTTATTATTTCAAGCAATGTGGAACTTGAATTTAATTTCCATGAAGGTTCTACTTTGACTTTAACAAGAGATATGAGTATTTCATTTTTAAACTTCAATAAAGTCACTATTAAGAATCTCAAAATCATTGAATGCGCTTATTGTGAAAATGACAGATTCTTATTCAACAGTGTATTTCCTTAAACGGTCGTACTAAATAATATATATATTGATCACACCTCTCAGTATAGTGGCAGCCCCTTAATTTTTTCATTACAAAATATCTCTAAGTTTTATTTAGATGGTTTTACTATTGAAGGAATAAATAATGACGGCCCTTCATACATATTTGTACTAGAAAGTACAACCTTTTCGAAATAGATAGCCATAAAGAATTTCAAAATTTTTAATACTTAAATTAAAGATAGCAGAATACTTGAATTAAATTTAAGAAGTGATGATTAAGTATCCTTTGAAAATTTCAATATATCTGGTATTTATGAATTAGTAAATCTCATCAAAATTAATTCAGAAGATTTCAAAGGTGGTTAGATTACTATGAACAATATACTCATAACTGCCAACATTACTAATTCTCGTGAATTTATACATTTTGAAACGGCTAGCTCTCTATCCATATCAAATTTTGTACTCTATACATCCGTTCTTGGATAATCAGTGCTAATTTTGCTCAATCACGTTGCCAAATTAGAAAATATGAATTTCACAGAGAATCAGATTATGGACAATTCAGTTTTACTTTACAACTCCAATCTAAGGAATAATTAAATAAAATTAATCTATTAACTCAATAACATTAAATTTGAAAATAATAAGTACAATAGTGTAATTAAATTTATTTATTTTCAAAAATACTCAAGTCTAGACCAAACTATACAGATCAGTCAATTAAGTTAACTCAATAACCAATTAATAGATGCCACCTTAACTTACAATATGAAACTAGAGACCTCATCCCTAATACTCATTTAATTCAATTAAGTTCAAGTTTCTGACTTTCTCATTAATAGAGGGTATGGATTTAATGATATCACTATCACTGAGTGTTTAACCCTATCAATTCAAAATGGGATTATAATACAAAATAAATTTAACTTTCTAGGATTGCATAAGTATTTGCCCTGCTAATTATTATATGTGGATGGATAGTATTTCTCAATCTCGCTGAATATAATATCTTCTAAAGATATTAGGATGCAAAACCTCACATTCTCTAAAGTAGAGTCATACAATTTTCCATATATTTCAATCATTTTAACTGATATTTTGAAGGATATAGATGATTCAAATATTGTTCTAAAGGACATAGTCTTTTCGGAAAGCCTTATTTTATTATCAGATCCCATCTTCCAGACTGCCTTAATTGGTATTTAATCCTCCTAAGAAACTGTCATTTCGATTTACAATGTTACCTTTAAGAATAATCTCCTACATTCTTATATAGAAGAAGGGTTTATATTGGCAGCTGGATTACTTTATGTAGATTGTCCTTATTGTCAGATTAGTATCCAGCACTCAACCTTCTTGAACAATCTAGTCACCAATAGTAGTTCAAGTATTATGTACATTAAAAGTCAGCAGTTAGAAATCAGCAATTGCTTATTTGAAAATAATAATATCTTCAATTACAAAATCCTTCAACCTTATTTAATCTGGGCATTCACTCAAACTGTAACTCAAAAAGCAATCCGCTAATTCTTTAAGGTTACTTCAACAACTGGAAATGGTTAAATTATAACTGAATAATTGAAAATTCTAAACAGCACATTTTCCAATTCTGGTGGAAAATTGGGAGGTTGTTTTTCAGTTTCTGCATTACGAACATCCAGAATTGAAATCATTAACAACGTATTCCAAAATTTTTCAACATTATTTATAACTGAAATCGAGTAAGGAGGTGTCTTCTACATAGATGGTTCGTCAACCTCATATTTGGAAATTATAATCAAAGACTTAACTGTTCGTAATGTACATTGTAGATAGTATGGAGGCTTCCTATATCTGAAATCTAACAACTCTGAAGTTCATCTTACGATTACAGATGGAATGTTTAATGATATCTATGCGTAGTAAGGATCTGTCATTTATGCGTCATATTCTAATTTAGTAGAAGATCCATAAACAGTAAACATATAAGAAATAGAAATTATTAATTCTCAAAGTGGCTATATTAAATATCTTAATGAATTTAAAGAACTTTCTACTTAATAAGAAATAAGTAGTTTAATTAATAATAGATCATCAATTTATATAGAAGATGGATCTAACATCCTAATTCAAAATATATCCGTTAATAATTTGAAGTTTGAATCTTTTCTAAACTTGGAAAGTTCAAATTTCATATACATATCAGACATCGTTATCGAGGATAGTCAAATTAGTAATAATCTTATTAGAATGTCCTAAAATTAATGTAATCATTTATTTAAACTATTTAGATGTAAACTTAATTCGCATTTTGTTTCGATCAATAATTGTTGGATTTAAAGAGTAATCTACAGGCTGTTCAATCACACCTGACACGAATTAAATTATTAATTATGCATGTGCAGTTGGATTTGGAGGTGCTCCTGCATATATAGAAAATGACATTGATGATGACAGTGTAGATAGAGGATTGTGCGTCAATAATATTATTAGATTAAATTTAGACTTATCTATTTCAGGCTTAATAATTATTAATGATATAGAAGACCAAGACTACGTGAAAATAAGTTAGTTTGATTTGAGTAACATCTCCTGTTCCAGTTGCACTAACGGAGTGCTGTATCTGCAATTTTTAAATGAAACCACATTGTAATAAACATAATTAGTCTAAAATCTCAAGGTAACTAATTCGATTTGTGGGAACAAAGGATGTATGGTTGTTGAAAAGCTGTTAGGATAGGATGGTAGAATTCTTACTTAACAGGAGGCATTTTAATAAGAATATGAATTATAGATTACTGATTACATTTGTGAAAATAATTTAGGATTTACTGGAACTTGTCTGATTCTGAATTCAATTTTCACTTTGATTTAAGATAGTGTGTTGTAACATAATAATGCAACATTCTAAGGAGGAGCTATTGTAGTAAAAGGGTCAGACTAAATAATCATAGAAAACTCACTTATTTAATATAATAAAGCAGAAGTGGGCGGAGGAATGTATCTCGAAAAGATATTTGCTCTAAATTATGAATTATTAAAAACGAGAGTTATTTTGAATTCTGCTAATTTTTATGGAGATAATGTAGCATCAAATCCTGAAAAGCTGGCCATATAAATCACATAAAATGAGATGCTTTAAAGTAAAATCTTAGTTGAAAATTCAACAACCAAAATAGAAGAAGTTGTTGTAAAGCCTTTCACCTCTATTAATGGAAAAAATTCTAAATTTGTTTAATTGCCCACTGGACAGTAGATATCGACGTATTAATTTTTTGATTGGAGGAATTAAAATTATATTAATTATGATTTGATTTTTAGAATTCATGCTTAAAATAGAAAAATGCACTTGATTTAAAATTTATCTAGTACTGCTTGTACCATAAATAGTAGAAGATATAATATTTCAGAGTAGGATGAGGATCAAGAATTTACAAACAACTTCACTAAATAAAATACTATTTTTTATAATTCTGAGACTTAAGATTACAATTTAGATGAGCTGATTGTGTATTTTGATAACGACGTTCCTGAAGAGATTGTATTATAATTAGAATTTCAATGTGATTCAATCAAAATTCCAATATTCAATACCACCTATCCTTATTAGACTTTAAGTTTTCATAATGATTATAGTCTTAGAATCAATGTTAAGACTTTAGAATGTTAATTTGGAGAAATTAAAAATTTAACTGACTTCTCATGTGCAATTTGCGATTCAATATAAGGTCTATTTTCTTTAACTTTAAATGCTCAAAAATGTGATATTTAAGATGATATATCAACAATATCAGTCAGGTCAAATTAATTATAACTTAGACCTGGTTATTGGAGACCGTATTTCGATACATCAGAAATCAGCACTTGCATAAATTTACAAAGCAATTGTTTAGGAGGTTGGAAAAACGGGGATATCTCCTGTTACGTTGGTCATATAGGAGCACTTTGTGAACAATGTGACCTATACGATACGAGAGGAGACGGTTCATTCTCAGTTGTTAGTAGATACTCTTGTGGATCATGTTAAGATAAATACGAGAATATTGCTCTTATTGCTGGCATCATTATTGTTACCCTCATATTTTTGCTTATCTCTATTAAAGGAACTTTGAATTCAATAGATGAGTTTAGCAAATTTAACCCCTTTATTAGATCCTCACACACTAAACTCAGTCCTCAATCAAGTATTCTGATCAAAATTTTGACCAATTATTTTTAAATTATAGCAACCATTACTACCTTCTAATTACAATTACCTTAAGGATTAGTCAGTACCATTGATGGAGTAGGTAATCCTATTCAAACAGCAACTTATTCACTTGATTGCTTTTTAGTTAATTTTTCTAATATTTAAATACAATATACTAGAATGATATGGCAGATCATTTTACCAATCCTTTATATTACTCTTTTTATGGGCTTATTTTTCATTGCTTCTAAATAGCGTCTAATAGGATCGACCTTAAATTGTAGTGTAATGTCAACCACTTTAATTTATTGCTACATTTATTTCTAACCAAATTTAATAAATGGTTTTGTCCAATTAGTGTCCTATAGAGATATATCCGGCTTTAAGTGGATCAAGGCAAACGTAGCTGATAGATACGATACTCTTAATCATTTATAATGGATGCTGAAGTTTAGCATGCCAGCTCTCATTATTTTGGCTATTCTCATACCGTGCTTCTTCTTCTATGGACTTTTCAGCAATAGAAACAATCTAACTTCCAAAAAAGAAGTAAAAATGCGTTGGGCATATCTGTACGTTGAATACAAAGATACAGTATACTTCTGGGAATTGGTTAAAATCATTGAAAAAGAACTGATTATCCTATCACTTATATACTATGAAGACAGTATAGTCATTAAGGGTGTCTTGGTGCTTCTCATCACTTATTTGTATTAGGAATTAAATCAAAATTATCAACCATATTCAATGATTAGAATGAATAAGTTAGACTATTATTCAGCTAATATTTGTATGATCACTATTTGTTTAGCTATTGGAGCCTATATAGCATAGGAGGCGGAGATTAAAGAGTTGTAAATACCCTTTTTAGTGATTATGGCCCTATTAAATTTTCTATTCCTTCAATCCATTTTAGTATAGATTGTATCCAAATACGCATAATAATATGAAGATACTTTAGATAAAATCAAAGACTTCATTAAAAAACAATATCCAAGCTATAAGAGTTCTAAATATCTGGATAAGGTCTTGGAAAGCCGAACTGATAAAAGAAATAGAATAATGATGTTATTCCAAAAACTTAAGAAATTTGCTATTCCTTTAGGGAAACTTATGATCTAAACCAGAGAAAATTATCAAAAAACTAAACAAAAAATAAGTACGATTGAATTTCACACTAGATAAGAGACTTTGGATGTGGAAAAATCATCTTAAAAGAGATTACTTGCTCTACCAAATATAAAATGAGAATTATAAAAAATTTAAAATATTTCTTTTTTTTTATATAAACCATTAAAATATCAAATTGGAAACTTAGATCTTAAAATTCTTAAACTTATTGACTTTTTTAAATATTTTTATTAAATTTTGATGTTGTAACATTTCTCTAACACTTTATTAAAATTGTATATTTTTACTTTGTAAATATATTAACAATTAACAATTATTATTGAATTAAATATAAAATATATATACAACACACAATTTAACATTATATTGTATCCTTATTCCTATTGTTATATATAAATAATTCATTTATAACATAAATTTGAAGCATTTTGAGTCATTGTTTTTCTAATTTAAGTGATATTTCTGTTCTATTTAATTATTAGTAACAAACAAATTGTCAAAATTTTATTGAAATAATAAAAAAGTAATATCTCATAGTCAAATATGAGAATAGTAATTTTAAATTATTATATGAATATACATCTTGAAGTCAAAATGAAGATTTATTAATTTGTAGAAGATTATGAAAAATTTGATCATTATTATTGTTTGAGATGACCCTTTTCCTTTAACTCTACTTTTCTTCGAATACCATCTTTTTTGAATTAAATAAAAAGGAAACAGATTATTAAACCAATTGTTTAATTCAAGTAATCAAAAAACTCAAAGACATATTTCATCATAATTCAATAAATATGTATTTTCTTTAAATAAATCTTATTAATAATAATTTTTATAATACAACATTTTTCATTATTTTTAATTATAAATTATTTACATTAAATAATGAATGATGACACATTAATAATCAGGATTACTACTTACTCTAGTATGTTTGCAGGAATCATAGGAAAGATAGCCTGTCATCCCATTGATACAATTAGAGCTAAGATACAGGTATTTTATATTCTCATTAAAAGATTAGACAAACAATGATGCTTAAGATTAAAGCTGACAAATTGATTTCAACTTTGGTAAAGGAGACCTTAAGAACTGAGGGTCTTCGTGGACTTTACAAAGGGCTTGGAATAACGATAGTAAAAATGATAATTTCTATATAGATAGGAACAGGACCTGCATATTCTTTATATTTAACAACTTACGAGACATCAAAGTACTTTTTAAATTAGTTGAGTGTAAATAGTGTCATTTATCTTAGTTTATGAAGGACAGTCCCAATTTAATATCCTTTACATCTGGAATGATGGCTGAAACTATCAGTTGCATCTTCTGGTTGCCAATAGACGTGATAAAAGAGAGATTACAAGTTCAAAGCAATTTAAAGGTTTTTGATTATAAAAATACATTTGTATAATGCTGTGAATATTCTAGGATGCCATCCAAAAAATTCTAAAGTCAGAAGGAGTGGTTGGTTTATATCGAGCTTATGGAGCAACTGTAGCCTCATATGGACCCTTTAGTGCATTCTATTTTATGTTTTATGAGAAATTAAAAAGTAATTCAGTTTATAGGAAATAAAATAGCAATTTTGGAAAATCCATTGTAACCGTCCTTTTTAGAGAGTCTTTGTCTATCGGGGATAGCAGGATCGATGGCAGGATTTATATGCAATCCAATGGATATCGTGAGACTGAGAATGCAGGTATAGAGAGCCTCATTGGCCACTCATGCAGAGACAGGCAATTTTGGATACAAGAACTTAATACATGGAATGTACAAGGTTGTAAGCAATGAGGGGATATTGTCTTTGACAAAGGGATCGATGGCAAAAGTGTTGTACACATGCCCTAATACTGCAATTTCAATGAGTGTGGCAGAAGTAACTAGATCTTATTTTATTAATAAATACAAGAGTCATTGAATATAATTATAAATAGCTAAAGGAATAAAATTTACATCAGATTTAATTAAAGAATTCGTGTTTTAGTAATTCTTTGGCTTCTGATCTCTGAGCTGGATCATAGGCTAGACATTGTTTTAGTAAATCTAGGAGTTAATTTTATTTGACTAAAGATAGATAATTGCAGTTCTGTCTTACGACTGAATTCAGTTGCAATTGCTATTGTTTTTAGATGATTCTTGATGAGTAGTTTGTATAATTACTTGCTTAAATCTCTTCCTTTGACAGCAAATAAGCCATACTTGATTTAGGGTCTTCCTTATCTCATGATTTTCCCTTTATAGGATAGCCAATTAGGAACACCATGTAATATGTCAAGTATTATTGCCCCTTGATTTGTTTATAAAAATACCGTAACTCCAAACATCTATTTTTGGAGTCCCATGCATTTGAGTAAGGGCTTCAATTTAGCTGTTGTATTGATTTGAGTATTTGGTCCAATTATGCATGATATCAAGGGCTTCAGGAGCCATGTATTCAGGAGTTATCATTCCGAATTGATCCTTGTCCTCATTTGAGAATGCTGATCCAAAATCTATGATCTTGGGTATGTTATTTTCAACTAATATATTGTCTGGTTTGAGATCGAAATGAGTGACACGTTTGTCATTGATACATGAGATTCCATTCAAAATTCCATGCATTAATTCGATGAGTTTTTGTGGATGTTCATACATGTCCAACAATTATTGAGTCTCACTTATCTACGACATTAGATTGCTTGTACCGCATAGACTCTTTCTCCCTTGTAGAATTCGCCTTTCATGGTGTAGAGCACTTTGCTTAGTGGTTTGCCTCCCAACTCCTGTATAATCCAGGTATCTTTGTTTGAATGTTCGACTCCCATGATCTAAACTATGTTATCGGATTTGATGTAACTGAACTTTGCCTCCTTGCTCTATTGTGGTTTGGCTATTTGTTTCAATGCCACCTTCTGATTGCCTTTGGATGCCAACCAGACCAGGGCAAATCCTCCCCTGAATAAGAGTAAAATAAATGATGTACCTTCCCAAGAGTTCAAGCTTGTCGAAACCCAACAATTACCTATCTCCGTAAGTTCCTTTCTCTTCCTCTGTGAGTCCGTAATCTTTAAGCATCTTAAGGGATGGCAATCTATTAGGTTTGAGGGTGAAGCTACTGTGCTTTTATAATTTCATGACTGTGATTCCAGGGGATTAGTTTGACTCTTTTTGCACGAGGTCTATGATTATTCGTTAGTGTAACAGCGAATCCAATCCTACAATATTGTCTATATGAAAATGGGATATAAAAGTGTGGTAATGGAGGAGGTGATATAAATACATACTGTTGGTGGAGACGGGAGTTCTTCTGGATTTCTGCGACAGTTGTCTCTAATAATGAATGGGCATCATATTAATTAATTATATTTATACTCTTAACCAATTATTGATAATGCATAATTATTTATATAATATTTGAAATGTAGGAGTGGCCTAAGAAATTGTTTCTTGCTATTGCATTCGTCTCTTGCTTCACCTGTTATGCAAGACCAGACTACAATCTCCCGCTATTCGCCTTTGCATATTTGCTTTGGGACATAGACAGACCTGTAAGTGAATCATCTAAGTCAATTTAGGTATCGCAAAAGATTAGATTAATTTACCTATTTGTTTATTCGTGGATTATTGATTTCGTTTGGCTTGTTTATTGGGGTCCATTTTGGAATTCATCCACTTTCAGTCATAATTGGGCTGATGGAATTTAAACCTTTGTGTTAGTGTTGTCCGTTATCAACTTTATCTTGAAAGTAGAAATTGAATTAATATTGTGTAGTTGGGTACAATTGTAGTGTGCATTTTGGCAGAGAAAGAATGCAAAGATGCATTACATCCTGAAAATGCAATGGGACATGCGAAGAACATCTTTAATAGTGATGGTTAGCATTAATGAATTACTTAAATTTTTTAAAAAAAAATTAATATCTATTTTAAATTAATGTCTTAATCAGTGCTTTGGGAAGTAGTTAAGGGCAACAATGGTCATTTTTTGGTCAAGAGAAACGGATTGACCCTCTCAACCGATCCATTCAATAACACCGGAGTTTAAACATACAGCAGCACAGGTACAGAGGCAATATTAATATCAAAAGGATTCATTACATAAAATGCTATTGGAGTAGTACCAACATAAGCAAAGGCTAATTAAATCAACAATGTGAATTTGGTTGCCAGAAAGAGCACCAAATTCCAATAGGCTGACAGAAAGACCAAGAATACTCAATCAGTTTATGCTTCAACCTTGAGTGTCAAACACGGAATTCACATCAGCCTCAAGAGTATGTCATCTCTTATCAACCCTAGGTAATCAGAAAGAGATTCGGCACAAGAAGACTCGGATTGTAGAAGGCAGCTCTCAGAAAATTGGTTAAGTTGAACAGAGCCAATGCTGTCAGAAGAAGAAATGAAATTGCTGCAACTAAGGCATAAAAGAAATGATTTGCATTATCAAACGATGTACAATAAATATATATAAATAAATAATATTATTATATAAATGGGAACTATTCTCACAAATAAATATAAAAGGATAATATTTATTAATAATCACATCATAATACATTGATATCTTATTACATGATTTTTAATTTAAATTAATATGAAATAAGAAAGAGTTGCACCTAAGCCTTAGTTCGGGATTTTAAAGCAGCAATAACCATCCTTTCCAGATGATGTATTGTCATATAACAGCAGCAAATCGATGAAGCTATCAAACGATGCAACACTTAAAGTTCGTTATGATCGATTTGGAAATGTCATCGATAAGGCAAGACGAGATCATTAGATCTCCTTTAGAGATAGAGTTACAAAACAATAAAAGGTCTATGACTTATTCTTGTTTGATTTGTTTAAAGTTGAATAGTTGTAAATTGAGAATCGGAAAAAATAATAAAATAAGGGTTGGTGTTGCTCGATTTAATGAAATGAATTATTTAATATTTTATGTAAATGTGTACTATACTTTAGAATTATCACTATTTTTTAGTTTCTTCTTGGTGTTCTCTGGCTTATTTCTTTTCAAGAGCTGTCAAATACAATCCGTTGTCATCTGGGAGTGAAATCAAGGACTTCTTTCCTTTTCCGATTGTGAAGATATTGTTGATTCTTGTAGAGAAGTGCTTTCCATTTGAGTCCTAAGATATATCTTTATTAATTCATACTTTAACATGGACGATGTCAAATGATCCAAGATGTCTTTCTCTGTGTTGGATGAGACCCACTCTTCCAATGTTATTACCTCCGATAATGTAACATAAATTTCCTAGTTGATATTATAGATACAGATATTACCTGGTTCTTCCTTGAGGAAATCGACAACCTTTCCAGTTTCCAAATCGATTTTTAATGTGTCATTGACATGAATATCAGGGTTGGGGTATCTGATGGTTCTGGCATCGCTGGTGACAATATAGGGGACATTGTTTGGTCCAACCTTCTTTTGGGTTACTTTGACTAACTTGAATTTGGCCTCATCTGGTTTGATTGATTTTAATATGAATTTTCCTTAGACATCATACAAAACTCTGTAACTTTCTCTTGTCTTGTCAATTGTGATGACATCTGAGTCATTAATGATATAAAAGTACCTTATAAGCCAACTGGATATCCAAAGTCAGATCTCACTTTTCCGTCAACTTTAATATTACCATCCTTATCAGCAAGAATCGTTTAGACTTCTCTTGCATACAAAGCGTATTTCAGTTTATGTTGCAATATTACAGACAAAGGAATTGATTCTCTCAATTTATGGGGTCCTTATGAGGGTCTTGTTGTCCAATTTCCTCCCAATTTTGAGAGCATCCAACTCTTGGGTGCTGTGATTCTTTTCATATGTTTCTTGGGTCCTCTTGCCTATAGATAATAGTAATCACTATTCTTACCATGATTGTTTAAAGAAAAAATTAAAATCTTTTTAATTTAATTCAAAATGCCAATACTCATAACATCAGAAATATTTTATTATTATGTACAATATTTATGCTATTCATATTATGACAATTTAATATGAAGGTATGAACTACGCAATTACAGAGCACAATATCTTCTTGATTCAGATTCTGATAATTAATACAATGAGAGAATCAATTTTAAATTACAATAAGCGATTTTAATATTTAATATAAATGCAATTCTAATAATTAATGCCCGTAGGATATGTGAAACAACCTCCTCTTAAGACATTTGTTATTGCGAAGATTAAGAAGGAAAATACTGAGAAATAGATAAAACTGTATAAACAAAAATATCACCAATACTTCTATCAGCATGATTATCTGAAATTGGTTAAACAAGGTAAAGAGAAGGATCATGTATTGATGTTATTTTGTTTTCCAGAAGTAAGTCTGCTGATTGTTATCAATAGGACTTAGAGAAGATGAAGGTGGACTTTGAAGTGGAGGAATATATTGAAATTGAATTGCCAAGCATTGCCCCTATTCACAAAGATTAGAAGTCTCTGTATAATGACTATTGGAATATCTTGCATCCGAATTACGAGTATCCGCATAAGCAAAACAAAGATGCAGCTCTGAGAATGCAATAGATTTTAGATACCAAAGTCACAAGGAATAAATGCATCCTCTATGATGAGGACAACACTATTGTGATTGAAGCAGAAGATGAAACGCACATCAATAATGCTAGACATTGTGTCATGGTAGCAATGGAGAAGTTGGCAGAACACAACAAAAATGAGAATCAATAGAAGCACTTTCATGATTTATAGTATTATGCTAAAGAAATGACTTTGGTAATATACTTTGAACCATGCATAATGTGTGCTATGGCTTTGGTTCATTCAAGAATTAAGGAGGTGTATTACTACCAAAAGAGAGTGGTAGATGGAGGACTCAATGATCAATTATAACTTAATAACCTGAAACAACTAAATCATAAATATTTAGTGTTCTATTAGCATTGATTTAATTTTATTTATAATTCAATTGCTATTATTTGTAAGTTCATTTATAACGTTGGTTAATTAAGCAACCTATTATGAAATGGAACTAAACATATATCTGTTAATAAATACTCGTAAAACTATTGAGCGTACTCTAAATTGTAAAATACTTCCTGAATGACTTTTAGAGAATCCTCAAATTCTTGCTCTCCCTAATTGGCAAGTTTAAGAAACTCTTATTTATCCTCCATTTGACATGCAATCTATTCTAAATCCTTTAGATTTATGGAAGCAAACTAAATAAATGTAATTGTTGTTACTATAGCATCGTATTCTGTAATCTTTATTTGGATCATCTTTAATGCTTATAATAGAAGATTTGCGTCGATTTTTTAATTGCTGCTCTGATCCAATCCCATATCATCGATGTACTTCTCTAGACTAGCCAATTGGAGTTTTATTAAGTCCATCTTGTTAATTATAGTCTCAACAGCAACAGACAACTTTTTCAAAGTGTTTAGATTCTTCCTGAAGAAGTTCTGAGACTCCTACAAGGAATTCTACATTTTACTGGCGATCATTTGATTATTGTTCTATTCAATAAATAGTAATTGTTCCTTAATGCCCTTAATCTGTTCTTCTGTGGTTCTATTTATTAGGCTTGCCTCTAAAAGCTTCTTTTGTACATCTATTTATTATAATGACATCAAATACCCTCAACAATTCTTCTGAAATTTTCAATCTATTATGATAAGAGTTAATATCCCTGAGTGGGAGGTTCCTTTTACACAGAGCATAAATCCAATTGATTTTTTATATTTATTAATTTCTTTCCTTATTCTTACTGCAATTGATGAATCTTTTGAATTTATTGTTGGCATCCTTTCCATCCTCCCTTTTGTTTAATAAAATCAACTTTAAGTTGGATTGATTGGGTTAATTTTAGAGTTTCAGCATTTTGATAAGAATCAACCATGAATTGTATGTTGTATTAGAAATAAATCTAATTAAAATTATTTTGTAGATCTAATAGTTTTTATTAGGCATAAGTTTTATGAGCATTTATTTCTTAGATTAGTTTTCGGGTTTCCACATGTACTTCCTATTATTTGTTATCCCACTTGTTTTAAAATGACTCTGGAGGCCTAGCCTTAATGAGATCCTATTTGACTGGCAATTGCAATAATTCATACTCCTTTGCTATAGGGTGTTTAAAAGCATTTTCATTGAGATACAAGTACTCTTTCTTAAGTGCTATAAGCTACTATTATTGCAAGAGAAGGAACTCATTCTTGTGTTTAAACTTTTTAAAAAGTTCCACTATTGATTATTCAGCCTTATTCAAATAGGTTATGGCTTTGCCCATTCTTTATTCTCGTGGAACCTCTTTGGCAGTGCTAGCCATCAATTTGGCCAACTCCATATTGGTGATAACAACAGTGACAGTGTGATCATTGGAGAACCTCTCCATCAACTAATTATAAATGATGGGGGGTATTGGTTTCTTGTTACTGGTTTTGGTTTATATCAAGCATCTAATAGTTTACTCGTACATCTTGGAAGACTCTTGTAACAAACCCAAAGCTATAAGAAGTTCATCTGGATTTTTGATTGTTTGGAAATGATCATACAATTTCTTATATCCATAGGCTTAGGCCTATTGATTAGAGGAAAGATTACGTAGCAATTGTGCATGTGAATGTGCACTAATGATAGATCGGAATGCTATTAGATAGTCCTTGAATTGACAAAGGCCGTGACTTCAGAGAGTCTCTAAAAACACCACTGGGAATTACGACTCTTGCTAATTGCATCCTTGATGGTTGGCATGTTCTGTCCCAAATGATAATAGAGCAATCCAAGATTGTATAGAGAGCAGGAGTATTCGTAATGCCATTAATTGGATTGAGTAAATTTATTCTAAAATATTCTATCTGTGTTACAGGTTCATAGGAATCATTCCACGAGAATGAGATTTCAAGCTTAACTTGTTAATCTATGGCTGAGTCCAAAAGGAGAATATATTCGGTCAGTAATTTCTCAAGTTAGAGACAAGCCTCCACATCCCCCTTATTACAATCCTACCAACGATAGTCAGTGATCTGCTTTCTATATTCATCGATTTTATTGACTAATTAATTCTTATTCGATATCAATAGACTATTACCTCAGTCCTGGGAAATTTGATTGCCTTAGTTTATTTAAATCTGAAACCAAAGTTCATATTATTATTATTTATGTATTTGGCGAGAATAAATATTACAAATATTTAAGTTATCACTCATAATCTCTACTTCCCTTAGGCTTACTTTAATAGATGCAACAAGGTTTCTTGTCTACGACTCTTTCGTTTCTTCGTCTATCTCTAGAACACCATCATCTTTTCTTGATACTACAATGAGAATCGAAATCATACTCTGGTCAACACCAATGAAATGTTGTTGTGAGAATTGTAATTGCTGAATTCGCAAACCCTCTCGAATTGCTAGAAGATATCTATGTATTATCCCATAATCTTTTCCTAATCATCGTCCTCCTCCTCAGAACTATCATCTAACTTTAATTTTACTGATTTTCTTCTCATTATTTAGTTTATCTGTAATGAGGGTACTTACAAAACCTATTAACATCCTTGTTCATTCATCACATACAACGACTCATTCACTCCCTTCTTCACACCCTTCTCATTTACAGGCACTTCCTCATCAGGAGACTCTGTCTGAGATCCATAATTTACTGAAGTCTTCCTGTGATTCTTGCCCCCAGTTGTATTCAGAAATTGATTATTCTGACAAAACCTAAAAGTTCTAGGAGAGGAATCATCCAAAGACACCAAGACCCTCTATGATAAAGATGACTTCCCCATAGTCTGGACATTATTTTGCATCTGATTACAAGTGGGTTGATTTCCAAAATGGATACCATGTTGTTATTACAATTCCTTCATCTCCTCTATCTAAACTAGATCTTCATTCTTCATCATGTAATTGAGAACACTCTCCAAAACAATGAAATGATGCTTCAATGCATACATTTTCCTCGTATGGTTATGTCTAAGGTACTGTGGTGTTCTGTCGACTGGAGTGAACTTCCTGTAATTGTACAACGTCTTGATTCTATTAGGTAATCCAAATAACAAGGGACAAGTATTTGTAAAATGACAATCGCTTTGGCAACTATTACATTTTATTTGAATTGCTTTAAAATTTTAATTTTGAACAATGTCATCTGTGATCTACTAGAAAATTTCCTAAGCTTATACACTTTAAATATATACATAATCCAACGGATGATCCTTAAAGATGAAGTGCAATTACTCTCTTGAGATCTGGAGAACTTTAGTTGTTTGTGAAGCTATGGCATCATAGGAGTAGGCTCTTTTTGAGAAGAAATCCAATTACCCAACAAAAGAGGGATTGTTTATCTTTTATAACAATCTCGATTAATCATTGAGAGTAACGACTAGTTTTATCTCCCCTGTTACGAGAATGAATAATTAAGTTGATTTATTATTTCTTCTGAATAGGTAATCGTCAGATTGGATTTATCTCTCCTCTAAATACATACATAATTTATTCAACAAAGGTTAACTGAAATTCTTAAAGAAAGATAATTGATTTATTATTTTAGCATTCACATCTACAATCATCTGATCTTTCAAACTTTTGGGGATCAAATCTGCAAATTAAATTACTTTCTAAGAGGGTTTGCTCCACAAATATTCAAAATATCTTCTAAACTTGATTTAAAGATCATCAGACACATTCTAGCTTTTTAAATATCTATTTAATTGATTCATGTTATTCTTTAATTGAACTGATTACTTAGAGAAGTCTTGGAATATGCCTCCTATATTGTTGACAGTATATGCAAATGTTGCAGATGAGATCATAGTCATAAAGATTACAAAGATACGTTCAGTCAAATTCACAGGGATGATATCTCCATATCCAATGGTTGTCATTGTAACAATACTCCAATAAAATGAGACTACATATCTATCCAACCAAGATTCGTTCTACAATTAGGCAACCTTCAACCAAGTCTTGCCTTCATGATGACCCCATTCTCCCCACTGTCCGATGATATGCCAAATGCAGGCTGAAAAGTGGGCTACTAATATCATAAAAGATCTAATGCATATGTATAGGCATACATCATCTTGAATAAATCGAATATTGCCGTTTGTCTATTCGTCAACTCCAAACGATTAAACAGAGATGAGAATAAACTTGACAACTAGAATACTTTCAAAACTATCACAAAATCAAAGTATCTAAAGTTGAATTGTTGACCTATAAAGAAAGGAACAACCAAAAACAAATCAATAAAAAAGCCTATCCAATATTAATACCCATTAACCTTCAATGCAATAGAATTTGACTATCTTTGCTCTGCTTGTGATTAGTATTCCCTTGTTGTAAATGCAAGTGTTGAATTTCAATGCGATATCCAAGAGAAATGAATAAACAGGTAATTGTTCGAAGATGAATTCCTTACTGTTCAATGGAAATTCTTCAATTTCTGGAAAGGAAATACGCAAAGAAACATAAAACACATTTATAGTAACAATCACTATTAGATAGATATTCCAAATGATTATGATAGCATCATCTGGTTTTAAGAGCCACTTTCTGAAATTGCTTTTCTAAAAATGGTTGTTGTGTTCTGCTATATTGATACATATATACACAGTATGCAGGAAAACCAATTATTTAATTTGAGCAGGAAGCGAGAGGGTCTATCTTTAGGTAGGAGTCCTTGATATCTGTAATAATTATAGTGAGATGCATTGTCATTAATTAAATTGAATTCTTGCTTTGAAAAATGAGTCAGATCCCTCTTTGTGATCTGTCTAGTGATCAGAGCAATGAATCTGGAGACTATCAGTATTATTTTGAATGCTTTGTATTTCCAAATAGGATTTTCTATTCCAAAACTTTGATGTTGAGTCCTTCTACCCCACAATAGCACTTTGGAGCTCTTGTTTATATTTGTTTCAAGGGGATCTGGACAATCCTCGATGTTGCTGATTTAACTTATAATCATAAAATTATAATAATTATTTAAAACATGGATAAACTTGATAAAATTATTGCACAATTAGACGAATTGGAAATTAGTCAAAAACACAGGGAAGAGTTGCTCAAAAGAAATCAAGCAACATTCCTCCTGAGATTGCCAAAAGTACTCAATCAGATTTGTTATTCAGGTCATTTTAATATAGAGAGTGTGTGGATTTTTGGATGATAATGATCTATATAGATTTACAGCAACATGTTCCACACTCAGAAAGGTGATGTTTTGTCCTTTGGGATTCAAACTATTGATGTTGAGTAGAAATGCTAATCATTTGGTTGGAGGACCCAAACATTCTCAAATACAACTGAAACATGAAAAGATCGACATTATCTCATGTGGCAATTTGTCAACCAACAGCAGTATGTTTGACACAGAGGAGGATGCACTAGCCTAATTAGAGGTTTTGAAAGCTGTGAAGGATTTCTTATAGAGCAAATTGCAGGATTCGCAAGCAACCATTTAAAAATTACAAGACATGTTGGAAGATGCCCAAGCTACTCTAAAATATGAAAAATCAGTCAATTTAAGGTTGCAATCCAAAATAAACATTCTGCAAAATCAACTATCGATATCTGAACTCTAGAGGTAGGATGTTAGGGAGAACTTGGCAGAATTGAATTCTAAATACAACAAAATTGTATCGCATTATAGATATTCTCATAGATCACTTAAATGGAATAGGACAAAATCATCTTGTTGGAAGACAAGGAGAAGCTTCTAAAACACAAGCAAGTCTTGATCGAAGAGGTCTACAGATTGAGAGGTGTGGTGGCCAAGATGGAGGAAAACCAAAACAATTATAAGGAAGCCTTAAGACAGGTTAAAACCTTTATGGAAAGCGTAGAAGTTAAACCTGTTTGATTTTGTTATCGATTGAATTATTAATTAATTTTGATGATGTACTATTTTTCACAATTTACAAACTCAATTAAAATTGGATATTTTAGAGTGTGTATTTTTAGTTTAAAAATCTTATCAAATATTCCAATTTTAATTATTCATGGATTATTAATTACCATCTCTAGCTGATCCCTTCACATGGGTTTCTTACAGTATTTTGGGCATCCTGGTAGGCTTATCATAAGCTGGTGGTATTGGTGGTGGACCAATCATATCCCCAGTCATGATGGTTTTGTTAGGGTGTCCAAGTAAAAAGGCAATTTGGAACACTTACATAATGCTTTTAGGAGGAAGTCTTGGTAATTTCCTTCGGTTGGGCAAAGAAAGAGTAAAAATTTATATTTAAACTTCTATAGACTGCCAATGGAAATGCACCATTAATCAATTATTAATTAGTTCAAATAACATTGCCATTGTTATTAGCTGGAGCCATTTTGGGCGTAGCAACAGGTAAATGGTTACCAAAATTGATCATTGTGATCTTTCTATTTGGAATATTGATGACAGTCTTCCTGAAAACCAAGAGTTTGTACGCCAAAACTCGTAGCAAAGAAATGAATGAACAATTAATCCCAG
The DNA here is from genome assembly GCF_000165425.1 of Paramecium tetraurelia. Lineage (NCBI taxonomy): Eukaryota > Ciliophora > Oligohymenophorea > Peniculida > Parameciidae > Paramecium > Paramecium tetraurelia. The sequence continues at coordinate 174,568 of NW_001799028.1, forward strand.
TCGAACTAAAAGACCTGACAGTTTAAAAAGAGAGCAATCACTCAAAAGAATTGAATATATTAAAGGAGAAAGATGCAAGACTCTACCCAATAGAGCCACTTACAGAAATCAGTTTGACTATTTTGATCATCATAGTCGTAACTCTATTAAAGGGATCAGGGGCAGTACCATCTCTTTTGGGTGTTGATTTTTGTGGCTATGGCTATCATTTCTTAAATTTTGTTATTTTTGGAATAGCCTTTTATAATGTTTAAAGATATAGGAAATAAATATCAAAGGACGAAGAATATAGGGAATCCATTGGTTACGATTTTGCAGATGGCAAAATGAGTTCTGTATTTGATATTACAGTGAAATCCAGTCTATATGCTGGCTTTTTGGGTGGACTGGTTGGATTAGGAGGAGGTGTGGTATTGACTCCGCTTTGGTTAGAAACTGGAATCAACCCTCCTCGAGCAGCTGCTTCAGCTACTTTCACAGTATTATTCACTTCATCCATATCAGTATTTATTATAGCTCTATCGGGAGGCTATTAATTTTCTGAATTTATAATTTTGGGGGTAAATATAATTTGTTTATAATATTAGTTGGTTTCAAGTCTTGGCAGTTATTTGGTTGCAGGATTCCTGAAAAAGTTGGTGAAAAAATATAAAAGAGAGTCGATTCTCATTCAAGTGCTTCTAGGAGTAATTTCGTTTGGTTTGATTATACTTCCCTTTCAATCTATTAAGGATGTTTATCACAATCCACTTGGTGCCATTTAATTTGGTCGTTTGTGCTGATACTTCTGACAATTTTTATCTTTATTTAATATATTATTATGTATCGTAAATTAAAGACAATAAATTGATATGTTCATAACAAAGTGAGTGAGTAAGATTGTGGATTGAATGGCACATAGGCTTGCTAAAATAATTTAAATTTGACCTCTTTTATAAATAAAATATATTACTGTTTTATGAAATTTCTAAATGTTTCATGATTAAACTATATTCATAAGCCAGAACCTTTTTAGTAGAAATTAAATCTGACTCATTAAAACTACCTAAAAGTTCCATTTCTACGAATTATTCCTTTTGAACTTAAATAGTAACAAATAATTCTTTGGATTAAAGAGCTTCCATCATAGCAATTAGAAAAACACTAAAAATGGATGGACACGTTTTAATCTTGATTTATTGTTAATTAGAAACTGTAATTTTTTTGGACTTATACAATTGATTTAACTGTTGAAGGATTGTATCTAGATTGACAAATTTGGCTTTGATTTGTGAATTGTTTAGATCTTGAATCAGTTTAATAAGCATCAACTTTTTTTATACCTTTTTCACATGATCCTGATTGAAATTCTTTTTTTAAATCAGTTGACATAGCTTAATAATGATATTGAGTAATTGATCATACTTTGTTTGCATAAGTTCATTGTTAGTCTAGACCAGATTAGAAATCTAAGGAAATACAAGGAGTATTGTTGGTTTATTACTGAAATAAACAGAGTATTCAATTTTGATTATGAGTTTTTAATGTGAAATTGTGATTGTCTTATTAAACAGATCAACACAATTCTATTTAAAATTCTTAATTTCATTGTATATCACTTATTCAATAGTTTAATCATTGTGTTTTGCCTCTCTTAAGAACTTCAGTGCATCTTCATTGGAACTAAATAATCGTTGGCAATTCAAAATTTTGATAATCTGGAATTTGAACTACTCCTCATCGAAAGAGATCAAAATGTAAGGGATTTACTTAGTAATTTGGGTCAGTATGTTTTCCCATGATTGATCCACCAATGTTAATAAATATTAGGATCTGATTGCCTTATGATATTGGTATAAATATCTGGATGCGTAAAGGATGAGGATGAAGGCTGAGAATATTGCAGAATACTCTATACTGGTGCTTTTAGTGAAGATAATGATGACCCTTATGATTGAAATGGAAATAAGAGAAAACATTGCATCTATGTACTCACCAGCCAGAATAATTAAAAAGTTTGATCCCATCTGGTTGACGCCTCTAAGGTGAGCTGATAATGAATCAGAGGATTCTTCGACAAACAAAAAATAAATAGTGAAAGCATGATTCAACAAAATTAAGGATGGTCTCAAAAATCGTTTGTATTTCTTACTCAAAAGATACTGCAGAAATATATAGGAGATCATGGCTATATAAGTATACACATTAAAGTAATTTTATTACAATAGGCCCTGTCCTATTCTAACAATGAAAACTACTGCGAAACCCAGAGTTATCAGCGTAAACATTGTCATTCTAATCTCACCAATACTCGTCTATTAATATTTAGCCTCAATCTACGGGTTTTTGAATGTAAGTAAGTATTTGTTCATGTGTGACTTTAATTTAATAAATATAAATGGAATTAAATTATTTAAGTATTTTGGATTTTCTATTTTTATAATAAATTTTTATAAAATTAGAAATTATGTTTAATTATATATAAGAATTGAATTCATTCCCAAATCCACTATTTCAATTGCCTTATGTTTTGTAAGTGTTCTTATTTGTCTTCTTCCTCCATTGATTGTAAAACTTAATGACCGAATCATAATTATAAGTTGGGTAATACATCCTAAAGAATTTCATCTTCTCAAAGTCATTAATGATACAGAAATCGTCGTGCCATACTTTTTAATTGGTATAATTTTGTAGAATTCTGACTATCGAAGCACCTTTGATCTTGGTTCTCACACTTTTGAATTCAGGCTTACTGTTTTATTTTGGAGTAGCTTATTTGTCAAAGAATACAGATATAGAGTCTTTGTTTTCATCCAAATAATGTCTTGATTACTCTAAGTCATCATAAGACTCTTGCTTATTATATATATCTTACATCGCTCTCCTCATTCGCTGACTTCTCATCTTCATCATCACTCTCCATCTCCCTCTCTTGCATTTTCATCGTCTTTATAGTCCTCTGATAACACAAATTTGCATTTCTCCTCCTAAACTCCAATTCATGAAATGCCCTTGACTTTTACTTTCGCCTCCTTTTAAATTTACCTTGCCTCTCCTGCTCTACTGAATATTGATGTTTAGCTAGAATCAATTCTTTATTTAAATTAAAATAGATATCCTCGCATATCTCATGTCCTTATTTTCTACAAAGTAAGCACTTCAAAAATAAATTATCATAATTCTACACCATGATCCTATCTCTAATCTAATAGAATTAATCTAAATCAGTGTCCTTTAATTTCTTAAAGAAATCTCCCTGAGAGATGCAATAAACAGTTGAAAACCCTTCACTTACGAACCCCAGTTTCCTATTCTACTACTCATTAAACAAAGATTTCAACCCTACACCATCTCCTGGTTTCAAATTCCCAACTATAGTCCTGTTCTCCCCAAATATTATATTGATATTTCCCTTCAATAAAATGTACAATCCCTGATCATTCGGCAGTCTCTCTTAAGGAGTTAGATTAATTTCCTGAACACTTTCAATTAGTTCTTTCAGCAATTTCAACGAGAAATTGTTCACCAATACTGGTTATTTTAACAATAACAACCCTTTATCCTATTCATTTAACTCTTGCTTTAACTGGGGACTCAGTTTACCAAAGATCTTCTTTTCCTAAGTAGAGGGCTGATGTTTATATACTAATCGAAGATAACTAAATTTAAATGACGACTTTACTTTTCTACTCTCTTTTGTAAATCTGAATCGATGTTTCTCTTCTTCATATAATGACTCAAGATTTCCAAATCATGTTTGACCTTACTCTTGTCTGCATCCAAGTCTTTCAAAATTGAAGTTATCGTATTGAACACATATGCAAATATACATGATGAAAAGAGAGTTAAACAAATGCTCACCAAGACTTCATATGGATTTATTGGTGTAATGTCACCATATCCCACTGTAGTCATGGTTGTAATGGCAAAATACAATCCAGTCAAATAGATTTCAACCCAATGTGAATCTTCTAATCCTCGTTGGACTATCCAATTCTTATCCATTGAATGTTGACCTATTCCTATCCAAACACAAGCAAAACAATGAGCTAACAATACTACTGTGATCAAAAGTTTCAATAATTTAAGATGGTTTTTAAATTTACCTTTTGGATCTATTTCATACTTGAAAACCTCCATAAATGTTGACAATTCCTTTAATTTTAAAATGAATAAGTATTTTAGAGGAGTAACTGTTGATAGCAAGAAAACAACCAATCCCAACAATCCTCCAAAATCAATCAAGAATTCCTTTCGAAAATATTAAATAATTATTTTTCTTGTTTATGTTATCAAAATCCCCTTGTTATATATCTACACATTCAATCTCATTATTATGTCAATCGTCAATATCACTATCTCAACAAAAAATATTGGCATCTAAATATCAATAAATTCATCCAATTAGTATACAAATGAATCAGATAATGGAAATATGAAACATAAATGTAATACCAAAAGAAATTTTAAGAAACTCCAAAATATAAGCATGGGATGACTTGCCTTTATGCTTGTAAAACTGCGATGTTTAACCATAGTCATCAGACTAGATACCAAGACTTACAAACTCACATTCTGCTGTTTGTATTGATAATACTGTTTTTCAAATTAAGATGAGTCTTTCTCCCTCTTTGATTGCTAAATATAACTGCTCGAAACATCATTAAAGGCTTGCAATTACTACTTACTCAACAGAGACAGATTCTTAATTTTCGTATACTTCCGTAATTTTTATATTGCTTAAATTAGAAGTTCCTTCAACCTTGCCTATATGTTTATCTGCCTGAATTTTATTTGGCCTAGAGCTTCTTGAAATAATACACGTTGTTCTCCATTAGGAGAATGCACCTAAACATGACTAGCCTGAAGATCATTGAGGTCTAGTTAATTCATCAATAATTTAATTCAATTTATAATATATTAGAATGATTCAAATTATTTGAGAGAAGTAAAATGAATTTCAATAAATTAGGTACTGCATTTTAATTTAAATTCAAATACCAAGTCAAAAGCCATTATTGCAATTTTTGACTACTTCTAACAGCAAATTCGATATTCCAAAATATCCTTAATCCTATATCACACAATAAGGATTGCTTAATGAAAAACAGATTAATTAATTTTACATTCAATCAATTCAAATCAATATAATATTAATATTATAAATTATAATATACAAATATTATATCTAACAATTAGATGGATACTTTTTTACTTTTATGAAGAAAACATTTAAAACAAAAATACTATTTATAATTTGAAGTTATAACAATCATGATATCATTGACAAATTCAGTTTGTTTCTTTTTGCCTGTTGAACTGAAAATGTATTTGATAATAAGGGTCTAAGTAGTAATTTGACTCCATTGCTTTTAGGAGATGTGTTTATTTTTTTTTTACTTGAACTTTACCTTGTAGTAAATGGTTGATCTTCTATTCCTGTAAGATATTATGAATTCCTTTTTGAGAAGCTTTTTCTAAGAGATTTAGTATCAGATATCAACTTTTGAATGGCATTCTTTTTAAAATTCATGGATTCATTATCTGTATCAATTCCAAATAATTCTATAAATTCTGCAAATATCCTCATCTGAGATTTGAATATCATACTCATAACATTGAATTGATCCTCAAGAGTCACAAAATCTTTTAAATTCGATTTAAGTTTTAATGAATCAGAAACATCAACCTTATTTGCCTTAGCTTTCAAGAAATCTTAAATACGATCTATTTATTAACCAACATCTTCAAGTTTATATAATTCCATTTATTTATTTACATTATGCTTAATAGTATCTTCAATACTACTTATTATTTATTCTGATAACTACTTAGCCATCTGTTATCTCTATTCATCAAAGTATTAATAACATCTAGTGATTTATTTTTATGTATCTTAAATTTATAGTAAGTTTTTTTAATAATGTAGTTTATAATCTTCTTGTTCTTTTTTTAAAATTATCAAATCCATTTTGGTCGCCTTTTGTAATAATTCATAATCTGTTGCTTTGATTATTTTACGAAACTCTTGGACTTCATTGAAATCCTTATCTACAATATCTGATAGATCTTTGATTTTTGGTAGCAATTGCTCCTAAAAGGCTGAGAGTTGTGTCTAAGTAGCAAATATTTTGGAGGAATCTACAAATTCTTAAAATTCATGTAATTTCACAGTTGTAGTTAGGTCTGAGAGAATGAACTAGAGGGAAATTTATCAATTACATAAATACATCTTATTTTTTGATTACATCATTGATGTTTGAATTGGTATATCGCTTAAGTTCGATTAATTGCTCACTCAAATGATGGAATCGACATTCGAGGAGATCTAATTATTACATAGTCATATCTTTGGGAGCAAACTTGGCTTAGAAATGACTCATGTGATCGCTCATCTATTCTTCAAAGAGCATATGAAAATCTTGGGCGTTCAGATACGAATTGAGGGATTCTTGAATAGTTATTAATTAATTATTGATTTGTGTTTATATCTTGATGAATTATCCCTCGCATTAATTTTAAAGCTTTCGAATTTGCATTTAGAGATCACACAGATCTTCTTGACTTGGTTTTTCATTGATTTGCTAAGTAAGCTGTTAGAGAGTATGATCTTAACTATTGAATTTATACATGATGGCATCAGTCTATTATCTAGATTAATCTCTTAAGAGATCTATTTTTAAGGATATTGAATTATTAAGTTCTGCAGAGATCTGGCTGATCAATTTATTTTTTGGTTTAAATGATAATTTCTTGGGAACGAAGTTCTGTTTGCATCTCACTTAAAACAGTCTGTCTGTATCGAATTCAAAGATATCACTAAAACCCAGTATGTAATCTATGAGTAATGATAAGGTTTCTTCATCCATTAGAGAGATATAAAGAAATTATTAATTACTCGTTTAATTGCATAATTATTGATATTAAGAAAGTAAAGGGAGAAATGGAGAAGTAATCAGTAAAATTCCTGAATAAATATTTGATTAATGTAAATTGCTGACTTTCATAATATATTGACGATGTTATGGAAAATAACCCAAATCATTAAGAATAATAACAAATCTGTTCCGATTCCTGAATAGTATGCATCATAACTTGATTTGAAGTACTCTTTGACTCTGAAATTCATTTTAATTGCTAAGCAAGCACTCACAATCAAGAATACCACAACATAAATTCCCATGCCAATCCATCCGTCTAAAATTATTCATCAATTTCTACCCATTCCCAATATACCTGCTATCATACCAGCATTCAATGATCCATACACTCTGAGGTTTTTAAGTTGATTTGTGTTTTATTTTAATCGTTCCTAATTAACTTCCAGATCATCCAATTCAACTTTTGGTTCCTCCATTAATTAATTTATATATTAAATTATATTAATTCCAGCTCTTCTACAATATATATCTTAAATAGGTAGAACCAGAGTCAATTGATTGATTAGTTGTCTACAATCTATAATTCTGGAGTAGTCAGTAAACCTAAGTTAATACAATTAAGTTTAATGTATATTAATTTGATTAATTCAAAAGTGAAGATCGGACATAGCAAAAGATATGATAATGAGTAAATCTATCAGGGATGATAGCCAAAAGAAAAGGAAATTAATTTAGCACAATTGATTTAATGAATACTATAATGTTTTACATTATTAATATTTCAAAATCTCACGCAATTCGTAAATAAGTACTTGACTATTTTGGAAAAAACTAAATTTTGAATATCCAAATCTTTGGTGTCTTGATTATCAGCTTTGAGCAATGATACCATTTTAGCTATCTCCTCACTTAACTTCTCAAGCTTAACACGCTTAGAAAACTGTTTTTATAATTTCTCAAATCTTAAGCTAGATTTCACACTCATATACATCAGAATTACTAGAACTATACTCAATACAATTATATCGATACCTATTAGATAGAGAGGTAGCATCTTATGGATTATTCTCCATACCTGTTTAGAATATTCAATAATAATTATCATCATTGTGTGATACCATTTTCTTCTATTTCTCAAATCCATTCTCTTTTGGTAATTTAAAACTCTCAACTAATAATTTTATTCACTATTGAATTCCTATTTGATAAGATTCTCCAACAAAATGTTCACCTTAAACTAGTTCAAGTATATCTAAATTGGTGCTCTGCAAACTGGACATGAGTTGTAACTTTGATAGAAGTATTTACTTCGAACACATGGTTTACAAAACGTATGGCCACATGTTAAAGTAATTGGTTGTAACAATGTTTATAAACATATTGGACAATCGAAAAGTTGTTGCATAATTAATTAATAATGGACACATATTTACACACTATTTAGAGTATATAAATAAAATTCATCCACAATCTTCAAAATCATGAAATATACTCATCTATTAGACTGTTGATTACAAATTCAAACTCGCAATTTACTTCTTCTGCAATTATCAACTCATTCACAGTTAAATCAATCATCATATAATTGAGGATGTACTAAATCCTTTAGGAAATAATAATCTAAGCTATTCACAACTAATAAATGCATCAGGATTTAAACTGTCACTCAGATTAATCATTAGCAAGTTATATTCTAATGAATTATGGAAATGATATTAAAATGGACTTTTATCTATGCAATTCTTATGAGATGATTATAATAGACAATTTCCTACTTTTTCATTTGTTTTAATATACTATTTCTGGTTATTAAATAGATATTAAAAGAATTAATAATATTATTTGTTCAATATCTATTTTTAAAGAAATCTCAATTGTGCAAATTTAGTTATTATTAATTTTAGAAAGCCATCAGATGGAAGTGATAATT